>SJYA01002795.1:4116646-4372541 GCA_006410615.1 Neotragus moschatus | reverse complement strand
GATAAAAAATAAGAAAAGAAAAAAAATAAAAAAAAAAAAAAAAAAAAAAAAAAAAAAAGGAAGGAGAAATTGGAAGTTCAACTCTGCTGATATTTTGCAAAAGATGAAGAGGTTTGGCATATAGACAGTAAGTGGGGGATGGGGAAGGGATGATATTTTCTGAATCCAGCTCAGAAGGCAAATGGAAAACTGTGAGAGACCTCGTCATAAAGAAAAGGGACATGTGGGGGTGGGCACAGATAAGCAGCACACAGAAAAAAAGAAGGGAAGAGTATGAGGGGTCCTGTGAAGTCAGCAGGAAGCCTCGTGGTTCCAAAGATGAAACAAACTTCTCTGGGGGAAAAATTTTGTTTAAATATTCCTACATATGTCAAATGGTGAACTTGGGCAGCAAATAAACCGCAGGGAAGACTAATGTCAGACTGTGCTAAATAGCAGTGAAAAAGTACAGTGTCCTGTGAGGAAGAATTAATTGTTCAAGAACTACAGTTTCATAAGGACACAATTTTTTTTTCTCCAAAGGCTGCAGCAGCTGCAGTCTGCAGATGTAGTTGAAAAAAATACCCTGGGCAGGAGGTACATTCCCCTATGGCATGACCATATTTTCTATAGCAATAATCCTGTGTCCATAAAAGGAACAAGAGAGAGATAGAGAGGACAGGAGACGGATACAATCTCATTCAAGGGTCACACACATACTACACAAAGAAATAGGCAGGAGTCCTTGTTTATGATTATTTTAAATGTTGACAGAAGCTCTTTTTATATCCACCACCTCGCAGTTGGGGATTGGTAGAAAATGCTAGCAAATTAGGAGAGCAAAAAAAAGACTGCTGTGTCCACTGATTTAAATATGTGTGTGTGTGTATTATGCGTGCACGTACACAGACACACACATATACACACTCCTACTGAGTGACTTCACTTTCACCTTTCGCTTTCATGCATTGGAGAAGGAAATGGCAACCCACTCCAGTGTTCTTGCCTGGAGAATCCCAGGGATGAGGGAGCCTGGTGGGCTGCCATCTGTAGGGTTGCGCAGAGTCAGACATGACTGAAGTGACTTAGCAATAGCAATCTACCTATAGCTTCTTTAAAAATACAAAATGCCTCCTTCAAATTGTTCACTATCACTCCAATTTCATGTGTAGACCTGAATGTTTGTATATTTTTCTGTGTCTCCTAAGTTGCCCAAGATACCTAATACATGCCCAGTATGACACATTTTTAAATGAGTTACTCTTTATTGAATTACAATTTCCAGCAGACACTAATAACAAAATTCAAATAGCTCTCACAGATGAGAATTTTTAGAGTGCTGGGACGTAACCAAGTTTTTAAGAAAATCTCGAAAAGCCACCCACCAAGTGTGTGTAGTAACTGCGGTGTCACTGGATGAAGTTCTTCAAATAGTTAATTAGATTTCCCAAGAAAAAAAAAATCAATCGTTAAAGAGTCAACACTCTAGGAGATACAGATGATAAAGAACTGTTATTGGCACACCCAGGGTGAAGTCAAAAGTAAAACTTAACAAAATAAAGTTTTCAGGTTTCCGACACTCCATCCCTGCAGTCAACACGATGCAATTAGCAACACATCAAAAGGAGAGAAAAGCAGCTTTTGCCCTATGATTTCTTTTTCCTCCTGAATTTCTCTGGCCTGCTTAACAGGCATTTTGCAAGCACAGAGGAATACAGACACTCATTCAATCAGGGGGTTGCATCGCCTATGAACACCTGCAAACTGAATTTGCTCTGTTTTGTTAACCATTTATTTTTGTCTTTACTGAATTTTCAAAGGGAAATGTGATAATCCCACTGTTCTTCAGATGCTCAGCAGGGTGTTTCATCTAATAAAGCGATTGCAATGGAATGGATTAAAGCAACACGGAACATTCCTAATTTGGGATCTGTGAAAGAACTTTAACATCCGGGCACTATGAGCTCAATCTTTAAAAAGTTATTGGTAGGATAAAAGTAGAGTGTCTAACTAACATCTGCTTTTCTTTTTTGAGTGTCTTCATATTGCTATCACTTATGCGAAGCCAGGACATCACTGACTTCATCTTTGGGGACTGTACTCAATCATAGGGGAAAAAAAAAAAATACACATTTTAAGTTATACAGTTATCATGTGGCTGAAATATCAAAGAGTAGGAATAAATCAGAAATGAAATTAGAAAAGGGACATTTTAGCGTAAATGCTATAAGGTTTCCCTTCCACTCCAAAACTTAAAAGCTATTTTCCAATAAAGCAGGCAAAATTTACTTATGAATTTGTAAGTTTACCCTATTGTTTCCCAAATATGTTTTACACTGGGTCATGTCTCACTGGCTAGAAAATGTGACACCTTCTATGTCTGGTCCCAATTTTTTACACTGTGTTGGTTTTTTTTTTTTTTAATTGTTGAGAGGGAAGTGACAGTCATCACTCTTCTTTGTACCACTCATTTCAGAGATGACCAGCTAATATCAAACCAATCTATTTAGCATAGGATATAGACCAATGTTGGGCTTTGCTGGTGACTCAGTGGTAAACAATCCACCTGCCAATGCAAGAGATGTGGGTTTGATCCCTCAGTTGGGAAGATCTCCTGGAAAAGAGGAGTCCACTCCAGTATTCTTGCCTGGGAAATCCCATAGGCAGAGGAGCCGGGTGGGCTACAGTCCATGGGGTCATAAAGAGCTGGAAACAGCAACTAAACAACATAATAAATCAATGATATGCAATAGGAATATAATGTGAGCCGACTATTAATTTTCAATTTTCTAGTAACCACATTTAAAAAGCAAAACTAAACAGTGACATTAATATTAATTTAATCCAATATATCTAAAGTATCTTTTAACACCATCAACATAAGAGTATTCACTTCTATACAATAGTAAGAAAAAGAAAGAAACTAAGTCTTCAAGATTTGGTATGTGTTTCATGCTTATAACATATCTAAACTGGGACTAATCGTATGTCATATGTTCAACACCCAAGACCTGTCTAGTGGCTACCATGCTGAAAAGCTCAGTTTCAAACAGATAAAGAAACTGCAAGGAGAAGCAAGTGAGATAGCCACAGGATAATGTGCTAACTGGGCAGGGATGACAGAGTGGAGACAGACTCCCCTGTTTGGCCCCTCTTCCTTCTGACCCCATCCCCAACTGTGGGAGTTTCTCAGAGCTCCATGCTTTACTCACCATCCTCTTTAGACTCTTTCTCTTGGTAAGTCGATTCACTCATTTACTCATTCAACAAACTCTTACTAAATGTCTGTGAAGTGCCAACTACTGCGGGAGGTCCAAAGGTTATAAAGACAAATTCTTGCCCTCATAATACCCAATGCATCTTCACAACTTAGCCTATCAAGTTCTCTGATGGAAGAAGCTAAAGCGCAGGCATTTGTGCACTGGAGTTCACACATGACAGGAGGGGACAAGGGTGGCACACAGCTCAAAGGTTATCTCCTCAGAGACCTTTGGTGACCATAATATATAAGGTAGAAATCCTCACCCACTCCCCTGTCATTGTTATTACATCATCTTGTTTTATTTTCTTTGGAATATGTATCACCATCCAAAAATCTTATTTCTTTGTATTTTGCTTATTGGTTTATCATTTATTTGTCTTCCTTTCTTAAAGCTAAGTTCCATGACAGTAGGGACATTACGGGCCTTATTCATCCTGTGCTTTTGACAGGATAAAGGGAATAAGTCAACAGTATTCCAACCCTCTCTCTCTGAATTTCTTTTCTTTTCTTCTTTTTTGCTTTACAATTGACATGCATCACCCACGATCTGAATTTATTTCTAATCATTTGCCACCAGTCAGGCATCTCCTTCCAAAACTTACTATAACCCTGACTATCTGGTAAATAATTCTACACTCTTAATTTATCCTGAAAAACACCAGGCTAAAACACCTGAAACACTTACTTTGTTCTGTCAATCTCCCATCCAACATGCACCACTCTTAAAACAGTTCAGATGACCTTTTTGAGGGAATCAGAAGTTTTTCTCTAATCTGGCCTCCTCAGGACTTCTCTCATTTACTCAGTAAAAGGAGGCGCCATTTGGGAGATATGGAGAAATTATTATGGTATCTTAACTTTTCCTACTATCAACTCAGAAAAAATTAAAAGGCATTTGTCTCTTCTCAGGGCAGACAACCAGCCCAAATCTTTTATGTCTAGGCTTATTTCCTCCCAGCTGAGAAGTGGTTCCCAAGCAAAGGATTTGCAGGTAACATGCATGGTAGAACCTTGTAAGTAGCAAACCTCAAACAGTAGTGGCTGTCTGGAAATCTATGACCCACACTCAGTGCCACAGTCTTGGGAGCCAATAGGAAACAAAAAAACTTGGTGTGGACACCACAAGGAAAGCTCATCCATGAAAGGCCCGAGGCCATGGTCTCAGCAGCACCTAAGGTGGACCTGGTCAGAGATCTCTACCCTTTTTGTCCTGAATGGCAGAAGCTCTGGGCTCAGCGCAAGAAAAAAAATAATATATAGAATCTCTCAACAACCCTCGACAGCAGAGAGGTTTCAATATGGACCTGGAGGAAACAATCCTATTATACTGTTCTGAAAAAGAGTCACAAACACTCCCACATTCCACTGTTTTTTCCCATAATCATTATACTTCTTTGCCACTGAAATGCCGAGGTTTTTCAGAACATCCAGGCTTACTTACCATCCTGTTGGAATGAGAGCACAGGAGGAAAAGGATACCATTTTTTCTTTTTTGGTGATGAGTCAATAATAGGAAAAAGAATCAAGACACTAATAGCCAGTTCTGGTGCTTCCCTGACTTGTTAGAGGCTCTTATATCAAGTACAAGAATAAGAAATACATATATATATAAAAAGAGGGTTAGGCTACTACTCCTAGAACTAATCCTAGTTCCATCCTTTGACTCAGGTTTATGCTCAAAGTACAGCACTAAATATTGTTTTTAAACAGATTTAATCACATAATCATGTTTAACTAAGAGAAGGACTCTGCAATGAATGTTCTTAGTTTCATCATCTATATATCAAGAGAAAAGACTAGATAATTTTAAACCAGTTTTATAATTTTCTTCTACTCACTCCAGCCGCCAAACCCTAGAGGAATTACCCTAAGCATTTATTACCTATTCTGTTAATTATTGTCCTTAATTAAATAACACCCTTAAGAAGTGCTTAACCACTGAGTCCATGTCTTGCCTCCTTAATTAGGATGTAAGAGCCTCAAGCACAATTCAACAAAAATATATTAAGTACTCACTGGGCTCAAGGAATAATATAAGGACAGAGCTTTCTCCCTAGATGGTTAGCACATTACCTGACACTTAATAGCAGTCACTTTGAATACTAAAGATTTCTTAACTTGGCTCCACTGCAGTATTTTTTAGCTTATTTCTTCCTATGGGCGGGGAAGTCTGGGGCAATATATGGCTAGGCTTGGAGGAGATCCAGAAAATAAATGAACAGGTCTGCCATCCTGGGATTTTTTTTTTGCTCTGGAGATTTCTGATATCTATGAAATGTTGTAGAAATCACTGGCCCATAATACTGCCAGCTGTTCTCCTTATTTTTCTGCTGTGTACAAAAATCTATCTTTTACACACTTTATTATGGAGAAATAAGTACTCTTACTTCTGACTTAACTGTTCCTTGGGAAAAAGCAAGGCAGTGAGTCCTGATGTGGGAAACAGGTACCTAAGCAGGCAAGTCACTGAGCATATGTAGTTTATTCAGGAGGTGATCCCAGGAAGCACCACTGAGGGAAAGGGGAAAATGAAAAGGAAGGAAAAGAAAAAAAAAAAAAAAAGGTGTGTTTATAAGGGGCTATTGCAATAGGTAACTAGGGACTCTCTGAGCTGGCAGGTAAATCAGAAATGTCTCTCCCAATGATGGGAAAACAGGAAAACGTATTCACTGCCTCTCATCCTTCAGGAGCTACAGTTGCTCCTAGGGAGTTCCCCAGCTTTGAGACATCCAGGTACAGTGCAAGAGAAAGCTCCTAGGTGGAGAAGCAGAGACACAGGGCTGGAGGTGGAAGGTGCCACACTGCATAGAAACCAGCCACAGTAGCTGCAAGCGGACTCAATTGTAAGCCAAGGAGACATAAGACAGAATGTCAGTTGCAACTGCTTCGTGCATTAGTTCATCTATCTTCACCACCAGAGTCAAGCCAACAGCTCCAGGAACCTAGTTTCTCCTCATGGTCCTGTCAGTTCCTCCTGATTGATATCAAATTTCACATCACTTTACAGCCCTCTATCTTAGAAGCCTTTCTCTAAATGGGATATGATGATGGCTTTTATCATAAGGTAGAAGAAAGTTTAGAGATGTAACTGATTTTTCATGTTTGATGGGATTTGGGTCAGGGGTCACAAACTCAAATGCCTTCTATGGCTTTGGCTTTATGACTGTCGTAAACAGGGATAAAGCCTCAATGAGAATGATCCTGAGGGCCCCAGCTGCCAAGGTGGTAAGTGTTGAGAAGGGGAGGGGTACTGCCAAAAGCATGTTGAGTCATTCAGCTGCTACTTATTGTCTACTCCACAGCATGACAGAAAGCATGCTCGATGCAAATGGTACAGCTGTTCCTGGCCCCTGTCCTAAAGAAACCACAGCCTACGGAAAGAGATGTACAAAGAACAAATGTGATGAATGATACCAAAGTTGGAGTCCTTTACCAACCCTGAAGTTTATTCATTAAAATCCATTTCACAATAGGAGCGGTATTTAAGACATCTTTCAGAAGTTCATGGAAAAATAAGGTCAGAATACTGAGTTACCTATGAGCACTTCTGTGGCCAGATTCGCTGGCATATTGAGTGCAGCACTTTCATAGCATCATCTTTCAGAATTTAAAATAGCTCAACAGAAATTCCATCAACTCCACTAGCTTTGTTCATAGTGATGCTTCCTAAGGCCCACTTGACTTTGCATTCCAGGATGTCTGGCTCTAGGTGAGTGATCACATCATCACGATTACCTGGGTCATGAAGATCTTCTGTGTATTCTTGCCACTTCTTCTTAATACCTTCTGCTTCTTTTAGGTCCATATCATTTCGGTCCTTAATTGTGCTCATTGTTACATGAAATGTCCCCTTGGTATCTCTAATTTTGTTGAAGAGATCTCTAATTTTCCCATTCTATTGTTTTCCTCTTTTTTTTGCATTGATCACTGAAGAAGGCTTTCTTATCTCTCCTTGCTATTCTTTGGAACTCTGCATTCAAATAGGTATANGATGGACAGTTGATGGAGGGAAGACTGATGATGGATGGAGGGAGGGAGGGAAAAGGGGGGGTGGGGGGGTGAGGGAGGGAGGCGGGAGAGGGGGGGGGGGGGGGGGGGGGTGGCTCCAAAATCACTGCATATGGTGACTACAGCCATGAAATTAAAAGATGCTTGCTCCTCGGAAGAATAGTTATGACCAACCTAGACAGCATATTAAAAAGCAGAGATATTAGTTTACCAACAAAGATCCATCTAGTCAAAGCTCTGGTTTTTCCAGTAGTCATGTATGTATGTGAGAGTTAGACTATAAAGAAATCTGAATGTCGAAGAATTGATGCTTTTGAACTGTGGTGTTGGAGAAGACTCTTGAGAGTCCCTTGGACTGCAAGGAGATCCAACCAGTCCATCCTAAAGGAAATCAGTCCTGAATACTCTTTGGAAAGACTGATGCTGAAGCTGAAACTCCAATACTTTGGCCACNGTTAGACTATAAAGAAATCTGAATGTCGAAGAATTGATGCTTTTGAACTGTGGTGTTGGAGAAGACTCTTGAGAGTCCCTTGGACTGCAAGGAGATCCAACCAGTCCATCCTAAAGGAAATCAGTCCTGAATACTCTTTGGAAAGACTGATGCTGAAGCTGAAACTCCAATACTTTGGCCACTTGATATGAAGAACCGACTCACTGGAAAAGACCCTGATGCTGGGAAAGATTGAAGGTGAGAGGAGAAGGGGATGACAGAAGATGAGATGGCTGGATAGCATCATCAATGCAATGGACATGAGTTTGAGTAGGCTCCGGGAGTTGGTGATGGACAGGGAAGGCTGGTGTACTGTAGTCCATGGGGTCACAAAGAGTTGGACACAACTGAGCAACTGAACTGAACTGATGAGCACTTCTAGAAATATTGCATACTACTTCTAATTGTTCATGTTTAATGAGTACTAACTACGTATCAGGAACAATATGAAGTGCCTTTCACTGTATTCTCAGTTAATCCTCCCAACAGTACTAATTGAAAAAAAAAAAAAAATCTGAGCCCAGAGAGATTTGATAACTTGTGCAGAAGTCATGCAGCTAACAGACCGGTCAAAATTTAAATTCAGGTAGTTTGGCTAGGGAGCCCACATTCTTAATGACTAATCTATAGAACTTGATTAAGACACAACAAAGGTTACATATCAAATTAAAATTAACAGTATTTCACATAGTTGAGCTATTAAGTTACTATAGTAGAGGTTACTATACTATTAATTTCTGGTATAGAACAAACCACCTCAAAGTTCGGTGACACAAACTTTCATTATTTCTCATGACTGATATGGAGTGATTCGGCTAGGGCCAAGTGATATAGGATGGCTTCACTCATGTCTGTGGCCTTCACTGGATGGCCTGGATGGTTGGGTGTCAGGACACACAGTCTTTCATCCTCCAAAAGACTGATGGGTTTAATCCATACAATGGCAGAAGAGCTTTCAGCAACTAGACCAAGTAAGTCCTAACCACAAGTACTTTTCCAGCCTCTACATCATATTTGCTATTATTCCATTGGCAAGTCCCATGGCCAAAACTAAGGCCCAGAAAGGAGTAGACCCAGGGAGGCAAGAATAAATGCCAGAATTGCTATGGAAGTTCTATAAATGTAAATTCATTCTGCTTTGCTGCAGATGCATAACGTAAGAGAAACTATGTTCTGTGTAAGTCATTTACCCAAGTGTTCAATCCATTCCTCATTTTATAAGTGAAAATAAATTCTTTCTCCCCAGACCCCACAGAGTCACTGGACTTAGAATATATGAGTAGGAATAAAAATAGAGAAAGGGAAAAGAAGAGGAAGAGAGGAAGTACAGCAGCAACCACCACTTTGCGAAAAGCTCTTGTGTAATGACTTACACAGAATATAGTTCCTCTTAAGTCATGCACCTGCAGCAAGGATAACTGTTTCTAGCCTCCCTTTCCTAGTCCTCAGGAACTCTGTGTCCATGTTAACCCCCTGTCCCTCCTCCACAGCATCAAAGATGCAGCCCCAAGATCCAGATTACTCTTTCCTCAGCTTCTCTCATGACTTCTAACTTTTGTTTGCACCAACTTCTATTCCAAACCCCCAGTATCCACTTTTTCAAATACCAGTAACAAGAATGACTTACAGTTTACATATACTCAAAGTGAAATTGTCACAGTTGCTAACAGTGAAACAGAAATATAACCCACACAGCAGAATTTTCCAAAAGGAAATGGAGAGGAATGTAAGCACCCATTGCTTTAAGAGCAAAGTGGAAAGGGGGCTGATGTGCTAGGAGAAGGGGGATGAAACTCGTGGGCAGATGTTATGACACAGGCGAGATGAATCACTTCAGCGTGCGACTGCCCAGTGATGCCTCTTTGTGTTTCCTCATATACATAGAGAGCATCAATAATAGGACGTAATCATTCAAAGCACTTACTTCCGTTCCTGGAAATAGTAAGGTAATCGCAAATTCTTAAAACCACTGTATTTGACACTGTATATGACAATTTGCATACTGTTTCACACTGGATGTTCTTCTAATTAACATACACCTTTCAAATAAGTGTCAAAGATACTTGATGGTCATCAGACCAAAGAGTGGGCCTCCATACAATACCTTCCTAGACTATAAGAACATCTCTTCCCTTTCCTCCTTCTCTTCTCTTCCCCTGGCATACTTGTCTGGTATATCCATTTCAAGAAAATGAAAGTTAGAAAGAAAACTCTGTGTATGTGTGTATCTTTTACTTTTGGGCCAGAACTCCAACCTCCGCTGATGCAAAGGAAAACAGAGGTCTGGGTACCATCCCCGCAGGGTACATGAGCAACTTCTAAGCCAATTAAAGCCAAAACGATTTCTCAAATTATATTACAACTCAGGACACACCAAGGAATTTGGACATCATCCCATGTGTGATCAGGGATCACTGAAATATTTATGCAGGGCATTGCAACAAGCAGATTTGTTTTAGAAAACTAATAGCAGCAAGCAGTAGGTTGGGATGGAGTCTAGAGCAGTGGTTCTCCAGGTAGGATCCCCAGACAACAGCCTCAGCATCACCTGGGAACTTGCTAGAAATGCAGTTCTGAGCCCCACCCCAGACCTGCTGAGTCAGAAACTCTGAGGGTGAAACCAGTACTGTTGTTTAACAAGTGCTCTGGATGATTCTGACACACTCGAGGGGAAGAACCAACTCTGCAGAGGCAGACAGGCCAGATGGTATTCCGTATGGAGGGGCTCTGATTAAGATGCCCTACCATCTCTGTTTCTAAAAGTCCATTAAAGTGACACACTAACGGAAGATTTAAAATAGGTATATAGTGATAAGGGCAAGGAATATGGGTGAAAAAAACACAAGTGAAAGATGTCCTAAAAGTTTGGAAGATGAAAGGGAGATGGAGGACTGATGGACTACCATGGCTGACAGGTGTAACCAAAATGTAAATCCTTAAAAATTTGTGTAATAGATTTATGCAGTAGACAAAGCATAATGTCTTCTTTAATAATGAGATGGCTTTTTCCTTTTACCACCCTAATCTGACTTTATTGTTTTAAATGATTAAGTTTATTCTTTTCTCCAATAACGGAGAAAAATAAATTTAAAAAAAAACCCAGCAATATATCCAGTTATAATCATATATAAAATATGAGGGAAAAATTACCTACACATTTTCCCTAACTATCTCCAAGAGATTTGTTTTTTCAACCTCATTCTTTTTAATGGCTACTTTAAAATGTTTCATCTAAAAGGCAGAGGACTACCAAAATTAAGCCATTTTTCAGAAGCTACCTGCACATACCAGCTAACTCCGAGTACAAGAACAAATCGTAGATATGTCTGGAATTCAGGCTAAGATTAAGCCACCACTAACTTTCAATGCTTATCAGAGCATGAATCTCATGAGGCCATCCAAATAAGAATAATTAAAGACACTGACACTGTCTAAATCTCAGATTAAATTTCATAATATTAATAACCCAATACTCATTGCAAGTTTCAAACAGAGCAAATATCCTTCATTGTAATTCACAGGAGAAATTTCTCATCACAAGCAGTGTTTTTCTGCACACATGTATATATTTTCATAATATTACAACCCTTTAAGGTTATATGACATTTAATTTAAGAAATTTCTGTCCTATATGGTGGAAAAAATTCTCAAACTCACCTTTCAAAGGTCTTTCTTTTCCCCTGGCAGAGGGTAGCACAGTTTTTTTCATTCCTCCTTGCTTTGAAATAGCCTATAAACTTGGGTTCTCCTAGAGGTAAGAGCTCACTCCCAGTCTTCCAGGTTGCAGCAATTACTCAAAGATGTTGAAGCAAATCTACTTTGAAGCAAATCTAAGTGTATTTCATGAAACTAAATGCAAGCTGGCAATTGTACAGATGAAAGCAGTAACTATTAGCAGTTAGTCGTTTTCCCCCCTTTTGTGGGTGGAGAAAGACAAATGAAAAAGAAAATCTCTGCATTCAGATTAGTTCTGGTGAGTTTACCCATCAAAACTTCATCCAATTAGATGAAACTCTCTTGGTTAACTTGAGNACTAAATGCAAGCTGGCAATTGTACAGATGAAAGCAGTAACTATTAGCAGTTAGTCGTTTTCCCCCCTTTTGTGGGTGGAGAAAGACAAATGAAAAAGAAAATCTCTGCATTCAGATTAGTTCTGGTGAGTTTACCCATCAAAACTTCATCCAATTAGATGAAACTCTCTTGGTTAACTTGAGTTAGTTACAGTTTGGAAATCATATGACAAATTAGTTACTTTCATCTTGGGCAATGAAATGATCATTTGGGCATTAAATTGAAAAAAATGGTTTGAGGAGACTGCACTTATTCACTCTAAATAGGTTCAAATCCTAATTAGCTTCAAATAACAGTTCAAACCCAGATTTATGATAGGAGTTTCGGAGATGTGAATGAACATTGGAGAAAATTCTTGTGAAAAGCAGCTTTTCTGGCCTTGTGTTTGCAGCCAAAGAAGCATTCTTTCAGATCACAGGAGCTCCAGTGTGAGCAAGTGTCAGAATCACCTTGGGTTTGCTTAGACCCACGTGATTAGGCCCCATTCCTAAGTTTCTGATTTGGTATGTCTAAGGTGGGGCTGGAGAACTTGAATTTCTAACAGGTATCTCAGGTGACACTGATATAGCTGATCTGAAGAATACTTTGAGAATGTTTTAGGTTTATATCTGTCTTGGGTAAGTAATTTTAATCTAGTAAAACGAGCCTTCAAAGTAAGTCATGTGAGTAATTTACTTGAGCATCTTGCATAAAATAATTCAGATAATCAAACTTCATTAGCATAGGAAACACCTACAAAATGGTCAATATTTGTCTTAAGTTGGATATAGTTTAAAATTCTTATTTTCAAGTGGCATTTTATGAATTTTCAGAAAATAAGTCATCATTTAGCATATAACTCTGCAAAGGCATGTGGTCAAATATCAAAGATCAAAACTGGAAAACCATATTATTTAGTAGCTAACATATAATTATAAAATACCTACTTATTTTTCTGAAAACAATGAATTCAAGTTATATTTGAAACTAGGAGCACAGGTGCTGGTACTTATGGCTGGCTCAATGATCATCTGTTCTCTTCCAAAATGAAAAAAAGTTATGATTATTCAAATATTGTTCTCATGGAATAATCACTGTAACCCCTAAAGCTGGCAAACTGTGACATGTACATCCTGAATTAGTATTCAAATCAAGCATTTAAAGAAGTAAATTAACTCTCTCCAACCAATATGTCTGGATTTAAGAAACTGCCTCTAGGCAAATTTTAGTGATTATTCACCACAATAAAATTTCAGTGGTTGGTTGTACTTTAGATGTAAATACCTGAATAGCAAAAATACATGAAACACCCCATCAATTCACCAGGCAGTTTTCACTAAAAACAAACCATTTTATTAACGTAATAGTGTGTTTTAAAACATACCTGTTTTCACTTATAAGTAATGTAATTCCTGGTTAAAACAAAGAAGAACAAAATCCACTTATAAGTAGAATTAGCTGTATATTCTTCCTATTTAAAGAGTTTAACCCATCTAAACTTAAAATGTTTATATCCTCTTCTCTCACTTTTTATTTGCCTCAGGTGTTTCCCAAAGCCCTCATCTGACTTTTCCAGACCATTTCATGACTTCCATTTAGATCTACAGATTGTCTTACTAATAGTTTGACATGTAGTCTCTTTATTCAAACTTGGGAAATTTTGCTATTTGAGATTTATTACTTAAAAAGTAACACTACAATCAAAAGTAAAGAGAATTATGAAGGTCTGTGGTTCTCATTCTGCTGTGACTTCAGTTTCAGGAACCTGACACAACTGTATGTCCAAATATAACCTGAAGAAAGCATCATTAAACGAAAAGCTAAAGGGGAGAGGTGTGTTTCCACACAGGATTCTGTTACAATGAATACACAATTCACAGTACTAGCACTTGTATCACTTAACCACAGCAGTGTACACACACATATACACACACCCCTGTTTGATCACTCATTTACAGTGTTTTATCTTGTATCCCCTCTAAGCTTGAACAAGCATTTTGGATATTTTTTAAATGGAGACAGCATCTTTTGAAAATTATGAATTGCTATAACTGTTATGATTATATATAAAATCACTAAGAATTTGCACCTCTAACCAAGATGGAGTAATAGGAACTGGATTTACCCTCCCACCTGAAACAATCATAATGAGAAACAATGTGTGAAAGTGTTCCACACACTGGATATGAGACAGCAGAAGTCCAGGACAAATGGGAAACAAAGAAGGTGAGCCCTACAACCGCTGCAGCTAGGAGCCTGAAGAGAGATTCCAGGCCACAGAGAATGAAGCACAGAATCCGCTAAGCTGAAGAAATGCAACTGGAAATTGGGGAGGCCAAGCAGCTCGAGTTCTCAGAACAGATGCTAGAAGGAGAGAGCTGCCAGAGAGAACTGCAGAGATCTCCAGGCTCCCTGCTAAGCTTTCCGTACACAGCTGGCTAAGACATGGTGTGAGGAGGCTACCCTTACACCATGGCTGAGAAGAAAATCACTTGACGGATTAGAGGGAACAAAACTTGGGGCTCACACAGGATCAAGAACAAAGACTGTTACCAGCAACCAAACTGGGACACTTAAGGGGCTTTGGACAGAGAACTCGGAGGGTCTTGCCTTGGTAGTAGAAAATAGACCTAGATTATATACAACTCTAGTCCTTCCTAACAAACCTTAAAAGAACCAACAGTACTGAACAGTTTCCAAGTAACTGTGTCCCAAAACACAATTAACAAACTGTCCAAAACCTCAAGAATATATAAATACAGAAATATCCAGTATTTAAAGTAAAAGTTCTAATGTCTATATCCAAAAAATTACCAGGCATGCAGAAAAGTGAGGAAATAGGATCCATGAAGAGAAAACCAATCCACTGAAACCCAGAACTAAATCTGTGGCAACAGAAACAACCGAAGGACTAAATTTTCATGAGAGTCCTTGAAACTGACTTCTTTGCATAGTATAAAGTTTTCTCGTTTTGAAAGAAAACTTAAAACCATTAGTAGATCAAACCTACTAAGCTTCTGTAATACACAACAACTATGCACTACAGAAAATAAAATAAATAACTCACATTTTTGGGTGGTTTTTAAAGATCAAAGTGGTAAAAACAGAAGAGCTATTTCAAAATACTGATAGCCAGCACACGCTAGAATCACTCACAAGAGCAAGTGTTTCTTGAGACAACTGCCAGTGCTCTCACCTCAGTGAAGCACCAGCAATGTACTAGCAACCCAAGCAAAAAAGTGCCCATATTGTTCCTCTACCTAAATTATGCACCCTGAGCCACCAAATAAGCATAGGCTGGCCTACAGTCATAACTGCTTAGAAACCAACAGACTTATTATCTTTCTCACATTCTTATTTCCTTCTCTTTTAAAAAGAATCACCCATGAGAATCTATTTCCCTTTGTGTTTCTCATTTTTCCCGATCACTGGTTCTCAAACTTTGTCCTTTTCTTTATGTATTACCAAGCTTTCCTAGAGTAGCTAACATACTAATTGTTTTCATGTTTATATGAGCCTACATAAAATCAAAGGGGAAACTCCAGCAAATCTGTAGATATTTTTATGGAGAACACCTTTAAAATTTTTATTTTGAAAAATGTTTTAAAGTTGAAAGAGTAGTATAAAGAACTTCCATAATTTTTTTCCTTAACCATTTAAGAGTAACTTGCAGACATCATGCCTCCTTAGCATTTAAATACTTTAAGCGCATTTCCAAAGAACAAAGATGTTATCGAAGTCAGAAATTTAACATTAATATCATTAACTACTTAGCTCATATACATATTTCTCAAATTGTCTCAATACTATCCTGAATAGCATTCAGTATGAGATACAATCCCATCTTGCACATTCAGTTTGGTTGCCATGCCTCTCTGAAAGTGAAAGTGGCTCAGCTGCATCACCATGGACTACACAGTCCATGGAATTTTCCAGACCAGAATACTGGAGTGGGTAACCTTTCCCTTCTCCAGGGGATCTTACCAACCCAGGATTTGAACCCAGGTCTCCGGCACTGTAGGAGGATTCATTACCAGCTGAGCCATCAGGGAAGTCTGCCAAGACTCTCTAGTCTCCTTTAATATGGAGATTCATCTTTGTCTTGATACAGACATTTTTTTAAGATAACAGAGTAATTAGTTTACAAAATATCCCTTGGTTTGAGTTAGATGAGTTAGATCACAGTAATCCAACTCTATGCCCCAACCAGTAACGCTGAAGAAAGCTGAAGTTGAACGGTTCTATGAAGACCTGCAAGACCTTTTAGAACACCCAAAAAGATGTCCTTTGCATTATAGGGGACTGGAATGCAAAAGTAGGAAGTCAAGAAACACCTGGAGNTCATCGGAAAAGACACTGATGCTGGGAGGGATTGAGGGCAGGAGGAGAAGGGGACTACAGAGGATGAGATGGCTGGATGGCATCACCGACTCGATGGACGTGAATTTGAGTGAACTCCGGGAGTTGGTGATGGACACAGAGGCCTGGCGTGCTGCAATTCATGGTGTTGCAAAGAATCAGATACAACCAAGCTACTGAACTGAACCGAACTTGAGTTAGATGATCCTTCCTCTGCCAAGATTAGATTTAGTTTATATAGAATACATTTTTGCAGGAATACCATTGAACTGATATTTTGTCCTAAGTGTGTCACATATCAGGAGGCACACCCTATCACTTTATGCAATTATTGGTAATATTAACTTTGATGACTTGGTTAAGGTGATGTCTGTCAGGTTTTGTCACTCTAAAGTTATTCTTTCTCCCTTTATAATTTGTAGGAAAAGATTTTGAGACCATGTAAATATCCATCAAACTTTGTCCCAATAGTCTGTAGCATTTATGGACCATTCTGGACTAAATTATGACCCAGGTGAGTATCAAACATTTTCCAGAAAGATTTCAGTAGATCCTATTTTATTTCAGTAATTATTTATTTTCCATATCATATCCACTGAGCTTTCTTTATACTGTGGTGCTGTCTTACAGGTATTGAAAAGTTGCTTTAAGAAGTAAAGAGACATAGGAAGGAACATGATTGTTTTTTTCACCCAGCTTTATTAAGAGAACATGGTTCTTATTTAGGAAAATTCAGGGAAGAGTCGGAGAAGGCAATGGCACCCCACTCCAGTACTCTTGCCTGGAAAATCCCATGGACGGAGGAGCCTGGTAGGCTGCAGTCCATGGGGTCTCTAGGAGTCGGACACGACTGAGCGACTTCACTTTTACTTTTCACTTTCATGCACTGGAGAAGGAAACGGCAACCCACTCCAGTGTTCGTGCCTGGAGAATCCCAGGGACGGGGGAGCCTGGTGGACTGCCATCTCTGGGGTCGCACAGAGTTGGACACAACTGAGCTGACTTAGCAGCAGCAGCAGGGAAGAGTTTGGTGGTGGAACCCCGCAACCTCATTTTATCTCCACTAGAGTCTATCAGATCAAAAGTGTATAAGCAAAAGTGAAGCAAATTGGGGCAAGAAACCGTTCTATTTAGGATATAAGAGATAATTTTTAACAGGTATGATTTTGAAGTAGTATAAGTTTTTAATTGCTTTTTTTTGTGCTCACCAAGGGTTAAAAAAAAAAAAACTGGAAATGTGAAACAACAGAATAATGTACTAAAAACAGAGTTTAAATATCTTCTTCTGAACAGTTTTTATAATATTCCTATGTAATAATGCAACAGAAAGTTAGATTTTGGTCTATGGTAAGGAAGAAATTATTAAATTATATGATGCTGCCACTGTATGTGTCAAAAATGGTTGTATATCAGCCGTTTCATATGCTGCTAGCTTCCTGATATCCAAGTGCTTAAATCAAACGATCCCTGGCATGGAGGATATTACAGAGTAAAGCAATCTATGTATTATGAGGAAAGTGGACAAAATAGACTGCGGTGCCTTTTCTAATCTTGAGTCCACATTTTTGTGAATGGCTTATGCAGTCCTCTTTCTGGCTGAGCCCAAAGAGGGACCTCTCTCTGATTCCTTAAACTTTGCTATTATTTACTCATTTATCCCTCTAATATAGAGGGCATATCCCTCTAATATATCCCTCTATAGAATATTTGAGGGCAGGTTATGTGGGTGTAAAGGGGGAAGGTGACTCTGAAGGCCTGAGAATTTGTAAATACATCAGTTATAAAATGAAAATATTTATAACTGGCTATAAGAAGACAATCATAATATTATCTATATTTGACAGACAAAAATACCGAACTTTCACTCAGTGTCTTTAATGATAGAATTGGAGCAAATGACTGCCATCTATAATTTTTCTATCTATAAAGTTATTATTATAACCCTGAACCTTGCCTTCCTAACAAATGTTATGAAGTTAACCAGTTGACCCTTGTAAAGAAGTTGAGTTTCTTGCATAAGAGTATTATATAAAAATGAAGAACTACATACAGCATAGATGTGTTATGTCACGTTGAGACTAATTTCCTATTTATAAAAGTAGACCTCTAAATACACATAACAAGCTGTAGTTAGTAACTTCAAATACCATAAAGTGATTGATTTTTTTAATTTAAATCGTGCTGTTGGGACTAATTTTGCCAATTGGAAGGTTATTCCTAAATAACCAAATCCTCATTTATACCGCTAACTAGCTCTTTAGTACATCCGCAAATAGAACGTATTACATTCCTATCATCTAACAACTTTCCCATTAGCTACAGTAAATACTCTGCACTTTTGTTACCCATCAGTTCCCCCATAGAGTTACGGGTTATAAGTTTAATCATTTCATTTGCATATCCAGCTGAGGTAAATTAGAAAAAGTCACCACACTCATTACATTTTATTGCATTATAAACACAGATATCTGTTTTGCTAGACCCATTTAACCTTGCCCTAAAGAAAGAGATTAGAGTAATACAGTGAAAAAATATACACTGTTCACTTGGCTTCTCATGTCTGAACTGCACAGAATTTTCCAGAAAATAAGAGAATTTTAGTTTCTTAATTAAAAATGTAACACCAAAAAAAAGTTTTAATAATCAGATATTGCTTTCCCTAGTTACAGATTATCTGTTTAAATATCTTTAGCTATTATTCCCCTGGACAAGTAGACATGAAAAACTTAGCTCTATAAAGAGTAACTTCACTACATTGGGGGAAAAAACCTTCTTCACAAAAGAAAATGATAACACCTAGCCACCATTGAGCTTAGTTTGAAAACTGGTGGAGCCAGATCACAAAAGTACTAACCAAAAGGCCAAGCAATAGGCAGCCAAGGGCTCTCTGAAGTTTGTGGTTTTGCTCACTAGTGGTATCAATGGCAACCCACTCCAGTACTCTTGCCTGGAAAATCCCATGGATGGAGGAGCCTGGTAGGCTGCAGTCCAATGGGGTCACACAGAGTCGGACACGACTGAAGCGACTTAGCAGCAGCAGCAGCAGCATAAATCTCCGTCAGTGGTACTTTCATAACCGCTCCTGATACCTTCATATCACCCCTAGAAGATTCTTTACAAAATGTCTTTATAGTCACAATCACATTCACAGAGAAAGACCATTTGTTTATGATTATGTGGCAAATCTCTGAAGGACCATCATCCCAGTTGTCCTATACTCATACATGATGGGGGCTAGCCATTTGTATATGTAACTTGTTAATAGCTATAATCAAAACTTCATCACAAAATTAAATTGGAAGAAGTATCTTTAAACTTCATATGAGAATAAGCAAAGAAAACCAATGTCTATGATGATTAAAGTAGCTTCAAGGGAACCTCTGAAATTCAACCAAATAACCATTTTCAAGTACATCTGTGAAGGACACGAAAAATCATACTTGGCTTTACTATCAAGTTAAAATCATATAAGTGCATAAGGCTACATATGTCTAGAGACTTGTTTCCTTCAGGATAAACATATTGGTAGAGAGAACTAGAAGAGAGAAAAAAAAAACAGAAAGAGGAGATAATTTTTGCATGTATATATTTTTTAGAATATTTAAGTGACATATGAAAAATGTGTGACCCAGAAAGACATATCAATGCCCAAGAGAATACCTCAGTGGGACAGGCAGAATTGTGTTTTATCTTTACAGTTAAGGCATCTTTACTGTGAAGCTAATAAAGTTTGAACTTTGGGGCCTCTCAGTTGTACAACTCCTTCCAAACCTGTGGACAGACCTTAGCAATACGTTGTTAAAAATTTTTCAAAGCCTAGATGTTTTTTTTAACCATAATTAGTTAAGACACTGTCTCTCTCCACTCTGACTTTCCTGTCACACTCCTCTTGTGTCAGGTGGCATTAGACTGACTGCAGACAGTTTGGACGTTTGGTAAAGGAGTTGGGAATATGCTGATTTGGGGATTATGGGTTCAGTGATGTGTTTTGCTGTCCCTTCCATAGTTAAAATAGGAAAGGCTTCCAGGAATACTCCTTATTCCCCACTGTGCCCACTCACCCAGCTACATGGCATGAAGGAGCAGGGTCACAAGTTGTATCATGATATGACAAGGTTTGAAAGGTATCAAGTCAGAAGCTAGTCTGTAAAAAAATTCTTCCAATCATCAGATACATAAAATTGCAAGCAGAGGATTCAGTTCTCATAAATGCACAGTCAAAACAGAAGCTCTCTCCTATCAAAAATGATACAATGTGTACAATTTGAAACACATCATACCTATCTTTCTTCTCTTTTTAATAGGAAAGCTTGAAACTACCATTTTAACTGTAATTTAGAAAGATGTCTTATAAGATTTCAATAAATAAGGAAGAAATTACAGACCCTTGATTTGGATGTATATTTAAGGGCATCTTCTTCGGCTTCTTTAAATTTATTTATTAAAGAGATGAAAGTTCAGATTAAAAATAATGGAATATTTAACAAAAGAGGTAAAGATGAGAGGTGAAATCAATAGAAGTGACTCTGATATCAAGAAAAGAACTGTATCAAAACTGTTGAAATCACACCAAAAGCAGTTAATTTATTACAGGAAGAAATAAATGTTGACTAGTCATAATGAATACATTCTTGGATTGTTTGATTGTTAAATTAATAAAGAAGAGGAACTCAAAAGAACACATTGGGGAAAGATTAAATACCATCCTGATTCCACAGGAAGTTCTGATATTGATGAAAATAACATAAGCCTTATAATGTACAAGGACATCCACAACAATGAATGTTGTCAGACTGTTCACTGTCCAAGAAATGCCTTCAAATTTCATAACTCACAAAGAAAAGAAACCTGGGGATAATTTTCTTAAATTTGAATTATAAACATTCTTAAAATTTTACATAGCCTTACCAATGAAGAGTAAGGACACTAACAGAAACTTTTCTAGGCATCAACTTTTTTAAATTGTTAACTGGGGCTTCCTTAGTGGTCCAGTGGTTGGAAATCTGCCTTGCAACGCGGGGTACATGGGTTCAATCCCTGCTCTGCGAAGATCCCACATGCTGCAGGGCAGCTAAGCCCACAAGCCAAAACTACTGAGCCCACGTGCCACGCGACTGAAGCTTGCACACCCTAGAGCCAGTGCTCTGAAACAAGAGAAGCCACCGCAATGAGAAGCCTGCATGCTGCACTTAGAGTAATCCCTGCTTTCCACAACTAGAGAAGAAGCCCACACTGCCAACAAGACTCAGTATGGCAAAAAAACAAACAAAACAGCTGCACCATTTTACATCCCACCAGCATTGCACGAGGGATGGTGATGTTTCTAGTGCTTATTATATACCACACACTGTTCTCCACAGGCATTTCTTCCCACAAAAATTCCGAGTAAAAATAAATTTTAATTTTTTCTTAACTAACATGGAGAAAAATATAAGGAATACAATCAAGTTAATCAGCTGTTAACCTTAAGAGGATACTGACACAATGTATGAAATGCCTGTGGAACAGTCTGTGGGAATGTAAAATGCTATAGCTATAGTAAGTATCAAAGTGAAAATGGGGCTGACCTTGTATCTCAGTGAATATCTACACCCCAGCCCCAGAAAAAAAATCAACAGCAATCTTTGTCTTCATCTAGAAATCAGGAGTCATTGCTGCTCTCTCAACTGCTACAGTGCTGATCCTCAGCTAAATACCACAGATTATCACGTCTGAAGGACTGTGAATAAACCATCTTGTTCAGGTTATGTTTCCCCCCTGAAGCACAATTTTCCTTTATTAAAAATTACTAATGGAGAAAAAGAGTATGGGACAGTCAAACCTCAAGCTTCATTTTCCTACTTCTGGATTTTTGTTTAGGTTATTGAAAAAGTGGAATTTTCACTAGCCTAGCCTTCAGTGTTTTCAAACACATTATTAGGTCCAAATTGCTTTCAGTCCTGTAAAATGTCTTTGGTTCTCACTCACATTTCTTATGTTATACCTCCTTCCTTTTGTCTGCCTAAACTTCCTCTTCAGTTTCCTACATGATAAGACTTAAGAGGATACCAACATGCACTGATGGCAAATTCACTCTGAATGCTTTTGTAAACATAAAATCTTTGGGGGTTATAAGAGAGAGGCTTAGAATATAAACTTTACTGTAAGCCAGCTGGTTATCATTTGGCCTGCCTTGAAACCCTTTAATCCCCAGCAATGAGCCCATCTTTATCCTCAGAGCAGCAAAAGACTCTCAAATGTAAAACAATGAACACTTATGAGTCCCTTGTTGATCTGTTTCTGCAAGAGCTTCAGTAAGTTTTTCCAGCAACGAATCTTAAAATCACACTACTGAAAAGGGCTCAGAGAGGTCATCTCCTGTACCAGACTGCTGAAAGAACTGCGCTTACAATAATCAAAACAGATGGTCATTGCTCTAGTTCTTAAAATTTTTATGGAAGAGGCATTTCTCTAAAAGACAACTCTGCATTTGTTTCAGAAGCACTGTTGCTGAATGAAAATCTATAATGCTGGCAAACTGATCAATAGTCCCTCAACTGAGAGAACATTGTAAAGATGTCACATCAGAAAAAGCAACTGGCTCAAAGAATTAAGGTAACATGTTTAACTCTCAACGGGAAGGTTTCACGTCCATGAAACATTTAATCAAATAAGGCATGACAACCCACCATAGCTTCTATGAAAACGGAGCTTTTCATCAACTCTTCAGTTAATATCCTTATTAATTATCCATCCAGTGGAACACTAATCTAGACAGGTCAAACTTTGCTAGACTAAAAGGAAACCCTCTGAACAGAAATCCCTTTTGATTTACCCAATATATTGAAAAGGTTTTTTGTTGTTGTTTTTGTTTACTTTTTCAATAATGATACAGAATGTACTAGAATTTCCAAGTGGCTCAATGGTCCTGTCAATGCAGGAGACTAGGGTTTAATCCCGGGATCAGAAAGATCCCTTGGAGGAGAAAAAAGCAACCCACTCCAGTATTCTTGCCTGAGAAATCCCACGGACAGAGGAGCCAGGCGGGCTACAGTCCGTGAGGTCAGAGTCAGACACGACCGAGCCACTGAGCACACACAATAGAGCAGACACTGAACGACTGGCCCTAAATCTTCACTCTCACTGGCACCTACACCCTTGTCTTACAATGGGTTGGGGCAAGTGGCATGGGCAGAAATACCAGTGACGTATCTCTCCTGAATGTTGTTTTATAATTTCCATAAGGCTGCTTCTGGTTTCTATGCTCTACTGGCACAGTTCTATTATTGTGCCATCTACACTCCCTTATTCTACAATCATGGATGCCTGTAAGATGGACACAAGATTCATTTCAGTTTCTCTATTCTGTCTAATTTAAAATCCCACAAGCTATAACAGAAAGAAACAAACACCAAAAGAATTACTGTCACCATGATTGCTTTCACACACAAAATTAAGTATTATGCCCCATCCCACAAAGACCTAGTAATTCCTCTTTAAAGATAACTGAATAAATTAGCAACAGAGTCAACTTTTAAAGCTTTAATACATTTTAGAGATCATCATTTAACACATAGGATTGAGAAGCTAATCAAATTCTGGTGGGGGGTGAACACCAACATGTTTAAAGATACAAGCCAACGTAAACCCAAGGAGTCTCTGGAGAGGAAAAGGAAAAAAAGAGTATGAGAACCCTTTGGTAAAGAAATGAAAAAAGGAGAATTTCACCACAAGGCAAATTCATTTCAAAAAATTGTCAGTTGTAATAACCAAGTTGGTGTTCATCTCAACACAAAATTTTGGGAGGATAGATTTTTTTTTTTTACCTTCACAATTCTAATATAATTGTACATATCTTGATATATTTATCCAATAGCTTTATCCAATATTACTCAAGGTTCTTCAGAGAAAAGAACCAACAGGATGTGTGTGTGTGTGTTTAGATAGATATATTTTAAGGAATTGACTCACATGATTATACTGGCTGACAAATCCCAAATCTGCAGAGCAGGCTAACAGGTTGGAGACCCAAGCAAGTTCCTACTTCATCTCAAGTTTAGAGGTAGAATTTCTTCTTTGTAAGGAAAGTCAGACTTTTACTACTAAAGCTTTACACTGATTGGATGAGGCCCACCCATATTATGGAGGGTTATCTTGTTTACTCAAAGTCGGCTGATTTAAATGTTCAGTTCAGTCGCTCAGTCGTGTCCGACTCTTTGCGATCAGGCCTCCCTGTCCGTCACCATCTCCTGGAGTTCACTCAAACTCACGTCCATCAAGTTGGTGATGCCATCCAGTCATCTCATCCTCTGTCATCTCCTTCTCCTCCTGCCCCCAATCCCTCCCAGCATCAGAGTCTTTTCCAATGAGCATCAGAGTCTTTTCCAATGAGTCGACTCTTCGCATGAGGTGGCCAAAGTACTGGAGTTTCAGCTTTAGCATCATTCCTTCCGAAGAACACCCAGGGCTGATCTCCTTTAGAATGGACTGGTTGAATCTCCTTAATCTTATCTAAAAAAATACCTTTACAGAAACATCTAGAATAATGTTTAACCAAATATCTGTGTACCATAGCCTAGTGAAGTTGATACATAAATTAGCCATTACATATCCATCTAATCATTCAAAAAGCTTTTATCTGATGCTACAATGTGCAAAGCACTATGCTAAGTGGTTATACTAACATTTTTATTTATAACACATAATGAGGGGAGCTACACTGGTTTGGCATGCTTTTTGACCTACAACTTTAGCACATTTCTTAAAACTGTTGATGTCTTTATATAACTTTCTTCAAAACTAATTGGCTTATGTGCTTCAAAAGCACATTAACTAATGCTGTTATTAAGATATGAATAAGAAAAATACCTTAGTGTATTACAAATCACAAATAATAATTTTAATATAGATATATGAAATATAAATATATCTTCTTACCATTATGGTATAAACCAAAGTTTTATAGTAACTTATTTATAATTCTTTTGAAAACAATGCCTTGATGTAATTAATATTTTTAATGGCCAACAGAGCTTTGGAATGCACAAAATGGTATGGGCAGAAAAAGCAAGAAATAAACAGGTTATTTTTTTAAAAAGACCGTGACTTAAATGGTTACCTAAACCATAGGATGTTCTTTTATCATTCTTTTTCCCTTAGGTTAGGAGGTTATTAACCTATATCCTGGAGTGAGTGAGCACCAGTTACAATGGGATAGATAAATGCAAATTAAAAATTAAATATATTCTTACAGCATTAGAGTCCTAACAGTACTTTTAATAAAAAATGAAAGATAAAAATGTTTTTTACATTTTGGTTTTTGATAGACAGTGATGGGAGAAATGGTTTGATATATAAACCAATGCAAGAAAAAACAAAAGATTCTGGTTTTTGTGTTTTCCTTCATTCCTTATTTTACACACAGCAGTTTAACAAATGCTTCATTTCGGTATCATTCAAATGGACAATCTAATCAGTATTTTTCCCTATTTTTATTTTTTTAATATAAATTTATTTATTTTAATTGGAGGTTAAGTACTTTATAATACTGTATTGGTTTTGCCATACATCAACATGAATCCACCACAGGTATACACGTGTTCCCNTCTCACAGACTAAGCACATATTATTTAAAGTACATTGAAAGCTGTTGTAATTGTTTAGTTGCTAAGTCGTGTCCAACCCTTTTGTGACTCCATGGACTGCAGCCCTATAGGATCCTGTGTCCATGGAATTCTCCAGGCAAGAAAACTGGAGTGGATTGCCATTTCCTTCTCCAGGGGATATTCCCAACTCAGATTTAATCTGCATCTCCTGAATTAGCAGGTAGATTCTTTACCACTGAGCCACCAAGGAAGCACATTGAAAGCTACTATCTATAAGTTAGCTAAAGAATACATTTCAGAGGGCAATGAAAACTCAAAGGAGGTAGCGCTGATCCTACAAAGTGACCTTATTGAAGGATTTCAATATCATTACTAATATTCTNCATCTCCTGAATTAGCAGGTAGATTCTTTACCACTGAGCCACCAAGGAAGCACATTGAAAGCTACTATCTATAAGTTAGCTAAAGAATACATTTCAGAGGGCAATGAAAACTCAAAGGAGGTAGCGTTGATCCTACAAAGTGACCTTATTGAAGGATTTCAATATCATTACTAATATTCTTAAAGATCTCTTCAAGAAAATTAGAGATACCAAGAGAACATTTCATGCAAAGGTGGGCACAATAAAGAACAGAACCAGTATGGATCTAACAGAAGCAGAAGATATTAAGAAGAAGTGGGAAGAATACACAGAAGAACTACACAAAAAAAGGTCTCAGTGATCCAGACAACCATGATGGTTATCGAGGGGATACTTGGGTGGTTGCTCACCTAGAGGCCGACATCCTGGAATATGAAGTCAAGAGCGCCTTAGGAAGTGTTACTACTAACAAAGCTAGTGGAGGTGATGGAACTCCAGCTAAGCTCAAGTGCTGTACTCAATATGCCAGCAAATTTGGAAAACTCAGCAGTGGTCACAGGACAGGAAAAGGTTACTTTTTGTTCCAATTCAAAGAAAGGCAATGCCAAAGAATGTTCAAACTATTGCACAATTGTGCTCATTTCACATGCTAGTGAACTGAAAGTTGCTCAGTCCTGTCCAGCTCTTTGCAACTCCATGGACTATATAATCCATGGAATTCTCCAGGCCAGAATACTGGAGTGGGAAGCTGTTCCCTTCTCCAGGGGATCTTCCTAACCTAGGGATCCAACCCAGGTCTCCTGCATTGCAGGTGGATTCTTTACCACCTGAGCCACAGGGGAAGCCCAAGAATACTGGAGTGGGTAGCCTATCCTTTCTCCAGAGGATCTTCCCGACCCAGGAATCAAACTAGTGTCTCTGGCATTGCAGGCAGATTCTTTACCAATTGAGCTACCTGGGAAACCTCACAAGAAAATGCTCAAAAACCTTCAAGCTAGGCTTCAACAGTACGTGAACAAAGAACTTCCAGATGTACCAGCTGGATTTAGAAAAGGCAGAGGAACCAGAGATCAAATTGCCAACATCTGCCAGACCATAGAAAAAGCAAGGGAATTTTTTTAAAAAATCTACTTTTGCTTCACTGACTACACTAAATCTTTGTGACTGTATGGATGACAACAAACTGTGGAAAATTCTGAAAGAGATGAGAATGCCAGACCCCATATCTGCCTTTTGAGAAACCTGTATGCAGGTCAAGAAGCAACAGGTAGAACCAGACATGGAACAACAGACTGGTTCCAAATTGGGAAAGGAGTACATCAAGGCTGTATTTTGTCACCCTGTTTACTTAACTTACATGCAGAGTACATCATGTGAAATGCCAGGATGGATAAAGCTCAAGCTGGAATCAAGACTGCTAGGAGAAATATCAATAACCTCAGATATGCAGATGATACCACCCTAATGGCAGAAAGCAAAGAGGAACTAAAGAGCCTCTTGATGAAGGTAAAAAAGGGAAGTGAAAAAGCTGGCTTAAAACTCAACATTCAAAACCCCAAAATCCTGGCATCTGGTCTCATTACTTCATAGCAAATAGATGGGAAAACAATGGAAACAGTGACAGACTATTTTCTTAGGTTCCAAAATCACTCCAGATGGTGACTGCAGCCATGAAATTAAAAGATTCTTGCTCCTTGAAAGAAAAGCTATGACAAACCTAGATAGCATATTAAAAAGCAGAGACATCACTTCGCTGACAAAGATCCATATAGTCAAAGCTACGATTTTTCCAGTAGTCTTGTACGGAGATGAGAGCTGGACCATAACAAAGGCTGAGCACTGAAGAATTGATACTTTTGAACTGTGGTGCTGGAGAAGACTCTTAGGAGTCCCCTGGACTGCAAGGATATACAACCAGTCAATCCTAAAGGAAATCAACCCTGAATATTCACTGGAAGGACTGATGCTAAAGTTCCAATATACTTTGGCTACCTGATGCGAAGAGATGACTCATTGGAAGAACCTACTCATTGGAAAAGATCCTGATGCTGGGAAAGATTGAGAGCAGGAGGAGAAGGGGGCAACAGAGGATGAGATGGTTGGATGGCCTCATTGACTCAAAGGACATGAGTTTGAACAAACTCCGGGATATGATGCAGCACAGGGAAGATTGGTATGCTGCAGTCCATAGAGTTGCAAAGTGTTAGACACAACTGAGAGACTGAACATTAACTAGAAAAAATGGGGGCATCCCTGTTGGCTCAGTGTAAAGAAGCTGACTGCTTTACATTGGCTGACTGCTAATGCAGGAGACATGGGTTCAGTCATGTCTTCCTGGGTCAGGAAGATCCTCTGGAGTAGGAAATGGCAACCCATTCAAGTATTCTTGCCTGGGAAATTCCATGAACAGAGGAGCCTGGTGGGCTATAGTCCATGTGAACACAAAAGAGTTGGACATCATTTAGCAACTAAACAACAACTATGGGAAAAAAAAAAAAGAAGTGGGACATATAACTGACAAACCGCAAGTAGAGGGGAAAAAAATGGAATAAAATAAACTGATCAACCAAAGATAGGCAGAAAGGAGAGAAAACAAAAAAGGTACCATAAAATAGAACATGTAAATAAGCCCAAAACATTGGTAACTAACATCTGGGTGAAGGATCACTATCTATTAAGAACAGAAACTTAAATATTCCAGTAGAAAACCCGTGGTTGTTGGTGGTTTAGTCACTAAGTCACGTCCAACTTTTGCGATCCCATGGGGTGTAGCCTGCCTGGCTCCTCTGTCCATGGGATTTTCCAGGCAAGAATACTGGAGTGGTTTGCCATTTCCTTCTCCAAAGCCATACTTAAAAGACCTATCTAAAATAAGACAATATAGAAACAGTGAAGATAACAGTATAAGAAAAGATACACTAAGCAATTCTTAGAATTAGGAAAAAAGAAAACTTTAGGCAAATACACTAGAAGGACAAAGCGGAGTATTTGGCAATAAAATTCAACACATGAACTTTTGGGCATATCTAACAACACAGTTTTCAGGAACCAGCATATGAAATAGATGAACCAAAAGTAAGAATATTGAGTATTTGAATAATATAATTAACAAGTTTGATATAATAAGTATAAAATAGAATACTGAATACAATAAAGAACATTCTCCTCAGTCAGGGACACTGACAAAAGAAAATTGATCACATATTAGATCATGAAGAAAAATCTCATTGACTCCTGTAAAGCAGAAATCATACAAAGCCATATTGATTGATCACAACGAAGTAGTAAAATTAGATTCATCATCAAAAGATAGCTGCCAAAATCTATAGACTTAGAAACTTTCCCCTTGACAATAATTCATGTTTAAGAGAAAAGTCAATATAGAATTCACAAACTACTTAGAAATGAATGACAATGAGGCAATTGTTAAAGCATAGGATTTAGGTAAACAGTACGTATATGCTCAATCATGTCCGACTCTTTGTGACCTCATGGACTGTAGGCCCACCGGGCTCCTTTGTCTATGGCATTTTCCAAGCACGAATACTGGAGTGGGTTGCCATTTCCTATTCCAAAGGATCTTCCAGAGCCAAGGATCAAACCTGCATCTCTGGCAGCTCCTTCATTGACAGGCAGCTTCTTTACCACTGAGCCACCTTCTAACAGTATTCAGAGGAAAATTTAGGGACATTCAAAGACCCTGCTCTCCTACTTCTTGCCATCTTCCCCACAAAAGCATTTCTACCGTGCACAGAGGTATGCACAAAGGCTCTTATTGCCCCATTGTTTGTCAACCCTCTCCTAAAGACTGATGCTTAGGTTCCTTCCAGATCTTCCTAGCTCCATGTCATAGAATACTACTCAACAGTTCAACAGAACAGAGTTGTACATATTGAAATGGAAAATTATCTAAGATATGTTAAGTAAAATAAGAAAATGCAGAAAAATTAAAACATTATAATATCATTCATCTTATAATAACATCTTAGAATAACAGAAATTAAAACCAATTTATCAGAGAAGGAACTGGCAACTCCATCCAGTATTTGTGCCTGGGAAATCCCATGGATGGAGCTTGGTGAGCCACAGTCCATGGGGTCACAAAGAGTAAGACAAGACTCAGTGACTAACACTTTCACTTTTCATTTCTTCAGGTATAGGTCTATTTTACAGAGAAAAATGTCAGGAAGAATAGCTGAGGACTAGTGTGTTTACTTTAGGTAAGAGAAGGATAGGAAGAATAATCAAGACAACATTAACAGCAATGTTTGAATTTTTTTTAACAACAGGGCAGTATTTACATAAAGTTTGTGTAATAAGAAAAGAAAAAGCTATGTGAGTTATCGTAAAATGATCGTAAGATTCTTCTGTTAAAAACAAATATTGCTGGAACCATTCATTCAAGCTTATAAACTAATTTTTGCTCAGGCAAGTTGTGCCCAGACAAATTTTTATTAATAAAGCTAGCCTATTTTCATTTACAACTTTGGGGAAAAGGAAAACTATAGAAAGTTTTCATTAATGTGTTTAGTTAGTTACATCATTTCACAATTCTAAATTGTCAGACTAGAAAAGTAGCTAAGATACAAGGGGGAGAAGACATAAATGAAACCCAATTTTAAAAACCATATTTATTGCTTAAGAATTGTGATGATATTGTCTGCAAAAATAAATCTTCAAAGCACTAAATGTCGTCAACGTCAACATAAATTACACACCTATACCTTAGAATCAGAGTCAGACACAAGGATGTCTTTTAAGAGAAGAATTCATCAATATCATTAACTGCATAAGGTAGGAACCAAAATGTAAACTACAAACATAAGAAAAAAATAAAATGTTATATAAAGAAAGTGCAAGGAAAACACTGCAACCCAATTCTCTACCTCTACAAATACTAAAATAATTCAGATACATTGGTTGTTAAAAGGGGAGGGAAGGAGGAGGATGAATTTTAAAAAGTTACTCTAATTTAAACAAAATTAATAAAGAAATGTTCTGCATAGTTTTTTCTCCTGTTTCTACTTCTAGTCATTTATCATGCAAATGAAAGCAGTAATGGAAAATGTAAAGAAAACAAATTCTGCAATATAGTGAAACCCGTACGCAGCAAGAGATAAGATTGAATATCAGAAGGAAAGGGTCTGAAAATTAGCTGTCTGTACAATAACTGGGAGGGAAAACTGTTTTATTTAGCCTGGAGGGATTTTTTTGTAGCAAACTGACTAAATTAAAATCCAGTCTATTAAATCCAGTATCATACTAGAAAATGCCTTTTCCTTGCACTTTTAGATAAATTTTCATTGATCTCATTTTACGCATGATTACATTTTTAATGAGTTGTGCAATATTTCCAGGCTAATTTTAAATCCTCTCTCTCACCGCCCCCCCCCAAACTTACTGCTTGCTGGATTAACATTTCTGATAAATTGTTGGACCAGAAAGAAGGAGCATTACCAAGATGAAATAAATTACCTCCTTTTTTTTTTGCCACTCTAAAGTGATAATAGGAGAATACAAATGCCTACTGTCTAATTATGCCACATCTTCCAATTCATTTCACAAAAACTATTTTATTTTTATGTAATAGGCATGTTACCCTGTATTTATTATAAATGACCCTGAACAGCATATAGTCTATCAGAATAAAAAGTTTCACCCCAACACTGATCAAGTAAACTAAAAACAAATGTCCAAAAGGAGCAACTTCATAAACTAAAGAAAATGGAGACAATCAGAAATCAATACACTAAGAAATATATATATATATATTTTTTTACAAATTGACATTGTTTAAAATTAACTTTCGAAATACAAAATAACACTGTTTATAAATGCTTTAAAAGATCCATTGTCATGTAAGACAGAAGGCTGGGAAAGTGTGAAAACCTTAGGAAAGTAAGATCATTTTTCTCCATTAGCATTTTCAGGCCTACATGCCAAGAAGAAAGATGATTTGATGGGAATCACTTGAATTCAAGCCTCTATTCAAGAAAAAAAGCCAGAAAAAATTAAAATTGGGATCTAAAAACAAGACTTTTGTAAAAGTTCTTAAATGTCTTTGCTTCTCCCACCACAGCTGTTTTTACAACTCTAATTCTTTGTGATGACTAAGACTAAAACACCATAAACAGATAATATTTCTAATTCAAAGACTAATTATTAGAATAAACAAAATTAATTTCAGTTCTACAGTGCTTAGAAGAGAAAACAGAGCTTGAAAGATTAAAAATAAGAATATAGGAAAGATTGGCAAGGCAAATACTAACCAGAGGAAAATAGTAATTTAGTGATTTTTAGTAATTTTAGTATCAAAGTACAAATTAAAGCAAAAAGTTTTAAAAGAAATAGAAGAAAAATTCCACAAGATTTCATTTATAGGTGTATGTGTGTGTAGAGGTATATGTACATTTGCATGTGTGCACACAAAAATACATATACTTGGACACACACATGTATAAATGCTTGCACAAAGTATTAACCTGTATGCTAATACAATATAGTTTCAAACTATAAAAATAAAAAACTGAAAGAATTATCAAGGGAAAGTGATAGAGGAAAGACTGAACATGTTAAATGGAGACCTAGAAAGTGTTAAGAAGAAACACATATTGAACTTCTAGATATGAAAACTGTAATACATGAGATGACCAATATAGTGTATGGGATTAACAGGAGATTAGAAGAGATTAATAAACTACAAGGTATAGCAATAGAAACCATCCAAAATGAAACAGGAAAACACACACACAAGGAATAAATGAACAAAGCATCAGCAAACCATGAGACAACCTCAAATGGCTAAACACAACTGGCATCCCTGAGGGTAGGGAGCAAAAATATTTGAAAAAATAATGGCTAAGTTTTTCTAATTTGAAAAAAATTATAAGCCTTTTTTGTGTGGTGGCCAGCACGGAGAGAGTGTCATGAAGGCCTCAGGCACACTATGAGAGTACAAGGTGCGGGGGGAGCCTCCCTGCCCACTCCCAAATGCCACTTACCACCCCTCTATCAAATAAAAATCTTTGCATCTTTGCACCTAATTATGCCAAGTTCCAAGTTCTGATACTTTGCATCTCAACTGAAGAAGATGAATTCTTCAGAGAAATTGTCTCCTGTAGGCAGATGTTCAAGAAATCTGCCGTCAGGTGAGGAACTTCAGCATTTGACTGCCACTATAGCTCCTGCAGTGGCACCCACATGTACCAGGTTTACTGGGACCTGACTACCGCAGCAATGTCACTCAATGCTATCAGGTCACGGGTGTCCAGCACTCAAGCCAGATCATGATGGTGGAGGAGATCACAGCCAAAAGGTGCCATCTGCCAATGGCCAAGAAGTTTCCCAATTACAAAATCAAGTTGCTGCTGCCCCTACTGGGTCCTACATCACCAGCATCAGTCATGCTTCACCATCAAGAAGCCCAATACTTTCTTTCAGACACAGGGCCCTTCCCACCCCCAGGTCTGCCAAAATAAATTCCTTGCGGGGAGGAAACCCCCAAGGAGTTCAGTGAACTCCAACCATAATTATGAAAAGTGAAGAAAACTAAGACACATCATAAGCAAATTGCTTAAGATCAGCGATAAAAAGGAAAATGGGAAAAGTAGTCAGAAGAGGGGGGAAAAAAGACACCTTATGTACAAAGTATGAGAACCAGATTTTTCACTGGAAGCAAGGTAAGCTAGGAAACAGTATAATATTTTTAAAGTGCAGACTAGGGCGGAGAAGAGGGAAGCAAGTAGGAGACAGCGAATAGAAAAATGAAGGTGAAACAAAGACCGATCTAAACATAAAAACTGAAAGAATTAATCACTAATAGACCTGCATGACAAGAAATAGTAAAGTGTTCCAAACAGAATGAAAATGATACCAGACGGAAACCTGGATATACACAAAAGAAGGAAGAGCATTAGAAATAGAAACTACAAATGTAAATATAAAGACTTTTAAAATTTCTATCTTTAAAAGATAATCAACTTTTTAAAGCCAAAAAAAAAAAGTAACAAGATTTTGTATGCATTTCAACATACTCAGAAATGAAAGGTATGACAATAGCTTAAAGNCTGTTTCTACTTCTAATCATTTATCATGCAAATGAAAGCAGTAATGGAAAATGTAAAGAAAACAAATTCTGCAATATAGTGAAACCCGTACGCAGCAAGAGATAAGATTGAATATCAGAAGGAAAGGGTCTGAAAATTAGCTGTCTGTACAATAACTGGGAGGGAAAACTGTTTTATTTAGCCTGGAGGGATTTTTTTGTAGCAAACTGACTAAATTAAAATCCAGTCTATTAAATCCAGTATCATACTAGAAAATGCCTTTTCCTTGCACTTTTAGATAAATTTTCATTGATCTCATTTTACGCATGATTACATTTTTAATGAGTTGTGCAATATTTCCAGGCTAATTTTAAATCCTCTCTCTCACCCCCCCCCCCCAAACTTACTGCTTGCTGGATTAACATTTCTGATAAATTGTTGGACCAGAAAGAAGGAGCATTACCAAGATGAAATAAATTACCTCCTTTTTTTTTTGCCACTCTAAAGTGATAATAGGAGAATACAAATGCCTACTGTCTAATTATGCCACATCTTCCAATTCATTTCACAAAAACTATTTTATTTTTATGTAATAGGCATGTTACCCTGTATTTATTATAAATGACCCTGAACAGCATATAGTCTATCAGAATAAAAAGTTTCACCCCAACACTGATCAAGTAAACTAAAAACAAATGTCCAAAAGGAGCAACTTCATAAACTAAAGAAAATGGAGACAATCAGAAATCAATACACTAAGAAATATATATATATATATTTTTTTACAAATTGACATTGTTTAAAATTAACTTTCGAAATACAAAATAACACTGTTTATAAATGCTTTAAAAGATCCATTGTCATGTAAGACAGAAGGCTGGGAAAGTGTGAAAACCTTAGGAAAGTAAGATCATTTTTCTCCATTAGCATTTTCAGGCCTACATGCCAAGAAGAAAGATGATTTGATGGGAATCACTTGAATTCAAGCCTCTATTCAAGAAAAAAAGCCAGAAAAAATTAAAATTGGGATCTAAAAACAAGACTTTTGTAAAAGTTCTTAAATGTCTTTGCTTCTCCCACCATAGCTGTTTTTACAACTCTAATTCTTTGTGATGACTAAGACTAAAACACCATAAACAGATAATATTTCTAATTCAAAGACTAATTATTAGAATAAACAAAATTAATTTCAGTTCTACAGTGCTTAGAAGAGAAAACAGAGCTTGAAAGATTAAAAATAAGAATATAGGAAAGATTGGCAAGGCAAATACTAACCAGAGGAAAATAGTAATTTAGTGATTTTTAGTAATTTTAGTATCAAAGTACAAATTAAAGCAAAAAGTTTTAAAAGAAATAGAAGAAAAATTCCACAAGATTTCATTTATAGGTGTATGTGTGTGTAGAGGTATATGTACATTTGCATGTGTGCACACAAAAATACATATACTTGGACACACACATGTATAAATGCTTGCACAAAGTATTAACCTGTATGCTAATACAATATAGTTTCAAACTATAAAAATAAAAAACTGAAAGAATTATCAAGGGAAAGTGATAGAGGAAAGACTGAACATGTTAAATGGAGACCTAGAAAGTGTTAAGAAGAAACACATATTGAACTTCTAGATATGAAAACTGTAATACATGAGATGACCAATATAGTGTATGGGATTAACAGGAGATTAGAAGAGATTAATAAACTACAAGGTATAGCAATAGAAACCATCCAAAATGAAACAGGAAAACACACACACAAGGAATAAATGAACAAAGCATCAGCGAACCATGAGACAACCTCAAATGGCTAAACACAACTGGCATCCCTGAGGGTAGGGAGCAAAAATATTTGAAAAAATAATGGCTAAGTTTTTCTAATTTGAAAAAAATTATAAGCCTTTTTTGTGTGGTGGCCAGCACGGAGAGAGTGTCATGAAGGCCTCAGGCACACTATGAGAGTACAAGGTGCGGGGGGAGCCTCCCTGCCCACTCCCAAATGCCACTTACCACCCCTCTATCAAATAAAAATCTTTGCATCTTTGCACCTAATTATGCCAAGTTCCAAGTTCTGATACTTTGCATCTCAACTGAAGAAGATGAATTCTTCAGAGAAATTGTCTCCTGTAGGCAGATGTTCAAGAAATCTGCCGTCAGGTGAGGAACTTCAGCATTTGACTGCCACTATAGCTCCTGCAGTGGCACCCACATGTACCAGGTTTACTGGGACCTGACTACCGCAGCAATGTCACTCAATGCTATCAGGTCACGGGTGTCCAGCACTCAAGCCAGATCATGATGGTGGAGGAGATCACAGCCAAAAGGTGCCATCTGCCAATGGCCAAGAAGTTTCCCAATTACAAAATCAAGTTGCTGCTGCCCCTACTGGGTCCTACATCACCAGCATCAGTCATGCTTCACCATCAAGAAGCCCAATACTTTCTTTCAGACACAGGGCCCTTCCCACCCCCAGGTCTGCCAAAATAAATTCCTTGCGGGGAGGAAACCCCCAAGGAGTTCAGTGAACTCCAACCATAATTATGAAAAGTGAAGAAAACTAAGACACATCATAAGCAAATTGCTTAAGATCAGCGATAAAAAGGAAAATGGGAAAAGTAGTCAGAAGAGGGGGGAAAAAAGACACCTTATGTACAAAGTATGAGAACCAGATTTTTCACTGGAAGCAAGGTAAGCTAGGAAACAGTATAATATTTTTAAAGTGCAGACTAGGGTGGAGAAGAGGGAAGCAAGTAGGAGACAGCGAATAGAAAAATGAAGGTGAAACAAAGACCGATCTAAACATAAAAAACTGAAAGAATTAATCACTAATAGACCTGCATGACAAGAAATAGTAAAGTGTTCCAAACAGAATGAAAATGATACCAGACGGAAACCTGGATATACACAAAAGAAGGAAGAGCATTAGAAATAGAAACTACAAATGTAAATATAAAGACTTTTAAAATTTCTATCTTTAAAAGATAATCAACTGTTTAAAGCCAAAAAAAAAAAAAGTAACAAGATTTTGTATGCATTTCAACATACTCAGAAATGAAAGGTATGACAATAGCTTAAAGGCAAGGCAAGAAAAATGAAAGTATAGTATTGTCAGTCTCTTATAGTGTAAGTGTACAACAGCGAAGAATGACTATGAAATATTAAAGATATTTAATATAAACTCCAAAACAACCAGTAAAATAAGATATAATTAATAAGACAAAAGAGATAAAAAAGAACCATAAAAATATTAATCTGTAAGAAAGAAGAAAAGGAGTATGAATGGAACATAGAAGAGAAGGGACATACAGAAAACAAAAGCAAGATGGTCAGTTCAACACAATTATACCAAGAACCATATTAAATGTAAATAGTCTTTAAAAACACAACTGAAAAGCAGGGATAATTACATTAGGAGAAAAAAGAGGTAACACCAAACTCTATGCTGCTGCAAAAAAAAAAAAAAAAAAGGTAAAAAGATGAAAAAGATATTCTATACTAACATGAACTGAAAGAAAGTAGGAGTGGCTATACTAATATCAGACAAAGCAGATTTCATCCTCCAGTATTTTAGGTCTAAGATACAGCACCAATTACAACCTTGAATTAAAATCTCCACCCAGGTATTGAAATAAGAATATGGTGTCATCATGCCTGTCCAACTCTTTTACTCACGGTATAAAAGGTGGAAGTGAAACTTTTAATGGCCTTTTTATGATCTTTACCAGTTCTAAATTCTTGTACCCTCTGAAAAATAAGAAACTGTAAGAGAATTGCAATATTTAAACATCCAAATTTCTGGATATATTTGGCACTTTTATCACAGAAACACANTCCAACTCTTTTACTCACGGTATAAAAGGTGGAAGTGAAACTTTTAATGGCCTTTTTATGATCTTTGCCAGTTCTAAATTCTTGTACCCTCTGAAAAATAAGAAACTGTAAGAGAAATGCAATATTTAAACATCCAAATTTCTGGATATGTTTGGCACTTTTATCACAGAAACATGTTTCAGGGAATTAAAGAATTATAATAAAAATCCAAAGCCTGTGATTGAGCAATTTAACTATTTTTAATGATGGTGAACAGTAAATACATGACCAGAAACATAAAATATTAACATCAAAGTGAATTACAGAAAGGCTCAGAAAGTACTAATGGCCTGAAGGAATGTAGTAGAGAATTTAACAGACTAAAGTTCACAAGAGAACATGACAAGAATCTAACACTTAAAATAGTAAAAGCCAGTCTTATATTTGTTTAACCTACTGAAAAATTCTCTGTATTCTGGACAGCCTCAGCCTAATACTTCAGCAGTAAAAATATAATTAAGATATGCTAATATTGGACAAGAAAATAGTAAGACCTGGGGATGTGGAAACATCTTCCATATTGCTCAGGTTGGGTAGTACGTGAACATGGGAAGGATTCTAGGGCTGGTGTAAAGAGCTGCTGGGCTTAGTTGCTCAGTCGTGTCTGACTCTTTGCAATCCCATAGACTCTAGCCCTCCAGGCTTTTCTGTCCATGGGGATTCTCCAGGCAAGAATACTGTAGTGGGTTGCCATGCCCTCCTCCAGCGGATCTTCTTATTCCAAGAATTGACCCAGGTTTCCCACATTGCAGGCAGATTCCTTACTGTCTGAGCCAGTAAAGAACTGAAGATGTCCCCCCAAAATAATTCTGCTTTTAGAGACTCTATAAATCAAAAAGGTTGGGAGTTTCCATTAATGAAAACATCTCATAGACTTTTGTCCTGGTCTGCATGCCAAGAACAGAAATATCTATTTCAAGGAAATTCTGTGAGCAGAATTCAGGGAAATCAACAAGTTTGGTACAGCAGGATTTGACAGCAGTTTTGAATAGAAATTTCAAAATGGACCTAAAAAAACTATCACTTTTCAATGCAAAAGCACCAAGCTTAAAGATGCTCTAGTTTTCAAACCTGGCTCTACAACTTTATAAATTGTGAGAACTTGACCAAGTTGCTTGCTTGCTCTTGCTTGCTCAACATTTCAGTTTTTTATTAAAATAGAATAATATCTTTCTCACAGAGTTGTTTTAAGGACTTGATCATATACATAAAGAACTGAAGTCATAGCTGAACACTTAGTAAGGTCTAACTACACAGTATCAATTATTAATAATTAGGACAACCTTTCCGAAAGGACCAGAATATGCTGGCTGAAATTGGCAACTGAATGTAAAAATCACTCAAAGGGAGCTGAATTTGCATGAGAAAAATTAAACTACTAAATTAAGTAGTACTAATTTAAGTAGCAATGAGCCTGTGTTAGATAGCCTTCAAATATGGCTTCCTTCCATTTTTTTTCCCTTCCTGTAAAAACAGCAAGTCACTCCTCCTGTCAGAAAGGAAAGTCTACTCATCTTTCCTGACTTTGGGTTGGGCTTGTACCTAGGGTGGCAGTGACACTGTGCTAGATCCAAGCCTAGACTCTAAACTCTTGGCAACTGCTGATTTTCCTCTTGAAGCCAGCTCAGTTTAAGAAGTCTGACTAACCTGAGATTACCATGCTGTTAAGGAAACCCTAGCTAGCCACATGAAGAGGACACATGGAGAAACAGCAAAGCATAAGACATTGGAGTGAAGTTTCCCTGAAACTTCTAGTCCAGCCAAGATGCCAACTGAACGCAGAGAACTGAGTAACCATCATTGACATCATGAGGAAGAAAAACCACTCAGCTAAATAAGCCCACTCCCTCAACCCATAAAATCATAAGAAAAAAAATCTTAAAAAAAAAAAAAAAGTTTTGGGCAATAGACAACAGAATCTAAACCCAAAACCAGCAACTGTATTTATTTGTAGCCTTAGACTGTCAGAAGCAGCTCATCAAATTTTCCTCTCTTAATGAATTTTACTGGAGTGTATGCACTAGAAGTTTTAGATAATGCTAGAAATGAGCATCACCCCAAAAAATAAAAAGGAAAATTGCAGTTCCTGAAATATTCTTTGTGCAGGATAATCCCAGACTCACTGGTAGAGGCTACATATAAGAACCAAGCCAGTGAAAGCAGCTAGAACACCTCTGGCAGAGGGGTGATCCTTTCTTCTTGTTGTTGTCTAGTTACTCAGTCATGTCCAACTCTTTACAACCCCATGGACTGTAGCCCACCGGGCTCCTCTGTTCATGGGATTTCCCAAGCAAAAATACTAGAGTGGGATGCCATTTCCTCCTCCAGGAGATCGTCCTGACCCAGAAAAAGAACCGATGTCTCCCACTTATTAGCAGGCAGGTTCCTTACCACTTCACCTACAGATTAAAAAAAAAAAAACAACTCTGTAAAAACTTTTTCTGACAGAGCCCAGAGAAAGCCATCTTGCAACTACATCTAATTTTCAGGAAACCTAAATTTATTACCAAAAGCCATGTTGGTAATATTTTATCTTTCCCTACATAAAACTGGTATTTAAGAACACAACCACAGTCAGTTTTTTCAAATGCATTATCTCACTGGGATTTTGGCTCATGGTTTAAGAACCTGTTGGAGTCAATGTTTTTCCTCCTTTTTGTGAATAATAAATTATCATAACTAGTGGTCAATGCCATGACGCCAGAAGATAGTTCTAAAAACACAAGATAATAAAATAGAATCCTTGAAATGCTTGGTCTTCCACTTTTATAATTCCTTTTCTTTACTTAGTAAAGTCCTTTCTCAGTCTTTAAATGACAGCTATCTTATTATCACTCTCAACCGATTATGGATTGAAAAATGTTTTCGACCTCTTTCCCAAAATGTTTCCCTTAACCTATTTCCCACACCTGTGGTAGGAAATCATGAAGAATAATTCTGGGCATAAAAGCTTTTCATGGCTTTAATATGGTGAATTCATCTCAATACTTCTCTGATTTGCTGACAATGACCTTACTTTTAAGAGCCTTCAGTGAAGTCATCTCTACAATTTCAAGACAGTTATTTATTGGCTTATTCCTTTTACTCTACTATTTAACCTCATAAAATAAAATTAAGTTCTAAATTAAACAAATTTAAAATAGCAGTTTCTAACAGCAAGGCTGGTTTCTAACAGCAAAATGTATCTCAAAATGGCCTGTTTTTATATCCAAGTAGCATTCTTTTTTAGCAACTGTTTTATTAATTTTATTGGAGTATAGTTGCTTTATAATGGTGTGTTAGTTTCTGCTGTAGAGCGAAGTGAATTAGCTACACATTTACATATATCTCCTTTTTTGGATTTCCTTCCCATCTAGGTAACCACAGAGTATTGAGTAGAATCCCCTGTGTTATATAGTAGGTTCTTATTAGTTATCTGTTTCATACATATTAGTATATATATCAATCCCAATCTCCCAATTCATTCCACATTCTCCTTCCCTCCTTGATGTCCAAACATTTGTTCTCTATGTCTGTGTCTGTATCTCTCAAAGTAACATTCATTTCTGTACACATCTTCCAAAAAGAATGAAAGAAATAGGCTTGGACAGAGGGCTTCCTTGGTTCCTCAGACAATAAAGCGTCTGCCTGCAATGCAGGAGACCCAGGTTCGATCCCTGGGTAGGGAAGATCCCTGGAGAAGGAAATAGCAACCCACTCCTATACTCTTGCCTGGAAAATCCCATGGATGGAGAAGCCTGGTAGGCTACAGTCCATGGGGTCTAAAAGAGTCAGACACTACTGAGCGACTTCACTTTCACTTTCACTTTAAAAGACAGACACAGCAACAAGAGAAATTTTCACTAATTGAATATTTAACGAAAGTCAATTAAGTGCCCATCATAGCCAAAGTAGGAAACTTATAAAGATAAAACTGCCCCAGGTCCCAAGAAGAACATGGGTTACCAGAAATGCAGACACAGAACAAACAAAGGATGGACTGTGCACAGATGAAGTAGGAGAGCAGAGGAGGAAAGGACTCTGAGGCAGTAAATTTGACCAGGGTCTACAAACAGATGGTGCAAGAGAAGAAGAAAAAGGAGAAGATAAGGTACCTTCCAATCAGAGAAAAAGGCCTGGAACAGAAGCCTGAGAAGCACCATGCATCTTCAGAAAATATTAAGAATGAGTATAACAGGCAGACCTGGGAAGGGAGGCTGTATTAGTTTCATACTAGTTGCTCTAACAAGTTACCACAAACCAAGTGCCTCAAAATGTCATTAACAGAAATCTAGTCTCATGGTTCTGGAGGCCAAAAGTCAAAAATCAAGTTGTCAATAGGGTCGATTCCTTCAGAAGGCTCTGAGAGAAATCTGTCCTATGTTTCTCTCCTAGCTTCTGGCCATCGTTGGGGTTCCTTGGCTTGTACCATGTCACTCCAATCTCTGCCTCTATTGTCGCGGACCCTTCCCCCCATGTGTCTATGCACGGTCTTCCTATAAGGAAGTCATTGGATTTAGGGCCTCCCTAATTCAATATGAGGGCTTTCCTGGTGGCTCAAAGGATAAAGCATCTGCCTGCAATGCAGGAGACCCGGCTTCAATTCCTGGGTTGGGAAGATCCCCTGGAGAAGGAAATGGCAACCCACTCCAGTATTCTTGCCTGGAGAATTCCATGGACAGAGGAGCCTGGCGGGCTACAGTCCACGGGATTGCAAAGGGTTGGACATGACTGAGCTACTTTACTCACTCACTCACTCAATTCAATATGACCACATCTTAGCTAACTATCCGCAAAGACTATTTCCAAATAAGGTTACATTCTGATATTCCAGATGGTCATGAAACTTAGTTTGGGAAACACTGCTGAACCCGGTACAGAGGCCATATCAAGGAGTTCAGATGCTGTAAGGTTTATGTTTTTGTCATATCTGTGAGCCACCCATTCTTCTATTTTACTTCATTGTATTTAAAAATGTTATTAAGTCAGTTCTCTTATTTTTTCTTTGTAAACATTTATTTTAAAAGGAAGCATCCTATTACAATTCTAAATGAAAATATTTCTTGCTATAACTAAGTTATCCATAAAATATTAAGTTTTCATGAAAATATCTTAATTAAATATGCAAATAATAAATCTGACTAATGTGTAAAAATGTGTAAACAGATTCCTCGGTGATGAGAACAGAACTGTTGGTGACTATTAAAAAAAAAATGTGGCTCATTTTCACTAGGTTTAAAAAGAAGAGGTTCCACATCAATAGGACAATTCTCCCCTCAAGCACAGAAAATCATGATTTATTGTACACATAACTGAAAAAAGCCAAAGAAATGTAACCGCTTTACTGATATGGTTGCATCCTAAGAATCAGTTCCTAACCAAAATGATAATCACTTCTGCTCAACAATCTCTTGTCACCAGAAGCCATCTGATCAGAGCACAAGAACCCATTCTACTTCAGTATATTTCATGTTATTTGATAACAACAGAAAAATAATGGACAAGAGATTCTCCATAACAATCACCCCACCTCATAATCTGAGAAAATTTTTAGAAGGATCTTCTAGCCATCTTTTGAGTATCTCCTGATAATGGCCCAAATACTGATGACAAGTTCTTCGTATGGGTTCTTTAGGAGGTTTCATTACCAGGTCTCTCAGACAAGGCTTTCAGTACTGTTGAGCAGACAAGTGGGCCTAAAGGGCCCTGGGTGTAAATAAACTGCTACCATTTATTCACCACTACTATGTACAGCCACTGCATGAAACTATCAACTTGCTTTTCCTCATTTAACTCACAACTTCGAAGTAACTGCTATGTTTCTAGTATAGTACACTATATTATAAAACTCTATAGCTGAGGAGACTGAAGTTCAAAACAATGAGAATTGCTGAAGTTTACACTATCTGTAACACCGAAATCAGATTGATTATACTCTTTGCAGCCAAAGATGGAGAAGCTCTATACAGTCAACAAAAANATGGTTTTTCCAGTGTCATGTATGGATGTGAGAGTTGGACTGTGAAGAAAGCTGAGCGTAGAAGAATTGATATTTTTGAACTGTGGTGTTGGAGAAGACTCTTGAGAGTCCCTTGGACTGCAAGGAAATCCAACCAGTCCATCCTAAAGGAGATCAGTCCTGGGTGTCCACTGGAAGGACTGATGCTGAAGCTGAAACTCTAGTATTTTGGCCACCTCATGCAAAGAGTTGACTCACTGGAAAAGACCCTGATGCTGGCAGGGATTGGGGGCAGGAGGAGAAGGCGATGACAGAAGATGAGGTGGCTGGATGGCATCACCAACTCGATGAACATGAGTTTGAGTGAACTCTGGGAGCTGGTGATGGACACGGAGGCCTGGCCGTGTCTAGGAAGGCGACCTAGACAGCAAGGTCCCAGAGGCCAAAAGCATAGACATTTTCAAGGAGTGTGTGAGCATAGTGTGAAGTACAGCCAAGAAGTGGAGGAGCATAAAAAAATAAAAAATGCTTCAGGATGTTATCTGCAGAGGCTCATTAATGTCCTTGAGAAGGGTCATATTTGGAAGAAAATGTCTAGCCAGGGCACAAGGGATACAGGGTAACTAGGAAACAAAGTGAATGTGGCAGGTACAGACCAGTGTTCCAAAAAAATTTAGCAAAGGGCGGCAAGGGAAGGAAAGAACTACAAAGATACAGAGGGGAAAAGGAGAGGGCTTAGAAAGCAAGGCAGAAAGAAATTTCTGGGGAAAATATCCCAAGGATGTAAAAGAGAATGGGTAGAAGGCTGAAGCCGCAGGTAATAGGGATCACTCATGAAGAAAATAGACAGATGAGTATGTTGCAAGAAGGGGTACCCCTTCTAGGGACTGAAACTAGGTCTTGTCTAACACTCAGAAATGAATTGTCAGAGGAGACACAAGTGCTGACAAAGCAAGAGATTTTATTGGGAAAGTGTGCCCGGGCAGAGAGCAGTAGGTTAGGGGAATCCAGGAGAATTGCTCTGCCACATGGCTGGCAGTCTCTGATTTTGTGGTGTTGGGATTAGTTTCCAGGTTGTCTTTAGCCAGTCATCCTGACTCAAGATTCCTTCCTGGTGGTGCATGCCTTGTTCAGCCAAGATGGATGCGAGAAGGATTCTGGGAGGTAGTGGGACATGTGGTATCTCCCTTTGACCTTTCCTGAACTCTTGTGGTTGGTGGTGACTTAATAGTTCTGTGTTCCTTACCAGGACCTCCTGTCATAAAACAACTCACGCCAATGGTTACCATGGTGCCTGGCCAGGGTGGATGGTTTCAGTCAGTGTGCTTCACCTAACAAGTGGGGCCTGGATGTAACCATAACTGCTACCAATTATTCAGTATCACTCTATGGAGCCATCAATATGTATTTTCTCATTTAACTCCTATATCTCTGAAGTAGCCACTATTATTATCTGTAGCTGGTAAATCTTAGATTCCAAGAGGAGATAAGGTTTGCTGAAGCGTACACTACCCAAAGAGCTTCCCTTGTGGCTCAGCTGGTACAGAATCCGCCTCCAACGTGGGAGACCTGGGTTCGATCCCTGGGTTGGGAAAGATCCCCTAGAGAAAGGAAAGGCTATCCACTCCAGTATTCTGGCTTGGAGAATTCCATGGACTGTATAGTCCATCGGGTCGCAAGGAATCGGACACGTCTGACCAACTTTCATTTTCATACTACCCAAAAGAAAACAAGCAGTATTATGGAGAGAGGAGTTGAAGGCATGAAACAGAAAGTGGAGGATGCTAAAGGCAAAGTATAAATTTCTGTCACTTCCCAAATGTGGAGACAAACCATGCCAGATATGATTAAATACCACTGCCTGCTCCAGACTGTAGGGATCAAGGCATGGACAGTGAAGGTTCTATAATAACTTATGTAACAGTGATCACTATGACCCATTTGGATGACCAAGAGACATTGCAAATTCTTTAAAATGGTTTAGATGTGGCCCAGCCCTGCCCCAAGGGATCCCTGGGCTAGATCCAAGAATAGGAAAGAAGCTTCCCAAATGCCAGTGGCCATAACCCATTTACATGTAATTTCTCAATTTTTAAAGCTCTCCACTTTCCTATCACTTTGCTTTCAAGATAATGAAAACACGGCTTTAATCTGAGGGAGAATTGATTACATCTAAATTTACTCAGCTAGTTAAGAGATCCAGAGGCAATTACTAATTTACATTTTTATCACTGCCTTTTTAAACTTGATCTAAACAAGTTCTCTCTATTGGCCCATTGTTTTAAGAAATTCCTCAAACCTTCCTGATTTTAATCAGTCTTTTTTATTTTTTTAATACTGTCATTTCTCAGGACTTCTGAAATCACAAAGTCCATAAGTCACTAACTTCTGCTTTTTGTCTATGAAAACCTGGGGTGAAAGACTTTATTTTCCCTTATAGATTTTATTCTCTACAGCTAAAAGGATCCAGGAAAATTTAACTTTGTATGTATTTCTATGAGGCTTCTTTCAGGATGTGACAGTAGAGTTGATGGTCTGGCTACAAACCGAGAATTTGTGGTTCTTTCTAAAAACATAATTTCAAGATCAACCAATACCTGAAAGGAAAGTTCCACTGTATAAACATAAGATGACAGCTTCAATAAATAAATAAAAGCTTCAGGAAGTTTCCCTGGATAGTTTCCTTCACACATGCATAAAATCAACTAATTCTTATTATTCACAAGTGAAATTTAAAGATACAAATGCAAGATCTCTACCCTAGAGGAGTTTACATATCTCCCAACTTCTGTTAACATTCGAGCAATGCTTCCTGCAAGCATCCGGGACCCTATCTTCAGTCTTTCTCTGTCCACAGGACTATGCCTGAAGTGCTTGGGGAATTAATTCCCCGGGGAGCAGCCATCAGGCAATGACAAAATACAGTGAAGAGATCTCCCAGTTTCCATACCCCTCAGGTTAGACAATTCTGGGACATGTACTATAGTTTCTCTAAGGTCCTCAGCAGAACTGAGCCCCAGTTGACCTCAACAGTCACCTGCTCATCAAGGCATCTTTTACTGGCTTCTTCCCTCCTGTGTCACTTCCCTACTCTCTTGAAGGATTCTGGAATTGCTCGCCAAATAAATTACTTATACTCAAAGTTGGTGACAGTAGCAAATCACCAAATAAAGTTGCAAAATCTAATTAACCAGATAACTTGTTCCCTGATAGTGCTAACAACTTTGTGGTTTCTTCTATTTTGGCATAACTGTGGTTTCTCAGTTATGTAAGAGAGACGGAAGTTGAGAGGATAAATAGCCTTGACTTTTGCGAAACCATCTCAGTCAGGTTCAGTCAAGGAGACAAAGTTTACACCAGAACTGCCTGCTTTAATAGAGAAAAATAAGGGTGAAATGAGGAGGGTGATGAGAGGGAGGTTTGGGAGGGAGGGGACATAAGGATACCTATGGCTGATTCTTGTTGATGTATGATAGAAAACCACAAAATTCTGTAAAGCAATTATCCTTCAATTAAAAAATTCAAATTAAAAAAAAAAAACTAGTAATAAAGGAGTTGGAAAAGCCAAATGGCCAAAAAGAGAACAGTCATGCAGAGATCTGCAGTACAAAGAAACTACTGTCCAGTTTGTTAAAGGTTCAATGTAGAGTTACCTTATGATTCAAGTTATTTTACTCCTAGGTCTCTCTCTTTCGGCTTAAGAGAATGGAGAATTTCAGTCTGAGACTTGAAAACATAAGTTCACACAAAAACTTACAAATGAAACTTCATAGCGGCATTATTTATAATAGCCCGAAAAATGCAAACAACTAAATGTTCATCAGTTGGTGAATGGATAGATAAGTGAAAGGTGGTATATCCATACAATGGGAATATCATTCAGCCATGAAACTGAAGTACTGATATATACTACAATGTGGATGAACATTATGCTAAGTGAAAGAATTCAGTCACTAAACATGCAGAACAGGCAAACCTACAGAGACAGGAAGTAAATTCTTGTTTGCCAGGGGTTGTAAGTAGAGGAGAATTGGAAGTGGTTGCTAAGGGGTACCAAGTTTCTTTCTGGGATGATGAAAATGAAGAATTCAATAACTGGTGATATTCGCACAAGTCTGCGAATATACTAAAAACCGAAGAATTGTACATTTTGAAAGGCTGACTTCTATGGTATCTGAATTATATTTCGGTCAGAAGCAAATAATGAAAAAGAAAAAAAGAAAGGAAAGAAGTGAGGAGAGAAAGGAGCCACTATCAATCTCTAAGCAAAAGGGACAAAGGGTGGAGGTACTTTACCAGAGCCCCCAGCAGAAACTGAAGCCACTGCAGGAGGGCATATGGGGTGGAAGCGAGAACAGGAACAGAGACATTGCTACTGTCAGGCACTCAACCTGAAGCAGAAGGAGACAGGAGGACATGTCCATGGAGACATGCCCTGGCTTCTCCCTTCAGCCTGCCCACCATTCTCTTGCTGTTGGCCAAACCTAACTGGAAACCAGTTAGCAACCGAACCTAAGAAACAGACTCAAGGTGTTGGACCCATTACAAACAGAACAGCAAGGGAAAGGCAGGGAATGGGTCTAAGAAGAATCACACCTCTCCAAATGTGAAACTCTTCCCAGTTGAGATTATTAATACAATGTGGCCAACAGGAAAGGTATTATTTGTGAAAATCTAACACAAGCACTCAATAAATGTGGGTTTTTTTTGAAATAATGGAGGGAGATGGGGATAATTATTTCAGTAGTAGTTACATTAAAATGGAAAAGCAAGCATTACCTTAATCCAAATGAGCATTCTGGTTAGGTCTTATATTCTGCAAATATTACTGAGTACCCTAGAGACATATAGTGAAAGTGACACTATCCTTGACCTCAAGGAGATTATTAAGGAACTCAGTCTGTGTATGGGAAAAAAAATATTAACCAGGCCTGGTTAATATAAATCAAAACCTCAGGAATCACTACAGAATGGGAAGTATTTAATACGTCAATTTTAATACNCTTCTATGGTATCTGAATTATATTTCGGTCAGAAGCAAATAATGAAAAAGAAAAAAAGAAAGGAAAGAAGTGAGGAGAGAAAGGAGCCACTATCAATCTCTAAGCAAAAGGGACAAAGGGTGGAGGTACTTTACCAGAGCCCCCAGCAGAAACTGAAGCCACTGCAGGAGGGCATATGGGGTGGAAGCGAGAACAGGAACAGAGACATTGCTACTGTCAGGCACTCAACCTGAAGCAGAAGGAGACAGGAGGACATGTCCATGGAGACATGCCCTGGCTTCTCCCTTCAGCCTGCCCACCATTCTCTTGCTGTTGGCCAAACCTAACTGGAAACCAGTTAGCAACCGAACCTAAGAAACAGACTCAAGGTGTTGGACCCATTACAAACAGAACAGCAAGGGAAAGGCAGGGAATGGGTCTAAGAAGAATCACATCTCTCCAAAGGTGAAACTCTTCCCAGTTGAGATTATTAATACAATGTGGCCAACAGGAAAGGTATTATTTGTGAAAATCTAACACAAGCACTCAATAAATGTGTTTTTTTTTAAACAATGGAGGGAGATGGGGATAATTATTTCAGTAGTAGTTACATTAAAATGGAAAAGCAAGCATTACCTTAATCCAAATGAGCATTCTGGTTAGGTCTTATATTCTGCAAATATTACTGAGTACCCTAGAGACATATAGTGAAAGTGACACTATCCTTGACCTCAAGGAGATTATTAAGGAACTCAGTCTGTGTATGGGAAAAAAAATATTAACCAGGCCTGGTTAATATAAATCAAAACCTCAGGAATCACTACAGAATGGGAAGTATTTAATACGTCAATTTTAATACTGCCCACCTTCCAAATACCTTAGGGAGCTTAAAACTAGGAGAGCCTTTGGAAGGGTGCCAAAGAACCCTCCATTCTCACTGAGTTTCCATCTATCTAGACATCTTTACCTCGGCACAGGCTATAGTCTTCTTCAACTATCTTCCCACACACATACTTCTAATACAGTTGCTAGTCACTTCAGTACACGACAAGGAACACCCACTTAAACACAGAACAGAACTTGAAGCTCAAATTTCCCAGTGAAAATAATGCGGGGATAAGGGACAAAGTCAAATGTAGACTTACCCAAGTTTCTCAGACCTTTCAAGAAATTTAAAATCCCCAGGCAAATAAGGTTCTACCAACTTCTGACATTCAGATGATAAGTTATTATTCTGACATCAATGAACTGTTGCACCTTGCTGTTAATTTCATCCCGAGAAATAGTGTTGGCACAGAATCGACTCTTACAGGCATTAATATGAACTGAGGCTAGATTCCTGCTGACTACACGAATGCCTTTAATCTAGGATATATGTCATACCTTGAAGAAATCCTAAAACAGAATTATTAAAGATGTCTTTCTCTCTTTTTTTTTTAAAAAAAAAAAAGGCAGGCAGTTCTTTTTCCTTTATATAAGCAAGTGAATCACAAAAGCAAATTTCCTCTTTGCTTAAGGCCAAAACAATGTCAAATAAAATAAAGCAAAAGATAAACACATACCTCTGAGGCCACACTTCCCTCAATCCCACCTTTCCTCCCAGATAATTCTCAATATTAACACAGCTTGAGAGAATAAGTGACTGGAATTAGGATAGAATTTAGGAAAGAAAAGCAAATGGACTACTAAACCCCTGAAACTATATGGTATGCAAATGTTTCCAGGGATAAAATACTTTAAGGCAAATCCATACATTAGAAAAAGAAGTGAATCACCATTACAGTACAGTCAGACTTTTCAACAGTTTACTTGAAATATACCATTTATTTTAGACTCTAGCCATACATGAAAGCAGAGCAAAAAGACAACTATTTTGTTTCTCCACATGTATTTATGAGAAGTAGAGCCATATCAAGCATTCAACATAATTAATTTTGTTCTTGGCTCTTGACAGAGGTGGACACCTAAAGTGAGAGTCCATTTGAGTACAAAACTTGAAAATAGTTTTTCTTTCCAGAGCTCCAAGGGAAAATTATCAACACTTGACAACAAATATATTAACTTCATAATATATAATATAGTAGCTCATAAAGATATTAAGCTATGTTAATATATTTCACCAATAAATTAAAACACAGCAAAGCACTACTAAACATAAAATCTTCCCCAAAAGTGACTTTAAATACTTTCTTTAATTTGCTTAATTAAGGTAATTCCCAATTACCAGTTTGTTTTCAAGGTCTTATTGAAATAATTAGCCAGAAGAAATTAAAAATTCCTGAAGTTATAGTATTCATTATCTCTTGATTACCTATACTGTATACAGCCCAGCAGGGGGTGTTTTAAGCTAAAATACTTAGTAATCTCATTCACACTAAAGAATATGTGAAACACAAAGGAAGCAAGAGTGGTCCAATTTCCTAGGACTATTTGCACCTTTCTAATATGGAAAGAGAAACAGAAATACTCTGGGCAGATGAAGAATCATGAAAAGAAAACTGAGCATATTGGCTGAAGTATGTGTGAAATTATTAAACATCAAAGATAACTAACATTCATATAGACACACAATAGCAAATTACTTTCCATAATCTTTTCTGTTAATATGATAATAAAAACTGACAATAAAATTCTGTACTCAGGTTCTTCATTCTAAAATAAAGGCATGGACTGTATCTGTTGCTATGGCTAGAATTTTCAGATGATACTATCAGCATATTTTTATCTGGTACCACACAATTTAGCAATTAATAATACAATGTCTTAGGTAATTAATTGTTATACTGATCTCATCTTGCTAACTAGATTAAATATTCTTTTGTACTACCAAATTTCTTTGCACATGTAGCAGCTCAAAAAATACCAACTGATAAGCATGTTTATCTAAATTGGAGGTGTCTAGCCTATAAACATATTGGCTGACATCCAATTCTCCGTTTTATTGTGTTATTTTAATAGTCAAAAGTTGATATCTACAAGTCAGGGACAACTCACAGCCAAATAATGCATCAATATTCTTTTCATTCCCCAGAGAGTATTCAAGCACAACTTAAACTGTTATCTTAATCTAGAAAAACAGTAACCTGTTGTATAATTGAAGGGCAAAACAGTTTAGGTTATTACTAAGACAAAGGTTCTTTTTCTGTTGTCTCTCTTTCTTATTGTTACCTATATATATGAAATATATGTCTAAACATATGCTTAAAAGTTAAAGTGTTAATAAGTGACTACCACTAAAAATCCCACCCAGATGAAGAAAGAAAACATGGCCACTTAGAGCCCTTCTCCCATCACATCATCTGCTCTCTCCCGAAAGTAATCTGTACCCTAATGCTTATATAGGTCCATCTAGTCACAGCTATGGTTTTTCCAGTAATATGGATGTGAGAGTTGGACCATAAAGAAAGCTGAGCATTGAAGAACTCATGCTTTTGAACTGTGTAGTTGGAGAAGACACTTGAGAGTCCCTTGGACTGCAAGGAGATCAAATCAGTCAATCCTAAAGATCAGTCCTGGGTGTTCATTGGAGAGACTGATGTTGAGGCTGAAGCTCCAATACTTTGGCCACCTGATGCGAGGAGCTGATTCATTGGAAAAGACCCTGATGTTGGGAAGGACTGAGGGCAAGAGGAGAGGGGACGACAGAGGATGAGATGGCTGGATGGCATCACCAACTCGATGGACATGAGTTTGAGCAAGCTCCAGGAGTTGGTGATGGACAGGGAAGTCTGGCGTGCTTCAGTCCCTGGGGTCACAAAGAGTCAGACACGACTGGAGCGACTTGAACTGAACTGAATGCTTATTTTGCTCTTCCTTTGGCTTTCTTTATAGTTTTACTACCTGAGTGTATATACTTTCAGTGACAAGCTTCTTTTACTCAGTATGGTCCATTCTCCAAGTCTATTCCCTTTGTGGCAGCCAAAGCAATCCTNTCACTGCAGATGGCGACTGCAATGAAATTAAAAGACATTTACTCCTTGGAAGGAAAGTTATGATCAACCTAGATAGCATATTAAAAAGCAGAGACATTACTTTGCTAACAAAGTCTGTCTAGTCAAGGCTATGGTTTTTCCAGTGGTCAGGTATGGATGTGAGAGTTGGACTTTAAAGAAGGCTGAGCACCAAAGAATTGATGCTTTTAAACTGTGATGTTGGAGAAAACTCTTAAGAGTCCCTTGCACTTCAAGGAAATCCAACCAGTCCATCCTAAAGGACATCAGTCCTGGGTGTTCATTAGAGGGACTGATACTGAGGCTGAAGCTCCAATACTTTGGCCACGTGATGTGAGGAGCTGATTCATTGGAAAAGATCCTGATGCTGGGAAGGATTGAGGGCAGGAGGAGAAGAGGACAAAAGAGGATGAGATGGTTGGATGGCATCATCGACTCGTTGGACATGGGTTTGGATGGACTCCGGGAGTTGGTGATGGACAGGGAGGCCTGGCATGCTGCCGTTCATGGGGTCCCAAGGAGTCGGACATGACTGAGCTGAACTGACCAATTTAAGGGATTTCCCTACTGGTCTCAGGTTGCTAAAAATATTTCCTAACTTCACAGTAAATTTCAAATCACTTGTATGTGTCTACTGAGGTGATAGTTTGATTTTTCTTTTAATCTAATAACACAGTAAATAACACTAATATTCTAAAGTTAAACCAACCTAGTAGTCCTAGGTCAAACACTACTCAGTCTCGAGTCTTTATCCTTTATATATATCACAGGTTTTGATTTGCCAACACTTTGTTGGCAGGGTTTTTTAAAACATATTTTCATGATAATACTGTTCTATGTTTCTTATATTATCTGTGTCAAGTGTTGATATCAAGAATATGCTCATCTTTTTTTCTATGTTCCAGAATAACATATGCTAGACTTAGTTCTCCTTGAATGTTTGCAGATTTTGCTGGAATTAGAGTTTTCTTTGTGGGAGCATTTTTTATTGTTAATTATGCTTTTTTTTTTTGTTTGGGTTTCCTGTCTATTCTTGAGTCTGTTTTTGGTAAATTTTCCAAGATTTTGCCCATTTTTCATCAACTTTCAAAGTTACAGCCTGAATGTTCATTATTACAGCCTGCAGTTATCATTATAACATCCAGAATATCTACACTTGTTTTATTTTTCAATACCAATAATGACTACTTTTTATTAATTAGTCTCACTAGGCATTTTTCAGTCATATAATCTTTTCAGATAACTTAGTTTTATAGATCTTCATTAATATCTTGATTTCCATTGTATTGAATTCTGCTTTTATGCATATTACCTTCTTCCTTCTACTTTCTTTGCAATTAATATGGAATCTTACTGAATTTTTGCTTTTTAATCTCTTTTTATAACAGCATGTAATATCATAAAATTTCCTCTAATATCTGCTTTAGCTGCATTTCAGTTTTGACAGTTCTAAGTGCTTTCTAATTCTCATGATGGCTTCTTCATTGACTCTAATTGTTCAGAAGCTCTTTTTTGATCTTCTGACATACTTTTTCCAACTTTATTATTGATTTCTATGTTAATTGCATTATAGCAGACAAGTATGTTTTTGTTTGCTTGTTATCTGCATAACTATATCTTTTAATCTTTTCTCCCTTTTCCTTTTCCCCTGTCATCATATTTTATGTTGGAAGTGACTAAAACTATGGTCTTCAGGTTACAGGATATCTAAGTGGGATTGTTACTAAATTAGAAGGGTAATTAGTATCATCTAGTGATAAATTCAGTGACAGAATTCTGTATCTTCCATTTTATTTGTACAAGAAATAGTTTCAACCTGTTAGGTAGAAGCATAATGCTACACATTTATTTTACTTGCATGGGCTTAAAGATGAGAGTACATATGGGTGCTGAGTACATATACCTAAAGGAGTGGTCCAGTAGTCTTGCCTGGGGAATGCCATGGACAGAAGAGCCTGGCGGGCTATGGTCTATAGGATCACAAAGAGCAGGATATACTGAAGAGACTTAGCATGCACGCATTCTGTATAGTTCAGTGGTCCTCCATTTGCTCTTCAGTTTTTCCCCTATAATGCCAGAGCTAGGAACTTGCAATTACATTTTCCAGATTCCTTCCCTAGCTGTCTTTCTGTTGGTTCTTTTAGTGGGAGGCACTAATAAGAGACTAGCAAACAGAAGAGAGAAAGAAGCCACTCTTACTTGGCCTCTAACAGAGCTTTTGGCTGTGCCTCTGGCAGTGATGGCAGCAGCAACAAAGGTACGACAGTGGCATCCCAGAAGAACAGCCACCATCAGTTCTATGTAACCATATTTTTCATTTTGTTCTCCCAGCTCTTCCAAAACCCTTGCAACAAATTTTCTATATCATGTTTGAAAAACCCAAAGTGGTCTCTTATTCCTTCTTAAACATTGACAAATACATATGAGATTCTTCTAGTTTAAAAAAAAAAAAAAAGTTTCATTGAGATAAGAGAATGCAGACTATATTATCTGAATGCCTTAAAATAAGTCGGAAATTGCTTTAAGGCCGAGAATAAGGTTAATTTGAATAAATATTCCATGTGTGTTTGAAAAGATATATATTCTGCAGTTGTCAGGTAGACTGTTTTAAATATGCCCATTAGGTCAAGTTTGTTAATTGTGTGGGGCTGTTAATATATGGTGTCCACCTTCAAGAAAAAACTCCATATGCTAATATGTACATTTTGGCTTTTCTTTGATTTTGGGGGGTAGATTATAGATAGATGTCATAATCCTGAACTGCTGAGATCCAACACCAAGATATACCTTTGTTCATGGACATTTTTCTTTTACTTAGTCTTGGAGAAAGACAGTAAAACATGCTGGAGCATATTTAAGTTTGTTTGAAAATATATGTATAAGGCAGAAATGCAGTCCGAAACAGTGTTAATTCAGAAACATGTCAATGTAAAGAACTGGTCTAACATCCTACAAAGATACCAAGATAATGACATTTATAACTGTCTTCCTCTTTATCTTTAATGTGTTGCATAAAAATACTGACCAAAAGCTGCTACCCATCCTTTGGTATTACCTGTCTCAAGCTTCTCCATGGAAAACCACTGCTGAAACTATGGCTCACTGTACCGTTTAAGGATTCTGGAACTAAGATTTACTGAGCATTTATTAAGCTAGACACACATCATTCATAAGAAATTAAGAACTTGTTGAAACTAAGCATAGCTTTCTTCCTGCTTCTTGACTCCGTTCCATAAGTCTGTTTTATGAATAATTTGAATATAAACTCTGAATATATATGGGCCACATAGTCTTTATTATAGCAATGACATATTTCTAGATTATATTCTGGATGTTTTTGTAAAACCCACAAGTTTGTCATTCTTTGAGGTTGCTTTGGCTACTTCTAGCCCATTATGTATCTACATGTATTTTAGAACCAGCTTGTCACTTTTCACAAATAAAATCCAGAAAATTTATTAGAATTATGTTTACTCTATAGCTTTATGGAAGACTAACAGCAGTTTCTTTGGCGTTCTCCAATCAATGAACATAACTTTCTCTGAGTTTTTAAAACTGAGATACAATTTACATAATATGAAATTCACCCTTTAAAAATATACAATTCACTGTATAGCACAGGTAATTCTTCTCAATACTCTAATGATCTATATGGGAAAATAATCTAAAAATAATTGAATATATATGCGTGTGTGTATATGTGTGTATAAGTGATTCACTTTGCTATACAGCAGAAACTAACACAACATTGTAAGTCAACTATACTCCAATAAAATTTTGTTTTAAATAAAACATATAATTGGGTAGCTTTCAGTAATTCACAAGGTTGTACAACTATCATCAATATCTAATTTCAGAACATTTTTATCATCCCCCTCAAAAAAACCCACATCCATTAGCAAACATCCGCATTCCTGCTAAGTCCCTGGCAACTACTAATATACTGTCTGTCTCTATGAATTTGCCTATTCTGGACAATTCCTATAAAGGAAATCATATAATACTTGGCATTTTGTTAATTGGTTTCTTTCAATTAACAAAATATTTTCCAGGTTCATCCACATTATAGCATGTATTAGTACTTCATTCTTTTTGTGGCTGAATAATATTCCATTTTATAATCTCACCACATTTTGTTTATGCATTCATTGTTTAATAGACAATTGAGCTGATCCCATTATTTTAGCTATTATGGACAAGGTTCCTATGAACATTCATGTTCAAATTTTTGTGCGAAAATAAAAATAGTTCTCATAGATATATACCTGGAGTACAATTGCTTGGTTATATGGTAACTCTATTCAACTTTTTCTGGTACTGTTTTCCAAAGCAGTTGCACCATTATATAATCCCACAAGCACTGCATGAGGGATAGTTGATATTTCTAGTGATTATGTATCACACACTATTCTACATGAAGTTTACATGTTAAGCTCCTTAATTCTCATCAAAATTCTAAGTAAAATAAAAAGTAAATAATTAATATAAATAAAAATATAAGGAATACAATCAAGTTAACCCAATGTTACCTTAAGAGAAAAGATACTGTCAGAAAGCATCAAAAAACAAACTTAGTCATGTGATATGTAATATAAAATTAACAGAAAACTGAAAATAAGTGGATGGAAATTCTTATTAAAGAAAGTAAATAAAATATTTATGTCTTATCTCTCCTGAAACCCATGAAAGCAACTAAAAGAAATTAAAAAGTATATAGACATACTGACAAAGAGAATTAAAAGGTAATGATTAAGAAAAAAGATATTACCGGGTATTTGAACCTGGAAATTTGTCAGACTAGTAGCCTTAGCTAACAAGAGAAAGCTAAAGCTAGGCCAGGAACCAAGTAAGCTAACATTAGCTGTACAACTTCAGATGAGGCACACAGTGACTTTAAAGACTGGCGTTTGGGACACTTGAGTGTATGCATAAGAAAGAACTGAAGTTTATATTCCCACCAGCAGTCAAGGTTTGAAGCCCTGTGTATCACCTGTGTAACCTGAGACAAATTCTTAACCTCTCTGAGCTCAATTTCTTCATCTGAAAAATGAATATGCTAATGAAACCTATTTCAATTTAGTACATGTGAAGCCATTGGAACAGTACCTGCCCATAGTAAATTCTGAATGAAAACTGGGTATTAAGAACTCCAAAAGAAAAAAGGAGAGAGGGAAATTATCAAGCAACAGTATTTTAAAGGTCCATAACCAAAGAACACAAGTTTCTAGATTTAACAAGCCCAGCTGGTGCCAATACAATAAATCTAAGGAGAACCCCTCAGGGGCACAATATCTGTTAAAAAAAAAAAAAAAAAACTTTTAAAGTGAAAAATCAGATTGAGTTCAAAGGATAAGAAGTGATAATTGCATTTGATTTTTCAACAGCAACTCTAAAAGCTAGTGTCCCCCTGAAAAATTCTAAGGGAAAGATGAACTTCCAATTTAGAAATGTAAACCCAATCAAATTTTAATAAAACTAGGGAGTAAAGACATATTCAGGTATGAAGATCTCAAAAAATTTATTTCCCATGCATCATATCTTAGGAGGCTATCTGAGGAGGTGACAAACAAAATTTTGAACTTAAACCAAGAATACAGAAAATGAGTGATTCAACAAAAAGGATTGGTAATAGGAATTCACAGGAAGATGAGAGAAGTCCCAGGCTGATAACTACTCAATAGACTTGCAAAACAAGCAGTAACACAATGAAGGAAGGTTCCAGAAGAAACAACTAAAGAAAGCATTGGTACTCAGATTACTATTAATAAATAAAGTATTAGTTTATTTTTCAATTTGGTAAGTAATATGAAACTAAATTAGTGACACATAATAAAGTAAAAATAAGACAATTATGAAATGCAGAAAAAACAAAAGGTTAAACAAGATAATGAACACAAAAATATGATTCATGTACTTTCATATAAAGAAAATTCTGATCATTGATCTGAACAAACATGACATATTTATAATGGGAAGACTGAAGGAATAAAACTGTATATAACTGGGAGTGAGGGAAGGTACAAACTAAATCTCATGAAATTAATAGGAAGTCCATTGGTGATCTCTAAAAATGGGGGGGAAAATCATTACAGTATTCTTTTAATTTTAAGTATGCAAGGAAATAAAAAAGAGCTAAAATTTTTTTAAGTAATTACCAACAGGGACCAGGCCTCAGGCCTCAGGCCTTATAGACCAGATCTATAATATTATGTATTATAGGCCTTACAATTTTTTGTAATATTATATATCTCAACTAAAAATGTAAATTTCCAACAAGAAAACCAAATGAAGAGATGGTCAAAGAGATTCAAAGCAAATATAAAACAAAGTAAACATATACAATGGAATATTACTCAGTCATGAAAAGAATTAAATAATGCCATTTGCAGTAACATGAATCGACTTAGATATTGTCATACTGAGTGAAGTAAGTCATACATAAAAAGACATATAGGATATTGCTTATATGTGGAATCTGAAAAAAAAAGGTAGTACAAATCAAATTACTTGCAAAATATAGAGTTAGGATATAGAAAACAAACTTATGGCTACCAAGGGGAAGTGAAAGGAGGGACAAAGTGGGAGACTAGGATCGACATATATACACTACCATATATAAAATGGATAATAAGGACCTTTAGCACAAGGAACTCTACTCAATATTGTGTAATGGCCTATATGGGAAAGGAATCTAAAAAGAGTGGGTAAATGTGTAGTATAAATGATTCACTCTGCAGTACAACAAAAACTATATAAGACTGTAAATCAATTATACTCTAATAATATTTTTAAGTAAAGCAGGATTAGCAATATTAATAACAAAAAATGATGAAAGATAAATTTAAGTACTAAATAAAATAAAAAGTAAAATTATGTGATAAGTGGTAGAATTTTCAAAGATGATTAAACATTCACATACTCACTTTCACAAAACACAGGAAGCTAAATCCATGAAGGTTTTTAAAATTTTATTATAATCCAAGTAAAGGGACTTTGCCTCCCAAACAAGATGGAATGACAGAAGCCAGATTTACCTTGCTGGCAGAAACAAGTAATCATCAAAATATACAAGTGACAGTTTTCAGAACTCTAGACATGAGGCAGTGGAAACAGTGATCCCTAAGAGTGAAAAACAAACACGATGAGCCCTAAGACCTCTTGAGTTTACTGCTTGGAAAGAGTTTCTAACCATAGTACCAGGAAGGAAAACTGAGGCAGAACCCAGTGAATTTTCTGATTTGAGGAGATCTAGAATTCTATACACAGTGAAAATATCTTTGAACAACAAAGCAAATAAAAACATTTTCAGATATATAGAAGCTGTAAAATTTATTACCAGCAGACCTGCATTCAAAGAAATGTTCGAAGAAACTCTGTAGACAAAGGAAAATAATATCAGATGGAAATATGGCTCTACAGAAGAGAATTAAGACAACCAGAAATAATAACATAGGTAAATATGTAGATTTTTTCTCATTATTTAAATCTTTTAAAAAGATAACATAAGTATTTAAACAAAAGCAACAACATAGTGTGCGATTTGTAACATATATAAAAGCTAAATACATGACAATAGTAGTACAAAAGTCAGGAAAGAAGAAAGAAGTATGCCATTGTAAGATTTTTATAGTAAACATGACATGGTATAAAGTCACTTGAATGTAAACCATGGTAAATTAAAGCTATATACTGTATACTGTAAAACAAGCACTAAAATAATAAAGTGTTATAACTAATGAATCAAAAAAGGAAATGAAATGGAATCATAAAACAAGTTCCATTAAATCAAAAAATAAGAAAAAGAAAAAACCAAAGAGGATAAATAGACAAATAGCAAGGTGATAGATTTAAGCCAAACCATATCAATGACCACATTAAACGTAAATGGTCTAAATATCATAACTAAAAGGCACAGATTGTCAGACTGAATATAAAAGCAAAACCTAACATTCTGCCTACAAAAATGCAATTTAAATACAAAGTCACATTTAGGTTAAAAATAAAGGAATGTAAAAGGATACACCATGCTAACATTAATCAAAAGAAAGAGGGATGGTATTTTTCAGACTATTACTAGATTTCAGAGTAAAGAATATCATAGCTATATAGGGATCAATTTACCAAGACAAAATAATACTTTTAAACTTTTTTTCCCTTAATAACAAAGTTTCAAAGTACATAAAGCAACAACTGATAAAAATTCAAGGAGTAATAGATAAACTTACAATTATAGTTAGGGATTTCAATGCCCATCTCTCAATAATAGAACAAACGAACAGCAAATCAGTAAGAATATAGAGGAACAATATATTCAACCAACATATCCTAATTAACTCTATCCAGCAAGAGTAGAATACACATTCTTCCTAAGTGAACACAGAACATTCACCAAGACAGACAATATTTGGCAGCATAAAACAAATCTTGATAAATTTAAAACAATTCAAGTCATTAGTGTGTTTGCTAACTACAATGAAAAAACATTAAGAGAAACACATCAAAAAAACCCAAAAAAGTATAGAGGCTAGCTATAAAATCAAGCTCTACATAAGTGATCCTGGTATATGTCCCAGGTATAAGTCAGGAGTAAGTGCTGTGCAGTGTTGTATCTGGTGCATATGTTCAAACCAGTATTTGTCTTCTTCCTCCATTCACAAAGACTACTCTTCTCTTAGTATCTAGATTCATCAAGCCTACAACTGGGTCTGCCTCAGTGTCTGTTCTTAGAAAAAAAGACATTTCTTTTCTTTCTTTCTTTCTTTTTTTTTTTTTTTTAGTAAAAAACAAGATGTGTATTTGTCTAAAGTCCAAAATTCTCAGTCAATATAATTTTAAATAACTTGTCTGTGTCATGTTCAAAGTTTTCATTTTGGTAGCATGGATAGACTTACATAGGTGATAATTATCTACTCATGCTTTTATGTTGATTTTTAGCCTAACCATCTTTTGGCTCTCCTCACAGTTCAATCTTGTCCATAGAGTATTTGCAAATATCTCTCCAAGCTCCTAAGTGTTGGTAACATTCTATTCTAATTTCTAGCATTAGCTTGCCTTTTTCTCTAGTTTTATATTCCTTTAATCATTTCAATAAGAATGTAGAAAGAATAGTAAAATGTGTATGTGCACACTACTTTAAGTCATGATCCATGTATCTTAATAAACTGCATTTTTGTTTCAAAGCACTAAAAAATATAGAATTTCATAAACTCTTTGTTTCATATAACTGCAAGTTTTTTTCTCTAGATAATTGTCTTCAAACATCTAGCTAAAGTAAAAAGCCTTCCCAAATACATGTATCAGAAAAATAAACATCCATAGAGTCAATAGGCATATTCTTCATGCATTGCCTTAAAAAAAATATTTAACAGTGACTTTCAGAACTTTCAGAAGCCAAAAGTTAGAGAGAGAAAGAAGGAAAACAAAGATAAAATTAGCAACAGACTAGCTAAAGTCCTTGTTCAATCATTGCCACAAAATGCATGTGAGTGCACACATACAGTGCGCTCTCTCTCTCTCACACACACACACACCCTCTTTATTAAAATGCATAAAGCGGCCAGAAGCAGGAGCACCAATAAATTCTTCTGTATAAGCAGAATTTTTTAATGGCTCCCTGAACACTAATAACCCCTGCTCTCTTATGTGTACTTGACTCTGTTTAACCTTTTTCTGGTGCTTTTTAACTTCTCCAAGTCAGGTACTAATATGGAACTAATGTGGGGTTTATTTTCCCTATAGGAATAGCAAAAAGTACAGTGCACATTATCGTAATCAGACAAGTCCTTCTAGCAGTGGTAGAACTTTAGATCAAAGCCTATGTATTATTGGCCAGGAAAAGAATTTAATAACAATTGCAAGGGTAAGCATCTTGTTTTTAAATATCAGATATTTCATTGAATATTATTCGTGGGAAAAAAAAATTGTTGGCAAGCAAGTGACTCAGCAGGAGAGAAATGGACATCCTGTCAGTCCTGACTAAGTTGCATTGGCCTCAGTAACAAAGATACCCACACAATAGCCAACCATCACAGCCTGATATTGATAAAGGATAGCTAGAAACACAAACCATTTTTATCTTTGGAAGATAAATTTTTGAGGTGGTTCTCATTCCTGGAAATAATACAGTTTAAGTGAATGGGGTAGGGGCAATGTTGTATTTCTATTCGTATCAATCATGCACCTCAATATTCCAGGGTTTCTTATGAGTTGAAGCTTGAAAGTATTAATACATATGCCAGACTCAGCTTTTCTTTCTGTTTCATCTTCATTTGAAGTTTTTTTTTTTTAATCATGATTTTTCTCTCACAGGATACCTTGGAGATATGGCAAATACTTCCTTGGTAAAAATGAACAAGATAATATCAAGATTTTTTTCCTCCTGAATTTTAGCCACTGGATACTTTTCAATTCTTTTATTTTTCAAATACAGAGGTCACCCCAGCATCCCAACACCACAGTAGTAGTGTTCCAGCTGCATTAATACAGTTCCTGCTGAGCTTCTACAGAAAGAGGAATTCATTTCTGAACCAGCAAGGAGAATACAAGGGAAAAATTAAAGGAGGATGAATAAACAATTTAAATGAAAGAGAACAGCAGGAACAAAGTAAATGGTTATACACAAATGTGCATGTATATATAAATGGAGGGGGAGACACAGGTAAAACTGTCTAGGAAGAGGAGCACCCAGGAGCCAATATTTTTTATGTTTTTTTTTTTAATTAAGAAATGAGAACGTGTTGATCCTTCAGTGAGATAAAGCCAACTTAAAGTTTTTATCTGGGTCCAATTTAAATACCATCTTAAAAGAAGAACTGAGGTAATCACTTTTCTCAGCTAAATAAAGACATGTCTACTTACTGAGCAGTCCACAGCAATAAAATTAGTTGCTTCTGGTATTAGCCCAATGTTTTCATCAATGCTGTAGCTGGACAAACAGAGTTGTAAACACCCTAAATATACTTCATCATACTTGGAAATGCAGAATGTTTTGCAAATGAACTTAGGTAATATTTACTTTTTATCTAAAGTTAACAAGTAACACTAAAATATCCTCTTCTGAGACACATATCTACAGAAAGAAAAAGTTGAAAACATTTCCTCTGTTTTGTTAATTACAGAATAACTGAAATGATTGGAATAAGCAAATATACCTGGTAGAAATGTTCTGAAATATTGCTAAAGCAATTTTTAAAATATACCCCTAAAGAAGTCATTTACTACATGATATCCAGGAAATCTTTTAACTATAGCACTGATAGCAATGAAATAAACATGTAGGTATCTGGCCAATTAACCAACAAAATTTTAACTTATTTTCTTAACTGCTATTTTTGTAGTAAAAACTTACATCAAACCAATGTTTTTATTTTATGAATAACTTCCCTCTCCCTCCAAAGGTAATAACTATCAAAACAAGAGAATTAATTCCTATGACCTTTCTTTTCTCCATCTCATTCTCTAAAGTGAGCAGCTGAAAGTAATTTAAGAGATCTTAATTATGCAGAAATTATATAAATATCTTGCTAATAACTCAGTTAAGAGCTCCCAGTATAATTCTAGGTCAAGTTTAATTAGGATGATGGCAACACTTGGTATGTTGGCCTCCATTTCTGAGAACTCATCTATGTGCAAAGCACTAATGTTGTTTTGATTTTACCATCCCCAATATATAGATGAAGCAACTGAGGCTTGGAGAGATTGATTTTTTTTTTAAGGTCACATGACTAGTAAGCCAAAATTTAAATTCAAGCCAGTCTAACTTCAGAGATGACCCTCTCTCCACTACACTTACTGCCTCCCCAGTACTGACACACTCTTGACAATTCCCATTCACAACCGCTCAGTTATCAATGTAAAACTATATGTCATTCTGTACATCCTGGATTCTCTTTCATCTAAATATCAAGGGTCAGTGCTTTACAAATCCTATTTTAAAGAATCATATTTCCAATTTGATTACCAGCATCTCCAAGAATTGGATTCTTCACTTTCATGCTATATCTGGAAACTAATCGTTGATAGTACCATATTTAGAAGTGGAGAGTAGTAACAAGAAATCTAAGCAAACCATTTTTTTAATTAAAAAAATGTTTTTCTACTACCTGTTTAACTTTTACAAACTTTGAAACACCTTCAATTCCAGCTATGCCAATTCTGCAGTTCTTCTTAAATGGCCAGCTTTCATAAACAGCAGGCAGGGTGTCCAGCTCCACACAGTAATAATAATACCTGCGTTTCTATAGCATCTTTTCTCCAAGAAGCTTTAAGTTATTGGATTAACTCTACCAGTTTCCCTTGCCAACATACTTCCAAATATAATAATACTTTTTATTACTGTGCATTATAAGGAGATAAAAAGCATCTGAAGTGCAAATAATATGCTAAAGAGTCAACAAATATAGGTAATACCTAATACAAACACATTTCAAGAAAAACATAGATTTTAACAAATATTCTGGCCCATTAGGAGAATTTATTTTTTTTCACCTCTAACTGAAATATATCTTCATGGCTAACAATTATCAGCAGTTTGATCTATTTGAGTACTTGGTTAATTCTTGAGGATATAATCAATTTGGCATTTTTGTACCTAATTTACTATGAAGTTATTTGTACCTAATTTATTACAAAATTAAGTAACTGAAAAAACATCTGAATGTGGACAAGCTCTTTTAACTAAAGAGCATCTTAAGAAAATACCTCTTAAAAAGAGAGAAAAAGAAAAACAGAAGATATCTATACATTCTGGGCAGCTAGTTAACTGTTTTCTTGCATTAAGCCAAAACTGTAACCTGTGAACTTAGTTTAAGTTTGCTTCTACCACAAGTATTTCCATGGCATACCAAACCACCCAAATGCTTTGATTTGTCTATACAATAGTGCTGACTGAAACACAGTGACTGCTTACTATGAGAGTGAAAGTTACTCATAAAAAAAAAAAAAGTTACTCATAGAATCACCCCCACCCACAAGTCTTTACTTCTTAGAAAATATTGTAATTATGTGGACAATATGATGCTGCCTGATCCACATGGCTTTTTCCTTTCCAGAAATATCCATGCAAGCATAGGATCCAGAGAACCAGATGTGGTATATTTACTTTTGTGATCTCATTGTTTATGACAGTCAAGTCAAACAGCAACTTTTCTGTGAATCAACCCTAGTTTCCCAGTCACAGAGTATGAATGCTCCTGTGGACATTTGTTGTAAATAGTTTGACCACATTTGTCACATGTCTGGAACTCACTTCAGAGGCAAAGTGGGAATATGCAGCATATGGGCTTAGAATTCACAAAAGTACTCTCGTGAAGGGAAAGATTAGAATTACATGATCACAGCAGAGGAAGTTGTTAACTCAGCTATTCCAGACAGATTGTCCTGCCAAGCACCAGAGGGTGAGTAGGGGAAGACAGAATAGGGTAGGAAATTAAAACATGGGACCAAAATGTCACAAAATTGAAAATGATAGTGATGAAGTGAAAGTTAAAACAATGACTAGGTATACTGTATACATATAGTTTACATATGTCTGTAAAAGAGTAACACCTGGTAAGAATCTACAGTTAGAGTTAATCCGAGACTTCCTTTCTTTCTCATAAGAAATTTCTAAGACAAAACTGATTTTGAAGTTGTTATAATATCCAACATTTGCAAATATTTATTCAGTGCCCCACCATGTACCTAGTACTATGGTAGATCACTTGGTCATGTCCAACTCTCTGCGACCCCATGGACTGTAGCCTACCAGGCTCTGAGGAGCCTCTCAGTCCATGGAATTTTCCAGGCAAGAGTATTGGAGTGGGTTGCCATTTCCTTCTCCAAGGGATCTTGCCAACCGAGGGATCGAACCTGGGTCTCCCGCAGTGCAGGCAGATGCTTTACCGTCTGAGCCACCAGGGAAGCCTACTATGGTGGAAGTATATCTAAATAAATGTTAAAGAAAAGTAATTTAAAGCCATCCATATACTTGTATTTTTTACTTTGAAAGACTACAAGATTAAAATATTACCTCAAATTTTATTTTGCTAATAGAACTGCATTGCAATGATTGGTCTACATTGTCTTATCCAAGCTTCCCTGTGACAAACAGTATGTCAGCTTCATTACTCTCTGTTGCAAAATACAAAGAGGGGCTATGTATTTGAAATATAGAGAACTCAATGAGATTCCATAATAAAGTTTTTGTTCTTCCTTTTGAAGGTGTTATCAATGCTGTCACAATCAACGGGCAGAATAAATCTCTTGGATCTAACGGCCTACCCAGTGAGGACAGTACTATTCAGAGGTGAAATTTTTCTTCAATAACCAGTTCGCCAAAGAAAATCCATAGTTTTTCGAAAGGGTAATTATCATCGTCTTTAAAAGCTCTCGATTCTTTACTGGTAATAAAATTAAAGAGTTTTTCAGGATGACGTCTGGAAGTAGGTCATGTTCTGACAAATGGCCAAAACACATCTTTTGCAATGGTAATCTTTCTACTTTCCCATCAGGAGGTGCAGTTTATTCTCTTCTCCTTAAATGTGGACTGGCCCTGTGACCCTGTGATCACAGGGTCAATCCAGATGTGGTAGAAGTGACATAAAAAACAAATAATAATAATAGTCCAGGCCTTAAGAGATCTGCAGCTTTTGTCTGACCTCCAATATGCCCCACGTGGAACTAGCTGCCATGCTGTGAGCAAGTTCAACCTATCCTTAGAATATGTTCTTCCTACCTTATTTCTTGCTGAAGATGGTTTCAAATAACTAGAGCCACTTCAAGTCCCAACAGCAGTAAGTTTTAATGCCTAAAGTAATTCTTCTTTAAAAGTGTTTTGATTTCCTTAAAATTCTGAGAAGCCTATCCTTATAAAAAGGGCCTGAATATAATTTTATTTGTTTGGGCAAGAAAAGTCCACTGAGCTTAAAACACCTGTGTTTCAATCCCAACTCTGTCGTATTGCATCTATATCTTCTCACCACTAAAATTTGAAAAATGAGAATTCAATGAGATAATATGTGGGAAAAGGCTTGTAAATGGTAAGTCACTGTGGAAAAAAAAAGGGTAACACAGTCAATAGGTCATTTGTACACAGTAAGACTGTAGTGTCAAACAGAAGTGGCTATGGGTTGCTATTTCCAACTTTATCAAAGTATGAATTTGGGCTGGGACTTTCCTGGCAGGAGGGCACCCAGTTCAACTTCAGGAGATTCAGTAGGCACTGATCTTTGTGTATTCATCCAATAAATACTGATTTGGCATTAATGTAACTGGCACTGTTCTCGTCACAGGAACACAACACATGAATGAAAAAAAATATGAGCTCTCTTTCAACTTTTATCTGCATAACTAGAGACATATTATCATGCTGTTAAGAGTTAAGGAAAGAATAAATAAGCCTAGGAAAGGAAAAGGACAGTAAGCAGGAGGGTAAGATTTTAGGGAGGAAAGCCTCTCTGATATGGTAAACTTATGCAGAGATCTGAATGAAGGGAACAGGAACAAACCCTACATATATACAGGTGGAAAGATATTCCAAGCAGTAGAAACAATCAGTGTAAAAGCCCTGAGATGGTATCATGCTCACTGTGTTCATGACCAANGTAAGATTTTAGGGAGGAAAGCCTCTCTGATATGGTAAACTTATGCAGAGATCTGAATGAAGGGAACAGGAACAAACCCTACATATATACAGGTGGAAAGATATTCCAAGCAGTAGAAACAATCAGTGTAAAAGCCCTGAGATGGTATCATGCTCACTGTGTTCATGACCAACAGGGGGCCAGTACAACTGGGATGGAAGCACCCATGAGAAGAGTGACAGGAGATGAGAGCAGAGAGCAAGAGGGGTCCCTATCAGGTACAGCATGGTGGGCCACAGCAACAACTTTAGATTTATTCCAAGTGAGAAGACACCAAAAGAGGTCTCGAACAGAGCAGAAGCATAACCCAACCTATCTTTTCAAGAGATCAGGTGGGTGGGTGTAGAACACATCATGGAAGGGAAGCAGGAGCCTGTATCTACAGCTTTGGTGGCCGTATTGCCAAGAAGTGATACAGCCTGGACTCAGGCTGTGGCTGTCATAGGGTTCGAAGTGCTGGATCCTAGATATTTTCAAAATCAGCACCAGCATATTTGCCAACAGACTAGGGGTAGTGAGTGGGAAGTAAAAAGGAGTCAAGAAAGAGGAATATTATGCTGTTTCTAAGCAAACAAAACAATCATGTTAGTTTTGCTGAAAGATAACCAAAAAATAGGTTAAGCACCAGCTTTTCAATGTCCTGGCCAAGTCGAAAAAAATATACTTTTGAATGCCAGTAGTCTCTTTAGAAATTATTTAACTGTCATATAAATGTACAGATTTGGGGGAAACATCATGAGATGCAGAAAAGCAACTTGAATTCTATTTTCTTTAGTTAAAGCTTTATAACTAAGCACAGCTGCAGACTGCCCAGGCATAATTATAGCTCCACCTGGCCGGCAAGCCCCTTGGTTTGAAGCATAGCATTTCATTAATAAAATGAAAGAATGTGTGAAATTGTATTTTTAAACAGCTGAAATGGAAGGAGACTCGTAGATGAATGGCTCTCTTGATTAGGCCACAACCTAGTGTATTGAAGTGTCACGTGAACATTGCCTGTCACAGATGCCATCCCAGAACAAGTGAGGCTGGGCCTCCCATGAGGTGTTCAGGTAATATGCTACTGCTGCTGCTAAGCTGCTTCAGTCATGCCCAACTCTGTGCAACCCCACAGATGGCAGCCCACCAGATTCCCCCGTCCCTGGGATTCTCCAGGCAAGAACACTGGAGTGGGTTGCCATTTCCTTCTCCAAAGCATGAAAGTGAAAAGTGAAAGTGAGGTTGCTTAGTCGTGTCTGATTCTTTGTGACCCCATGGACTGCAGCCCACCAGGCTCCTCCGTCCATGGGATTTTCCAGGCAAGAGTACTAGAATAGGGTGCCATTGCCTACTCTGCAGATAATATGCTGGGCCTTCTTAATGCAAACACTCTTATAATTTCACAGCATTCCAGGGAAGGAAAAGGCACAATCCGTGGGCATCCGCATTGTATTTATATTCTACACATATCTTTGTTTTCTTCAGGCTAACAGGTTATCAAGAAGCAGTATTAAAAGAAAAATATGTTCAGCTGACAAAAATTATGTTGTCCTCTATCCGGTAATTTCTCATTTATTGATCTGCTCAACAGTTTGCATTTCAGTGTATGATTAAATTACTGCATACAGTAATTAGCACAGCAGCTCCCAAAACATGACATTTTCAACTCCTCCAGGAGCTACCAACAAAATTTTTACAGAAGTAAAAATCTACATTCGTTCTCTGTGGAACTTAATCCTTGATAAAGAAAAGAAAATTTAATTTTATGCTGTTTCAAATTACCCATTTTACAGATGAAAATTAGATTTTCTCCCTAGACCCTAATCTTACATTCTAAATCACAGCCCTTTAAAGTAAACAGAAATGCTTTCAGAAAGGAAATAACTGACAAACCTCTATAATACCTTGTTCTTTTCAACACAGCTCCCTTAAAACTCACAGATAAGGGATGTTTGTGAATACAGTATAAGAATCGATTTAGTAACTCCACAGAGTTCTTTTCAAATGCTCATAAAACATTTCTTAATTAATCCAATGGAAAGTTTTAAAGAAAATCATACAGTAATACTCTCTGCTTCAGGGAAATAAATTAATAACAAAACCAAAAACTACCTAGAAATTTAAAAACACTCTTCTGAATAACTCAACACCTAAGAATAAAATTATAGACTATTTAGAAACTAATGATGGTTCCCATTAATAAAACCCAGAACTTCTTGGAGAAGTAACAGAGTCCAGATCAGGAGCAAGAGTTGTACAATGTAAGTTTGTTTAATGTAAGTCTGATAACTTGTCCCAGAAAACAAGACTATAAGGGTCGCGTGAAAAGGACCAAGGATCAGTACAGAAGACCTCCGATGGCCAAACATGAGACAGACTTCGTGAACACTGAAAAGTCAGGAATACAACAGACTGAGACACAAACATTAAAATATATGCATTTTAATAACACATTCAAAATGATTACCTCTAGAGATTTCTAGAACACCAACTTCTTTTGAAAAAACTAAGAATAAGAGACTCCAGAATGTATCCTGCCCTTCTTTATGAAATCTATCTCGGGAATCATTTAGTTGCTATCAAGAATTTATAAAATTGAAACTCCCCACTTCACAAATCTAGTGAAATAATGGATCTAGGCAGTGATCATGGATGACTACTAACACCATTAGGTAAGAGTAANCTAAGAGTTGGGCAGGACTGAGCAGCTTCACTTTCACTTTTCACTTTCATGCATTGGAGAAGGAAATGGCAACCCACTCCAGTGTTCTTGCCTGGAGAGTCCCAGGGACAGGGGAGCCTGGTGGGCTGCCGTCCATGGGGTTGCACAGAGTCGGACACGACTGAAGCAAATTAGCAGCAGCAGCAGCAGCAGCAGCAGTGCCACCTGGGAAGCTCATTATCTGTTACAGCAGGTGGCAGCTGCACAAGAGAAGCCACTGCTGCAACTGGAGAAAACCCTCCCGCAGCAAAAACAAATAAATTAACTTTAAAATTGTTAATAAATAGAAAATAAAATAGATAATCAATGAGGACCTACTGTATAGCACAGAGAATATTCTGTAATAACCTATAGGGGAAAAGAATCTGAAAAAGAATGGAGANAGCCACTGCTGCAACTGGAGAAAACCCTCCCGCAGCAAAAACAAATAAATTAACTTTAAAATTGTTAATAAATAGAAAATAAAATAGATAATCAATGAGGACCTACTGTATAGCACAGAGAATATTCTGTAATAACCTATAGGGGAAAAGAATCTGAAAAAGAATGGAGATATATATATATTTATTCACTGCACATACACCTTGCTGCAGACCTGAAACTAATACATCATAAATCATCTATACTCCAATATAAAATAAAAATTAAAAATAATACTAAAAGCAAATATAAATCTCTTAAAATATAAATATGTTCTACCTAGATGTCCCCTCAAATGTTGCAGTGGTGGGGAGGAGGAGATAGGAAAGAATTGAGTGTTCCATATGCTACAATAAATATAAAGACAGTGCAGTCAAGTCAGAGGGATTATGATTGACTTATTACATTAGAGTTCCTTAAAAGAGTTTCATTGCCTTTTTAAAAAACCATCCAGTCATTTAAAAAAATCCTTGTGAATACAGTTTTCAACATCATTATCAAGGATTCTTGACAGGGTTTCATTTTTAATGGCACTGTTATAAACAGGCCCCATGATGGTTCTGTTGAGTTGGGAGATTGTCTTGCAAGCCAAAGAGTGAAGGAGTCTGGGCTTCCATGGTGGCTCTGTGCAAAGACTGCTAAGCTGCTAAGTCACTTCAGTCGTGTCCAACTCTGTGCGACCCCATAGACAGCAGCCCACCAGGCTCCCCCATCCCTGGGATTCTCCAGGCAAGAATACTGGAGTGGATTGCCACTTCCTTCTCCAAAGGAAAGACTAATCCTGATTAGCCAAACACTAATCAGAATTTAATTTGTGCAGAGTAATTGAAGAACTTTGATTTTGCAGTGTGATGCTGACAGGACTTTCCAAAAGGGGCTACAATACCAATCGGCCTCTAAAATGTGTTTTCTCTTTTAAATCTGAAAAATGAGAAAAACAACTGAAGTGTCAGATAGTCCTTACACATCCAACAGGAAGACATGGTACTTATATATGCAATTCAAATTGGAAGGGAAAGATTGTGCCTCAGGCCACCTGAAAGGAAAATTCTGGTTTTCTAATTTGTAATAAATGGAGATGAGCTCTCAGCTGGGTTGGCTAGAGTCCCCAGGAGACCTGGTAGCCCAGGAAAAATTCCGAGATGCAAAAAGGATGTGTTTGGGCTAATATTGCCGCCCTCTCTTCTGCCTACCACCCACCCACGGTAGAGAAAAATGCAAGAAACCCAGCCCCCACCTCCTGCAGGGTATGGAAAATATCCATTGTGCTCTAGAAATAGATGCAGAATGCAAGTGCTTACTTTGCTTCAGTGGAGTCCAACTCTTCGCAACCCTGTGGACTGTAGCCTGCCAGGCTCCTCTGTCCATGGGATTCTCCAGGCAAGAATACTGGAGTGGGTTGCCATTTCCTTCTTCATCAGACCTTACTGATCTGGGAACTGAACCCACGTCTCCTGCATCTCCTGCATTGGCAGGTGGCTTCTTTTCCACTAGCACCACCTAGGAAGACTGCAAGTGCTTACACCTCAATCCAATTCCACAGACATTCACACTCGCTTACCTGGTCCCTGGTACCTTTCCAGATGTTGCTGGGATACGGAGATGAATAAGGCATGACGTTTACCTGATTAGAAGGGACACAGGGAAATACAAAACAAAGCAGATAATAGAAGTGCTAGAAGGGTTTGATGAGACATCAGTTATTTATACCCACCCAGCATCCCCTCTTCTGGGGACAAGCACCTTAATTTAAGCAAATTGTCCTTCCGGTCAAGTGAGGCTGACCTCTGACTCGCCTGACTTGGTTTCCTGCCTCCGTTGATGGGCACACTGACAGATACCATTAGCATATTCCACTTTCCTGGCCCTAGTGGTCAGTGCAGATGTGGACATTTGGCCTAAGTCAGGCCAATCAAGCTCAAGTCTGGAACTTTAGTTGGGACTGTTGAGAAAGAGGAGCTGAGCTTTCCCGCTCAGCCAATGGCTGCAAGTCCAGAGCCGCTGGTTGTCAGGTTGCCCCTGAGGATGAAGACAGAGGAGCAGAGAGCTGAGAGATGGACAGACACAGTTACCTGATGCCATGGTGGAACCTCTGCACCCATCTGTGTCTGAGGCCTTTTCACCCTGGACATTTCAGGAAATGAGCCACTTCCCGCTACTAAGAGTCCTATTTGTTACCAGCGCACTGTGGTTAGATTAAGGCATTCCTCTAGGAATCAGGGCGGCGCATGTACAGGCTGAAGGGCAGTATGTGGCACTCCACATGCCTTTCTCGGCCTCGATNTGTCTCTTATACACATCTTTCACCCTGGACATTTCAGGAAATGAGCCACTTCCCGCTACTAAGAGTCCTATTTGTTACCAGCGCACTGTGGTTAGATTAGGGCATTCCTCTAGGAATCAGGGCGGCGCATGTACAGGCTGAAGGGCAGTATGTGGCACTCCACATGCCTTTCTCGGCCTCGATTCCATTCTAAGCCCAGTGCCTCCAGCAGTTCCTTGGAAGGACTTTGCCCTAGTTTGTCTCACAGGACCCTGAGTGCTGGTCACTTGCTCCATCTACTCTTTTTGTCTTTTGTTCATTTGCAGGGGTTCTTAGTTGTGGCAGTCAGAGCTTCGATCTTCATTGCAGCATGCCGGATCTTTAGTAGTGGCATGTGGGATCTAGCTCCCCGACAGTGGATCAAACCCAAGCCCCCTGCATTGGGAGTGCAGAGTCTTAGCCGCTGAACCAACAGGGAAGTCTGGTCCCCTTTACTCATAGACCTCTTGCCCTGCCTTCTTCTATATCCCAGGGAACTGACCTCAGCAAATTATGGCATNTGGCAGTCAGAGCTTCGATCTTCATTGCAGCATGCCGGATCTTTAGTAGTGGCATGTGGGATCTAGCTCCCTGACAGTGGATCAAAACCAAGCCCCCTGCATTGGGAGTGCAGAGTCTTAGCCGCTGAACCAACAGGGAAGTCTGGTTCCCTTTACTCATAGACCTCTTACCCTGCCTTCTTCTATATCCCAGGGAACTGACCTCAGCAAATTATGGCATTCATGTTCCTTAGCAACAGGTTTCTGGTAAGAGTCTCATGAGAAACCCCAACAAAAGATTGGATGGTGGGAAAAGGGAAGAAGCTAAAATGTTGATTCCACTCCTCACTTCAGACTCTAAAGCCTGGCTTGCTGCAGTCCATGGTGTCACATAGAATAGGATACTGAACAACAGTGAACAAAATTCCCTGTGGCACCAGATTTCTCTACCATGGCTCCAGCTCCTGCCAGGTGGCCCTTGCTCCTGGGCACCAGTAACACTTCCTACCTTCTTTGTCCCTCCAGCCCTATGAGCAGAAGCGACTTCCTGCCCTTGCTAAATCTGAGTGGCTGTACCATCCCTATCAAGACTTTCAGCCCTTCCAACATTTTTCTATTTGGTTCTGTATGTTAATTACCCTCCATTGAATTATCTGGCATGGATTCTGTTCCCATTATCTACTGCTATGTAACAAACTTAAACTTACTGGTTTTAAACAACAGCAATCTTTTTTAATATCCCTCATCTCTTCTGTGGGTCAGAATGAGGGCAATGGAAAAATAAGATCACCTGCCATAAAAGAAGGCACCCTAAAATCAAATGCAAGATAATATTATTAAATTCTAGCAAGATGACATTGATTGCTGAAGGCTCTTAGCCTAAGCCCAATCCTCTCTTTGTTGAAATAGGAAATTAGCAAGTCTTAGGTGTAAAAGACAAGCACCAAACTGAGATCCTCAAAAGGGCTGAAAGGGAATTTCCTTCTCGTGATAGAAATTGATGGGGATGTCTTAAAAGTCTGTACTATGGAAAATCATCTCTCCTGCCATCTAAATATCAGCTTGTGCACCACGAGGGGTGCACATCCCAGATTGGGGGGAGCAGCTGGGGTCAGCACAGGGTTCCTGGCAGAGAACAGAAGTCCAGTTAAGCTGGCTGGAATGACAAGGGCTTTAAGAAAGAAGAACCAAAGCCTCCACCACATCCATTTCCAGAAGGCTGCTCTGCTCTGCCTGCAAGTAGCCCATCCCAATTGCTTATCCTTGGCATCCAGATAGCCTGCTAGGTCCAATAATACCTATCAGAGGTCCATTCATTTAATTCTAAAAGTGAAGAAAGAAGATCCTATTCACTCATCTTCGGTGAGCAATCCAGCTCTGACTCAACCAGTCATAGTCCGGGTGTCTTGGTGTGTAGGCTCCTAGAAGACATTGAGCTCAAGCCTTGGAGGAGTGGCTTAAAGGCCACTGTAGAAATTAGGCACTTATTTCTGTCCAATTATTCAAAGCCACAGACAAGCTGAGGAAAGCCTGAGATGATGTAGTTAGCATGGGTCTATGACTGATGATCATTGAAGTTTCAGGCCCCTGCCTAGATGCCACTTGTATCCTCCAGCCAGTTGTTGATGGAGCTATAGTTTTGCATAGCTCCAGGGAATCTCTCCAACCTAGGGATCGAACCCAGGTCTCCTACATTGTATAAGGTTGCTCACTCCCAGGTAAACATACCAACAGAAATACACAAGCAGTTCTCTGCAAGTACTCAAAAGTTATTTTTAAGTGAATTTTTTTCATTTGTTTTATGTCCCTCTACATCAGGTTGTTCTTATAGTCTCACGTTCTTAAATTCCCAGAAGCAAAAAGTGATAATGACTTACACTGTGTCCTGTACTGACTTGCCAAATTGTTCAGTATTAGGCTCACAACCTGGGATGCTGCAGGGAAGTAATTAGAATGATTTTAACTCACCTTTCTGCTCTCTGTTATTAATGATGTTTAAATAACTAAGATGACGGTTCCTTTCTCCTAACCCCCAAATACCTGTTTATGTCTTCCTAACAGTTACACCGTCTTGTCCTTTTCAAAATGGTGGCAACATATCATTATATCTTTATCCCTTCCCCTGTGATTACTTGGGAAATTGATCTCCAGGCTGCAACCCTAATATCAGCTCATGCGAGAGCCTAGATCAGAGACCACAAGTAAGTTTTATTTTACATNGCTCCTTGGAAGAAAAGTTATGACCAACCTAGACTGCATATTAAAAAGCAGAGACATTACTTTGCCAACACAGGTCTATCTTGTCAAAGGATTTAAGAGCCAGACCATAAATAAAGCTAAGCGCTGAAGAATTGATGCTTTTGAACTGTGATATTGGAGAAGCCTCTTGACAGTCTCTTGGACTGCAAGGAGATCCAACCAGTCAACCCTAAAGGAAGTCAGCGCTGAGTATTCATTGGAAGGATTGATGGTGAAGCTGAAACTCCAATACTTTGGCCACCTTAGGCAAAGAACGGACTCATTGGAAAAGACCCTGATGCTGGGAAAGATTGAAGACAAGAGGAGAAGAGGATGACAGAGGATGAGATGGTTGGATGGCATCACCAACTCAATGGACATGAGTTTGAGCAAGCTCCGGGAGTTGGTGAAAGACAGGGAAACCTGGCATGCTGCAGTCCACTGGGTCTCAAAGAGTCAGACACGACTGAGCAACTGAACCAAGCTGAACTGACTGAAGTAAAATATCATATGTTACACAGTATGTAGGTTGAATAATAAAACCCTTCTTTCCCACTCCAAAGGTGCCCACATCCTAATCTCCCAAAACAAGTGATTATGTTTCTTCACATGACAAAAGGGACTTTGCAGATATGATTAAGAACCTTGAACTGGGATAATTCTCCTGGATATCTAGGTGGATCTGTTGTAATCACAGAGGTTCTTATAAAAGGAATGCAGGAGGGTTAAAGTCAGACAGATTTGAATAGGCTACCCTGTGAGTTCAGTGAATTTCAAGATGGAAGAAAGGGCCAAGGGTCAAGACCCAAGACCCAAAAAATAGAGGGTAGCCCTTCAGAGCTGCAAAATCAAGGACATAGATTCTTCCTGAGAACCTCTAGAAGGAACCAGTCCTAACATATTGGTTTTAGGACTTCTGACCTCCACAACTATAAGAGAAGAAATCTGTATTGTTTCAGCCACTAAATCTGTGCTAAATTATTACAACAGCAACAGGAAACTAATACAGATGAAAAAAATAAGTAAAGCTGAGTATGGGCATGGACTGGCCAGGTAGTACAACTTACTTAAAGTCNCTAACATATTGGTTTTAGGACTTCTGACCTCCACAACTATAAGAGAAGAAATCTGTATTGTTTCAGCCACTAAATCTGTGCTAAATTATTACAACAGCAACAGGAAACTAATACAGATGAAAAAAATAAGTAAAGCTGAGTATGGGCATGGACTGGCCAGGTAGTACAACTTACTTAAAGTCTCAGTTCTAATAAGCCTTGTTATATAGTGTTCCAGGGCACAGAATTAAAAGTTAGTATAATAAACTACTTTTTATTTATTTAATAAAATAAATCATGAACAAAATTCAAAAACAACAGATAGGAAATTAGGAAAGATAATGTACAAATGGCAAATGAGCAAATGAAAATTTACGCAATTTCAACAGTAGTGAGATAAATGGAAATGAAAATGAAATTTTATTTAACAGATTAACAAAATTTTTAATTATCATCCAACACAGTTGAGTGTCTGGATAAAGGGGAATCTCTTAAATGCTTAAAAGAATTTGAAACTTGTACAGTTATAATGTGACAGTTATAAAATTTTCAAATATTCATATCTTTCACTACATTCCTAAGAATCATCCTACAAAAATGTTTATACTCAGAATCAAAGAAGAAATAAAATGGGAAGATAGCTCATGTTCATAGATAGGAAAATCGATTATTGTTACAATGTCTATACTTGACCTATAGATTCAATGCAATCTCTATCAAAATCCTAAGTTATTTTTTTTTATGGATAGACAAACTGATTCTAAAGTTTTGTGGAGAAGCAAAAAGACCCAGAACAAACAACACAATATTGAAAAAGGACAACAAAGTTAGAGGACGCTATTACCTGACTTCAGTTCAGTTGCTCAGTTGTATCTGACTCTGTGACCCCATGAATCGCAGCATGCCAGGCCTCCCTGTCCATCACCAACTCCTGGAGTTCACCCAAGATCATGTCAATCAAGTCGGTGATGCCATCCAGCCATCTCATCCTCAGTCGTCCCCTTCTCCTTCCCCCAATCCCTACCTGCATCAAGGTCTTTTCCAATGAGTCAACTCTTTGCATGAGGTGGCCAAAGTATTGGAGTTTCAGCTTCACTATCAGTCCTTCCAAAGAACACCCAGGGCTGATCTCCTTTAGGATGGACTGGTTGGATCTCCTTGCAGTCCAAGGGACTCTCAAGAGTCTTCTCCAACACCACAGTTCAAAGTCATCAGTTCTTTGGTGCTCAGCTTTCTTCACAGTCCAACTCTCACATCCATACATGACCACTGGAAAAACCATAGCCTTGACTAGATGGACTTTTGTTGGCAAAGTAATGTCTCTGCTTTTGAATATTCTATCTAGGTTGGTCATAACTTTCCTTCCAAGGAGTAAGCAAGAGTCTTTTCACAGCTGCAATTACCATCTGCAGTGATTTTGGAGCCCCCCAAAATGACCAAAACCTTGAATAAGAACAAGCCCAAATGCTGGCAATAATGTGAAGCCATACTGTGAGCTGCTCCCATAGACAGATCCCTGTGGCAAAGAACTGAGGGAAGTCTCCAACAAATAGGTAACTAAGACTTTAGTCCAACAGCCACATGAGTGATCTGGAAGCATATTTTTCCCAGGTGAGCCTTCATCTGATACCTTGGCCCCAACCAGCAACCTAATTGCACCCTCAAAAGAGACCTGGAAGCAGAGGATCCTGCTAAGCCACACCCAGATTCTTGACCCATAGAATCTTTGAAATTATGTTTTTTTTCCAGTTGCTATATTTGGGGAGGGGGTGGGAATCTTATACAAAGGAAGCAATAACTAATACAACCCTATTTTTATATATACAAAAAGTTAAACTATGTTATATATACATATGGAGAGAGTTGGGAACTACAGGGATAGCTGTGTGGACAGAGAACAATCCAACTGCTATTGGACTTTCTGCACTACAGAATTAGAAGAAAAATTGTACTTTTTATTTCCATAATGTTTGAATTTATTACAAATAAGCCCATACAATGTTCATAGGCTAAATATAATTCTTGGAATTTTTCTACATAATTATCCTTGTATCATGTTCTCGACTGGTAATGGTGAGGAACTACTGAGTTGTTTAGCCAAATGCAGTGATGGGATTTTTTTCTTTTAACCAACCCACTCAAATGCTTCCTCTTATAAGTGGTATATTCTTTCAAAGACAAAGACGCCACCAACAAAATGAAGCAAAACTAATTGTTCTTTATAGGAACTTAACCTCTGGTTTTGTCAGATTAAGAACTTAACTTCTATAAAATGTAAGTTGTAAGTTCTAGCACCATGAACTCTAATAACTCAAAACCTCAAATAATCAGGATAACTTTTTCTATATTCTGAACAACTTTAGTCTTCCCTTCTCACAAAAGGGCATTTCAACCAAGAAACTTGAGGTCATATGTCATTCCTTTCTTTCCTTCACCAACCACATTTAATCAACCATGTATGTCTTGAATCTGATCACTCCTCTATTTTCATTGCTACTGTCCCAATACACCCACTACCACTGCTCTCCTAGACCACTGCTGTACTTCTTTTACTACTCTCCCTGTTCCCACATTTGCTTGTATATAAATCATTCCTTACCCAGGTCAGCATTTCCTTTATTTAAAAATTATTTCAGACTTACAGAAAAGTTGTAACATTACTACAAGAATAGCACAAAGAAGCTCTATATAACTTTCCCCAAATTCCCAAGTTAACATTTACCACATTTGTGTATCATTCTCTCTCTTCACACACATTTTTTTTTTCTGAAGCATTTTAGATATCCCATTACAAGGCTGTTGCCCCAGAATTATACCCCTGTTTCTCCCTCAAATGGAAACCAATTGCTCTTATCTAAATTTCAGGAGGAAGCTATAAAAAGACAAGAACTAGTTAGAACCAGTGAGGTCCAAGATGGTCAATATTTGACTTCCAGTAGACCTTGAACCTCATTAAAGAGTCATTGTATTACATTAGCTAAATGACACACCCACCAGCACTGAGACAGCAGACAGTTGCCATGACAACTGAAGAAACCCATACAAGGACTATAAAGCAATGACGCCTTGGTTGCAGGTCCAAACAACAATCCTGTTCTGAGATAAGTCATGGATATTCCTCTCAGTTCAGTTCAGTCTAGCCACTCAGTCATGTCTGACTCTTTGCAACTCCATGGACTGCAGCACACCAGGCCTCCCTATCCATTGCCAACTCCCAGAGTCAACTCAAACTCAGATCCATCGAGTCAGTGATGCCATCCAACCACCTCATCTTCTGTCATCCCCTTCTCCTCCTGCCTTCTGTCTTTTCCAGCATCAAGGTCTCTTCAAATGAGTCAGTTCTTCACATCAGGTGGCCAAAGCACTGGCGTTTCAGCTTCAACATCAGTCCTTCCAATGAATACTCAGGATTGATTTCCTTTAGGGTGGACTGGTTGGATCTCCTTGCAGTCCAAGGGACTCTCAAGAGTCCTCCAACACTGTAGTTCAAAAGCATCAATTCTTCGGCACTCAACTTTCTTTATAGTCCAACTCTCACATCCATACATGACTACTGGAAAAACCATAGCATTGACTAGATGGACCTTGGTTGACAAAGCAATGTCTCTGCTTTTTAATATGCTGTCTAGGTTGGTCATAACTTTTCTTCCAAGGAGCAAGTATCTTTTAATTTCATGGCTGCAGTGATTTTGGAGCCCCCAAAATAAAGTCTCTCACTGTTTCGATTGTTTCCCCATCTATTTGCCATGAAGTGATGGGACTGGATGCCATGATCTTAGTTTTCTGAATGCTGAGCTTTAAGCCAACTTTTTCACTCTCTTCTTTCACTTTCATCAAGAGGTTCTTTAGTTCTTCACTTTCTGCCATAAGGGTGGTGGCATCTGCATATCTGAGGTTATTGATATTTCTCCTGGCAATCTTGATTCCAGCTTGTGCTTCCTTCAGCCCAGCATTTCTCATGATATACTCTGCTGCTGCTAAGTCACTTCAGTCATGTCCAACTCTGTGTGACCCCATAGATGGCAGCCCACCAAGCTCCCCCGTCCGTAGGATTCTCCAGGCAAGAACAGTGGAGTGGGTTGCCATTTCCTTCTCCAATGCACGAAAGTAAAAAGTGAAAGGGAAGTCGCTCAGTCGTGTCTGACTCTTCCTGATCCAATGGACCGCAGCCTACCAGGCTCCTCTGTCCATGGGATTTTCCAGGCAAGAGTACTGGAGTGGGGTGCCATCGCCTTCTCCGATATACTCTGCATATAAGTTAAATAAGCAGGGTAACAATATAGCCTTGACATACTCCTTTCCCAATTTGGAACCAGTCTGTTGTTCCATGTCCAGTTCTAACTGTTGCATCCAATTCCCACCTCAACCCCATTTTATATGTGGTGTCATATCTAGTGTCAGTTTGAGAAGTTGATTTGCGAACTATTCAGTTAAGTTCCCACTTCTCCGTTCTTTGGCCATTGAATAAAGCTTGCACTGTTTCAGTCTCAGCATTCATTTTGTTACTTGTTTCGCAAATCCAAGCAGAAAAAGAATTTCCCCGGCAGAAACAAGCAGTCTCAGCCCAGGCAAAGACTCCAGCATGGGTCCGGGTGACCAATTCAGTAACAATTCCACCTTTTTACTCCTCAGTACTTTCAGTGGTATTTCCTCAAAGCAATAACTTTCTCTTGAATGAAGAATATACTTATCACAATTAACATTTAATAATAAAAAATGTAAAAGGGCAATTGTATCTCCCTCATCATATTGATAAGCAAAGCCTTTTATGTTGTGATGTCTAGATAGTTACTGCATGAGTGCTAAACGTTGCTTTTAATTAAACAATAAAGACTATAATATTTCTGGTGTCAATATAGATATACTTTTCAAAAAAACAGAAAATTAACATGGATAATTTTATTATTTACAGACCTTACTCAAATTTCACAATTGTCCTAATAATAAAGTGATCTTATAAAAGGTAAATCAAACTGTCACCCTTGTATTATAATATTAACTAAATTCTTTACTTTGATGGATAAGGCCTTGCATGTTCAGACTCCTGCCTATGTCTCCATCATCATCATCATCATCTCCTAACACACCCCTCATTCATTCACTTTAATCAAGCTTCACAGATCTTTCTGTTCTTTTGTACCTAATCTCATTTCTTCCCCAGAGCCTTTGCACTACCTTTGACAACCTGGAATGGTCTTCCCCATATATCTTCAATGGTGACTCATCTCTCAGGCCAAGTGTTCCTTTCTCCTTGACTCTATGTTATGCTAATTTTATGCTTTATATATTATTTTCTCCTTGTATGATTTTTAGGAAGGGAGGCAGGAACTTACAATTCTAGGCTGTTACCATGTTCCTACAAGAACTCTAAAGATATAATTCTTTGTAGTTTTATGTCTACTATTTTGTTGCATTCAATTTATTTTTAAGTTGTTAATCAGTGTATGGTACATATAGGATATTCAAATTAAATAAAACTCTTCTTGAATCTAATAAATAGCAATGTATACTATCTTCTTGTTCTTGAATATTTACCACAAAGTTGGTGTCAAATAAAACACCAACGAATTCTCTCTCAAGATAATAATAATGTAAAAAATAAGCATTCAAATGCAAGCTATCTATAAGTAATTCAGTGACATTTTGATATAATTCTAATGACACAAATTACTTTGTTTCAGTATAATCAATGTTAACATGTAAGTCATTTATATAAGAAGTGTTCTACACATTGCTCAGAACTGCAGCAGCTGCTCAGAATCATGAGAACAGTAGCAGAGGACATCATGTGAATTATAAAAATGACTGATAGGAAATGGAAAATGATTATTGCTATTATTTGGGGCTTTATGTCATTTCTCTGTAGTGCCATCCTGTATTGCCCCTACTTCAGGTAGCAATCTCTCTCCTTCCCACACTCAATGACAAGGATTACATGTTTGAAGAAAATGTCAGCATCTCACATTATGCAAAGTAATGGGATCCATCGTCTAAATATCATTACAACTAAGGACTGTCATGTTCAAATTTTCCCTCACTATTCATAGCTGAGAGAAACAACATCTTTAAAAGACTGAGTTTTCAGCTAAAACCCTCTTGATTTCAAGGTGACAGAGTTTGTTCTTAAGAGTTGTTACCAACCTCAGATAATTATGAAGCTAGAGAAAGGCTGTGAGAGGGAACAAAAGAAGATTAACATCTCTGCATGTTGATGCAGACAGGGTTGCCAGTGACCCAGAACTAAGAAAGCTGCTTCAACTGCTGCCAGTTGGGAAGAAAATTGAAATAAGGTGCGAGTGAGGAAACCTTTATCAACAATTAAAAACAAAGAGCTTATTTCATCTTTTTTGAAAGCTACTGACATCTGTGGCTAAGAACAGAGGATTCTGAATACCATCAAGGTCATAACTGCAAAAAGTGAGTTGGTTGGCGATATAAAAAAGTACAAAGAACAAAGGGATAAAAGTAAACAAAAATACTGTTGAAATCCAAAACACAGGGAACTGGGAACAGGATTTCACATTTGGCCTTGGCATGAGCCTGGGGGGGACGGAGAAACTGATTACCAAAGCTCTGGGGTTGTGTGCTGTGTTGTTGCTGCCTAAAGATTTTGGCTAGTTGAAGTCAGTACTACTCTCTTTATGTTGTTAATATATTCCAAACCAGTGACCTCTAAATCCTAATTTACCAGGATATGGGAAAAAAGATACTCAAATTTTTATATTTAATTTTCCTCTCTCTTTTAAACAATCTGTCTTGTAGATCTTATAAAACATATGTTCTATATTAGAACAGTAGTACACAAAAGTTACTAACTATATTAACAAGCCTATAGTGAAGATAAATAATCAAAAATTGTTTACTGAGAAGGAATATGTAATCAAAAATACAGATTCTGCTTCATTAGGTCTAGGGTGGGGTCCAAATGACTTGGTGGTCATTTTTAATATACATTAATTTTAATCCTTCCAACAACTGTACCATTAGGTTGTACAATACTCCAAGTCTGGTATTCTAACTACTTCCACTGTACAGATAAGAAAACTGAGGCATAAAAAGGTTAAGTCATGCCCCAAGTTCAGGTAACTAGTGAGAAAGGGAAACAGAATTCAAATCCATGCAGTCGCACCAAAGCCAGGGTTCTTAAGCACTATACAACACAGCCTCAAAAAGTTAGGGAACTCTGATTGTCCCAAAATAGTTAAGTAATAGACTGGAGAATTGAAAATCCGAGGTAGAAGAGATGAGTGGGCGTCCAGTGAGACATCCCCCTAGACTGGATAACACCCTAACCCGAGTTTTTCTCACTCATGAGTACCAAAGTACACTCCCAAACAATCCCTCACATGTTAGTCACAGTTAATTGGTTTGGGGAGATGGGACAATTCTAGAAAGATAAAGATAGGAAACAAGACACAAATATTGCTTCAATAAAGTATCACCCAACCAGAGCAGCTCACTGTCATTTTTTTTCTAATACAAGTCTTTCACCATATGGAACTAATTATCACCATCTGCCATTCCATACTTCTATTTCCTCTCTAACAGCTCATTCTTCAAAAACTCAGTAGCTTCCTCCCTTTACATTTGTAAATGCTGTTGACTATGGATAAAATCCATGTTTACTTTCTATTCAAAACCTCATAGGAAAGCTTGCTTTAATCATCCACAGATGTTTCATTCAGTTCTGCTTAGCCTGGCACAGAACTTCAGAGGGAAATAAAAGAAAAATCTTTATTTTATATTTCAATTGTAGATTGTTACAGACTAAATAAAATGCCAAATTGTTATTGGAAACAACACAGCCACTGTAATAACGATAGTCGACATCTCAGTTTTACAATTATAATTTTTTCTGGCATTTGTTGAACTCAAGATGGTTTCCATATTTTACAAAGGGCTTTTTTCCCATTCTCTGAATGAACCTGCATTGAAGCCATAGAACTTTGTAACTTATTTTTAATACAGTTTTATACACTTAAGAAATACCTGAATAATTGCATGATATATAGTGACTAGGCTTTTAAATAATACTTTCCTTCTCTGGTATCATGTCTTGATACATGTTATCCTTTTGAATTCCTTTTAAAACACCCATTGGCCCCAAATCCATTCCATATACATCTAATTCCTCTATGGATCCAGTCTTCCTGGTTTTCCTCTTTTATTTAACTAAAGAACAATTGATTATAAACACTCACTATTAATTACATTTGCAAGTGTGCATGCTCAGTCATATGTGACTCTTTGCAATCCAATGAACTGTAGCCTGCCAGGCTCCTCTGTCCATGGGACTTCCCAGGCAAGAATACTGGAGTGGGTTGTTATTTCCTACTCTAGGGTATCTTCCTGACCAGGGATCAATCCCACGTCTCCTGCATTTCCTACATTGAGACGCAGATTCTTTACCACTGTGCCACCCAGGAAGACACATGAATTACATTTACATTTCAGTTATTAAATATAAGGGGGGTGAAAGCAGCTTTTCTGGTGGAAAGTGTATTTGTGGTAGATTCTCTACTGATCTCTAATAATTTCAACATGAGTGCTTAGTATGTACACAGCTTCTTTATAATCCCACTCCTCCAACCAACCCAAAGGACACCAGATTGATCAATATCCTGAAATTTTCTAATGAGGTCCTTTCTCATTTTTTTTCATATGCCCAGAATCAAGCTACATTCTCCTAGACCTAAGTCCACAACTTATCAAACATTTATCTCCTCCCAAGTCCAGCCAATCGCATTGCTTCTTGAGAAGCATTTCATTTAAATTACATTCACTTGGCAGAGTTCATTTTTACCTCTTTTTCTAATTTCAATGTGTTAAAATATTATCAATATTAACTTGAGTTGTTTTTATCTTTGATTCAGTACAAATGGGTCTAGATGAATTCTCTCAAACACTTAAAAGAGCCTCTGTACAGTTCTTTAGTATCTCCTCAGTGATGACCCCCAAATGAGACCAACTGGCTTGATTAGAGAGCATATTATGGCTCCTTGTAGTTGTTCCAAAACACATGCCAAAACTCTGGTTTGATGGTGCTTAATTTGCTTTATCAGAATTCTATCTTATTATTCTTCCACATGTGCTTATTCAGAATTCAAGGGTTAAAGAAGTTGGGTGTTACTCGAGTGAGGAATGTATATGTAAGGGGGGTGATTGAGATTTGGGTCTAAGAGAAGCCACAAAATCAAATAAAATGCTTTAAGTCAAATTAGGAAACGAAATAGTTTTCTTTACATCACCATATTTTCCTATGTAAAAGTGACAACTTTTCAAAGAGTGTTAACTATGTTCATAGTGAGAAAAAATATTTCCTTTCTCAAATTATCTAACCCATAAGCTATATACATATATGACCCAAAACAGACAATGAACAAATCTATTAAAAACTTGACTGTAATTTTTGATGTCAAGGTGTAACTAAGATTCTCTGCCCTTAATTAAAGCTAACAGTTAATGGATAACTTAAGGATTTTTAAAATTATTATTGCACAAGTCATTCATTTCATTTAGTTCTCTTTTGATATCCAGTCACTGTAATCAGGACAACTGGATTCCTGAGTCAAAGACAACAAACTATGATCTATCTGACAAAGCTTGAATTTAAAAACTCTTGAGTTTTTTTCTGCCACCATTTACATAGTAATTACATTAAAATATTGTCCTCTGGACATGTATCCCCTTCAAAGAAACAAGAGAAATTAAGCACTTTAGTCTAATTTCTCCATGAGTATGTAACATTGGACTGAGCAACGAAGCACATGCAAACATACACTATTGGAAGACCCTTTTATGAACATAAAATACAGACCAGTTGCTCTGAAAATATGAGTGAAAACAAAGTGGTTGAATTTCTACAGAGATTGTGAATAAACTGAAAAGCAGAAGAAATAAAATAAAAATAATTTAAATCTGTAGGAAGAAAGCCATTTTATTTTATACCATAGCTAAAAGTTAATATAATTTATTTGTAAAAAATTCAAATTTAAGGTTTTAAATATCTCAAACACAAGCATGTAATACCTGGTGGGTGAATCACAATCCAAAAAGTCAAATGGTTCTTAGCTTCTTCATCTGTAAAATAGTATATCATATTTCCTCAAATTTAAGATATCATTAATCATAAAACATACTATATTATTTACCAAGAAAAACATCATGCCACTTAGGTTATCATGATAGTCCATCAGTGGTAAAATACATCCCCATTTTGGAGACACTAAAATGTGAAAAAACATGTGCATCTTACATTTAGAGATATACAATAAAGTCCTTTCCATATATTCACATAGAGAAAAAAAAACTCTAGTTCTGAAACACAATATAATGTTACTTTGGAGGGATATATGAATAGAATGTATAATAAATGCTTTAAAGAAAGACAGACATTTCACAGATAGCATGGTACATTTCCTTGTCCATACAGCTTCAAAAATCTGAACTTTTCAATATATTTTTCCACTGTGGCCTTACATACCTATTTATATTAATATTAGTGCTGATTATAAAAGTATTTATAATTTAAATTTTAAAACTTTAGGGAAAAAATGGATCCTGATAAAGGTCAGGCCTGATTTTGATCTGTAACACTGACCCTGTAAAAATAAATAACACTTTAAAAGTTTCTTTAAACTTTCTCTTTTTCTCTTGTTTTGTTCTTTACTTCTATACGGTCCCTTCCCCCACACACAGGTGCTTTACACTTGCTGCTCCAAGCCCTACCTTGCTCATCCAGCTTCTAGAGCCTTTCCCAACTTGCAGTAGAAGACATGCAGCCTCTATCCTCCCATTCCATTACTCTGAAGAAGGAAGGTGGAGAGAGGGGTGTTGACTAAAACTCAAAGGTGAAAGGACTTGGGATTCAGAAACAACTTCAGGAAGTTCAAGGTTAACACTATTAATATCACTTCAACTATTTCAACTATCTTACTATTGCAAAGGAGAAAAGGATGTCATGTGATGTCTTCTCTGAACATCTTAGTGCTTTCTTCTACTACTACTAAGTTGCTTCAGTCGTGTCCGACTCTGTGCAGCCCCATAGACGGCAGCCCACCAGGCTCCTCCATCCCTGGGATTCTCCAGGCAAGAACACTGGAGTGGGTTGCCATTTCCTTCTCCAATGCATGAAAGTGAAAAGTGAAAGTGAAGTCGCTTAGTCATGTCCGACCCTCAGCGACCCCATGGACTGCAGCCTTCCAGGCTCCTCCGTCCATGAGATTTTCCAGGTAAGAGTGCTTTCTAGCAATCCTCAAATTTTGTCTTAGTATTATAATACTTATGCAAAGAGATGAAAGGAGGGACAACAAACCCAGTTGCCCTCAGCAACCATGCAAAGATGCACTGCTTATGAGGAAGGGACAGAAGCACAAGTGAGCAGATCTTCCAGGATTCTGGACTGATGCCAAGCAGAGATCACCTTCTGCTAGGTGAGAGACAAATTCTCTTACCTAAGACCAATCACATACTCAAGGCAGAGTTTGGCTGCCGTGGGAAGAGAGGAAGGAATGCTGAGAAAACCTTAACCCCAAAGCCGAGACACATAGCAGCTTCTCAAGACTGAGGCTGGACCAACACAACAGAGAACTCCCTATGCCTACCAATAGCCAATACCAATCCACAAAACAAAAAGTGACACCCCTCTATAGCTCAGGTAGACAGGATAGAATGGGAACATTGAGAAAAAAACTCCAGGCACTCCTAGGCCCCACTCAAAGCACAAGGTGTTTAACCAGCCACCACTGGGATAATCCGAAGCCAGTGAAGAACTGAAGTTAATCACAACAAGAAAGCCCTAATCTGGCACAACTTCTGAATAGATCCATGCAACCTCCACTCTACTGGCATGAAAGAAGAGAAGGCATGTCTATCACCAGGCAAAAATACTATTTAACTCAGTCTCTTCAATTCTTCTATACACTGTGTCCAGAATTCAACAAAAAGTAAAAGACATTAAAAAATAATAAGGCAAGTCACTGCTAAATAACCAACTAACAAGAGTAAACACAGAGATGACTTAGATATTGGAACTATCAATCAGGGACTTTAAAATAAAGTGATGATTAGAATATTAAAGGATCTAGGGGAAAAGATGAACAGTATGAACAAACATGCATGTAGTTTGCATCAGCAAAGATGCAAACTACAAAAAGGGCTCAAATGGAAATGCTGTAAGTAAAAAAAAATAGTATTAGGAATGAAGAATTCCTTTGATGGACTCATTAGCAGACAGGACACAATGAATCTAAAGATGGATTCATAACAAGTGTCCAAACTAAGACACACACACACACACACAAAGAAGGAAAATAAGAAGTTAAAAAATAGAAAAAACAGAGCTATAGGATAATATCAAATGGCCTAACATATATGGAACTGAAGTCAGAATGGAGAGATAGAAAGAAATGTTTGAAAATTTTCCAAAATTAATGAAAACCAACAAACCACATATCCAAGAATCCTAGAGAACTTCAACCGGGATTTTTTTTTTAAAAAAGGAAAAACAGGCTACCAAAAAAAAAAAAGACACAACATAATCACACTGCAAAAAAAGATATTGAAGACAGATGGAGAAAAAAGAAACATTACATTTAGAAGAAAACTGAGTGAAAATCTGAAGTACCATCACTTACATAATTTAATATCATCAAAATAAGCTATGACACTCATCTTGGCGTCTAACAGAGTGTATTTGATGTTTCCTCAGAATTTTCTCTGATCTGAACATAGAAGTTAAGGAAGGAGGCCTAACTCTTATCCTTCTATTAATATTTACCTTTATCCCTTTGCATAGTACTGGACAAAGCATGGGTATTCATTAAGTGCTGGATATTCAGTAAGACTTCAGAGCAAACTTGCTTTCATACTTTTTTGCATGGTGTCACTGAACTTTTCTTATAAGACATAGTCTTAAAACATAAAAGAGTATTTTAAAATTACTTTTATGAAACTTTAATCTTATATTCTCTACTTTTTATTTTTCTGAATAAGGGACGACAACATTTGTGAGGTGGCTCTATATTTATCTAAATGAGGCCATGGATCCTCTTTACTTTTGATGTCTCCTTTGTCAAATTCCTGAATTGAAATACTGAATTTTAATATTTCTAACACCTAATTTTAGATAATACAGTCACCAATGAATTGTCTTCGTACCCACAATTTCCTATGTGCACTTTGTTTTTCCTCTACAGATCACTGATTCTTCAAAACATCTGTAATGTCTGTTTTATATTCTGTACACAATAGATACATAACAAATAGCTTGGTTACTAGGGTTAATATGATTATAATATCTAGGAAAGTCCAACTCGGCCCTGTTTCTTCTAGGTCCCAGGCCCAAGAAGGCTGACCCACAAGTAAGCAGATCTGGAGGCCTCTGTTGAGCTTTACCCTCACCTCCATCCATCTTCTCCACTGCTTGTACCCTGCTGGCCCCAGCTTCACCTTTCTGGCCTCAGGTCTGCCCCAGCCCATAGTCAAATGTGAGGTTCCCTGGTCTACTTCTTTACTTGATTCCTCTACCATCACTACATTCCCTAGTCCATGGCCTATTTTCTTCCAAGCACTGCATTTGTTCACACAGACTTTTTAGAACCTTCCTTACAAAGCTACATATCAGGTACTAATTCCAGCCCCAGGAGTCAGATTCTATACAAAGAGTCATCTTAAAAGTTCTGAAAACAAATCTTATATAAAGCCCAAGTAAGAAGATGGTAATACTACATACATAAGTCATTTTTCACTAGGATTATATTCAAGGGAAATCAGAAAATTTTAAAAATTCGTTAAATCGAATAATTGAATTCTAAAATTAATAGTTTAGCAGGATGTTTAAATAGATGGAATATTCAGCCTGCCAACTTTTCAGAAAGGGGTCACAAAGTAAACCTCAGGCATTTCACTCTTCTGTGAATGAGTTTATCAGCTCTTTTTCTGAAAGTAGGTATTGACAGAAGTGGACATGAAATAACATAAAAAGAAGAGTCTGGAACCAAACAGAGAACAATCTTTGGCTACTTCACAGTTCTACCTGACACCAGTCCTACTTAAAAGGACTGGTGTGTTCCTCTATTCATCTGAATAAAAGTGTTCAAATGATTTGGAAAGCAAAGTTTTTACTATTTACAATTTAGATATGTTGGACTGAAATTTAAAATTAATCCTTTCAGCTGCCATATTCCATGAGCTTAAAAAAAATTTGTGTAATATCTCAGTATAAAATAATGTCACCTCGAGGTCTGTTTAATTTTGCTTTTTGAGTAATACATTCAAACATTCCTATTCATGAAGAATTTTAAACAAGCTAAACTAAAAGATTTTTAATAAGATTTGGGGTAAGAAATCACCAAGTTACCTGTTTTTCCTCTAGTCTCTTAAGACTTCTCAATTTTATAATTTTTACATGAATTATCTTTGTACTCTGCCATGAATCAGATGGACAGTATAATTTTTTTATGCCATCAACCTAACTTTCACAAGTGTTGGTATTCTTGAATGGGACACAATTTTTTTATGTATTGATGTTATCTATGTATTAATAATGTATTTTGTTAACATATTCCTATATTTCTTCAACTGCTGATTTCAAAATTGGAATTCTCCATTTCCAGCATATTTAGCCACAATTACCAGCATATTTAGCCACTGTAAGTTTTAACTTTGAAACTGCCATTTTTGGTGGCCAAAATTGTTCAGTCTAATACTAAATTTGGAATTAAGGTAAAAGGTAAAACAAGTACTGTCAATTAGCAGTTTTACTTCTGCCTCTTACTGGAACGATTCTCAGACACTTTTCTTTCTACTATGAACTAAAGTATAATTTTCTGTCCTGGATATTTTTCATAATTTTGAAAACATATATCTGAATGTGCCTCTAAGACTATCTTTCTACTGTTTTGACTCAGCTGTTCTTGAATAGTTACCCATTCCAACTTTGAGGGAGCCACAAGCTTAAATGCAATGTCAATGCAGATTTTCAAAGATAGGATGGAAATAAGGGTATTTTATGTTCTTCTAAACAGTTTTCAAATTCTACTTCAAGGATTATTATATAGAAGGCTTCAAGGATTATTATAGTGGCCATTACATAGTGGCTTCAAGGATTATTATATAGAAGGTTCTCATAATTCTCTTGCAATGTGGTATTGTGCCCTAAAGAACCCAGAAATACTCAGAAACTGCAAACATGAAGAATTGATAGTATAAAAAGAATTTTAAAGGGCAAATAAATCTTTCATAAAGGTATTTACTTTTTGAACATCTGGATATCAAAAAGATCATACAGAAATTCCAGGAAAGAGTTATTTTTCTTTTGACAATATTAAAATGATAGTATCTATAATAACTTACTATAAAGTGTTTTTTATAACTGATGCTTTTAACTTATATTTTCCAACTTGGATTAATATGTGTATTTTATATCTGAGAAGGCTAATTCCTTCCCAGATCTCACCAATATAAAATGCTTTGTCTCTGTGTTCCCTGCTATTACCGTCATCTGACCCTCCTGCTATCTTATTCTGTTAGTTTTGATACATACGTACATACATACATCTCATCTACTATCTGAACAGCTCCTTGAGGAGAGAGAATATGTCTCAAATATCTGTTTCTCCCTCAAAATCTTATATACTGGAAATATCCTTGCACACCAGAGCTCCCATCTCTTGTCCAACTATTTTTCCCCTTAGACCAATCAGTTACTCTTATTGGCATCTTTCCTATTCCATCTTTCCTGCTGTTTCCAGAGAGGCAAGCACAGTAGTCTAGGCACAAACACACCCGAGTTTTACTTCAGAGCTACACGTCAGGTGGTAAACAGATTCATGTGCTTACAGCTTCTGTGTTCTGTGTAATCCCAGAATGTATGTAGGTATTACATGAAAAATTAAATCAGGTATTAGCTCCAAAGATCTAATGGCCATCTCAGATGTTTCAGGTCTCAAGTTTAACCATATTAAATATTCTTGTATTACTAATCATTCAGAACTGTTAATAAGATCCAGGCACAGACTGAGTCACTTCACTAGAGAAACCCACTCTCAGTAAGACCAGAAAATTCAAAAAATTTTTATATAAGATCCAAAGGAATGTCCAGGAGAGATACCTTTCAAATAAGCACACAAATACTTTCTGCCTTATTTTCTAATGATTAATATTACACTCAAGTAGTACATGGGCAGATTTTCAAGGCTAAAATCTAAGGCAAATGTCCAGATAATTAAAGTGAAATATCATAATGCTCATCTAAGTAACTGAAATTATTTATTACTGACATGTAGAATCAAGGGTCTAGGGTTAAGTTCCTGGTCCTGTCACTACCTTCTGCTGGGAGGACTTAGAATGGTCATTTAATCTCTCCAAGTGTGTTTTCTCATATCTTGAGTGAAGAAACTGTCCATCTACCTGAGAGAGATACTTTGAAAATTAAGTTAGAACACGATTTCTCAACTTTGGCACTACTGACATTTTGGACCCGATATTTCCTGTTGCAAATCTGTGCACTGTAAGATGTTCAGCCACATGTCTGGTCTCTACCCACCAGATACCAGTAGTATACACACACACTCCAGTAAGAATAATCAGAAGTGTCTTCAGACATTGCCAAAAGTCCTTTGTGGGGAGGGGGGCAAAAATCACCCCCACACTCCAGTTGAGACTGACTGAATTAAACGGTTTATATAAAAGCCTTCATTTATACATGGAATACATATAGACCTATTATGTGCCAGACACTGTGCCCAAGTCAAATAAGATGTGATTCAAGCCCTCTAATAGTTTACAGTCTAGTAAAGGAGACAGATAAACAAACCAACGTTTGCAGTGATGGCAGTTTGGGAGCCTGTGGAGGGGCAGGGAACAAAACATTTTGACGTTAAAGAGTAGAAGCCACAGGAGTTGGTAGCTAAATGGATATGGGGGGGAAACAAAATGTTAAAAATGGTTATTATTTAGCATATAAGTCAAAGAGTTTTTCCATAAAGACAGGAATATTTCCCAGAAGAAAACTCACACCACGAAAGTGGTCACAAAATAAATATTGACTTCACTGTAAGGGCTTTAATTTTAACCAGTGGAGGAACCCACATAGAACAACTACTCCCTTTCATCCATCCAATTTGCACTCCTATCACCAGAATTACCAAGACCAACAGGGGTTGTCTAATTCCTATACTATAATTGGACAATCAAGTCCACAAAAAAAAGGCAGTAGCATGATAAGGAACAATGTGCATAGTTTATGGTTTATTTCATTCACTGAAGAACACATAATTTTAACATTTTCTAACAGTTTTATTCTATAATGAACTTTAAGCCCAAGTTAAATGCATCTGTACCAATGCCACAAAAAAAAATAAATAAACCTGCATCAGAGTGAAAAACCACCTTTTTCCCATAACAGTAGAGATGTGCAACTTTTCAGTACATTATCTTCATGTGAGGTCCACACAGAGGTGACTATTAGCTCTCCCTTGCTGACAACATCTATCCATTATCTCATGGCAGTTTCTAGCTTGTGTGGCACAGGAAAGTGTAGCTTAAAGACACAGAACACAGTATTCATTAGAGGAAAGCTAGTTAGAGGCTGCTAATGGGACCCTTTGGCTTCTGGTCCTGCCGTGATTTTTGAATGAGATCCAAGTGCCTAACCATGTCGATTCTTTTTGCAATTGCATGTTACCCAATACCCCAAAATATATGAAAGCCTTCCTGGTTTTTAGAGTTTATAACCCCCCTGACAATGAAGTTCTGTGTGGAAATATCAAAATTCAAGTAACAAAGACAATTTTTAGAGGATCAAAAATAGAAACCATTATTAGAATATAAAAACATTTGTTACTTTAGAATCCACATTTCTAAGAAAAGCAGCCTTATTAAACGACGTTTGCTCAATAGGCAATTTTCCTCCATTTAATTTTCATAAATAGATCACTTTGAAATGTATTTCCCCTAACAAGGACTGCACATTAACAACAAATGATACAATATCTTTAAATTTTAATTAACGTCAAGAGATTTATTTTGCTTCTAAGCAACTTAGAGAAACATGTTATTAATATAATTTAATTTAAGGGGGTAGGCATTTGTTTTCTATTTTTGAAAGGATAGTTCTGAAATTCTGGTCCTGTCAACATCATTTAAACATTCCTGTTCCATGCCTCAATATAATAAATTAAATCAGCATTTTGATTGTGCCCATGCTTTGTGGTTCCTGGCAGCACAAAAAGATTCTCTGTGAGCATGACGTCCCCCAAAAAACCCCACTGAGTGATTAATTACTAGTCTGGAAGATATAAATACGTCTCTCAATAAAGACAGTATGGACTGCTGGAAGCTCTGACCTTACACATCTCTGTAGGATGCCTCAACCTAGCAGACATCCTCCTAATTCAAACAAGACTCTGGCTCTAGCATTCACAGACAGCTCTACTATAATACGCTGTTTCTCTTTTGAACGGGGTGTTTATTTTAATTAGCATCATTTGGTACATTTACAAGAATCAGAGGGAAACTGGGATTTTTATGCATAAATATGTAACAACCTTAAGGTATATCTGGTCCTTAAGTAAGGAAGAACTGAGAACAAAAAATAACCTTAAGGTTTTATAAAGCATCATCTTTAATATTCCACCTTTAATGTTACACCCTGACATTACTCACGTTTCATTCTGAGGAAAAGTTTGATCAAGAAACCATAACTTTATAAACAAAGACATGAACCAGTAGGTCTATCTGGCTCTGTCTAAACCTCACATACAACTGTCTGGATTGAGAAGCTATCGTGGTCACTTTAGGGAGAGAAGCTTATTAGAGAAAGGACTTATTGGCCACCTCCCCTTACCTCCACATAGTAAAAACAAGAATTGACAAAATTTCTAGAACTGCTTCTACAAAACCAAAATAAGATAAGAGGAATTACACCAATCACTGAAATCAGAAACTGCAAAGTCAACTAAGTTGAAAATGAAGATAAAGAAATCAAGACTTGAAGCTGGCTCTTTTAAATTGGAGAACTGTCATGTGTAGCTTTTTTAATGCTCTGCATTCATGACCATGGCATTTTTTAACAGAACTAAACACCAAATCTCCTTCACCCTTTCAGTATCTTTTGCTTTTTTTCCCCAAAGGAGTGGGAAAGCAAGATAACCATACATCACTCTCACCAGCCTAGCAATCCAGACATCATGTTCCTAACCACCTATTTAAAACAAGTTGAAAAAAAGGTTTCCTAAAGTCAATACACATTTGGCTAAGGAAAAAGTCATTTTTATTCAGACTTTTACCTTGCTGCTATTTATATTGGTATTTCTACTAGGCTTTGTCAAAGATAGATTTTGAGCATGGTCATCACACTTAACTGCAAGGGTTAAATCACTCAGCAAATGTGAGTCTGAACTGGACTCCTGGAATAGACTACAAAAGAGTCACACTACTTCAGCACCTTCTAACAAGAGGTAGAGAACCCTTGAATCTTGGCTGGTCTTGTAGCTGTGTCCATCAGAATACACATAAATGATACTACGCTCATTCTGAGCCTAGGCCTCAAGAGACATTCCAGCTTCCAGTCTCAAACTCTTGGACTTCTGTGTCCACCATGGAAATAAACTCAGGCTAGCCTGTTAGAGGTTCCAAGTCCATGTGGGAAACGGCCTCAGTCATCCCGGATGTGATCTTGTGGGTCATAAATCAATCACCCCTGGCAATCTGCCAGCTGACTGTCACTGTATAAGGAGCCCAGCCAAAGTTAGTCAAGTTTAGCCCATCAGATGAACTGCCCACTAGGCCCAACCAACAATGTCAACCTGCAATATAATATTGAGCTAAATTAAACAGGTACTTTCTTAGCCATTAAGATTTGAGGTGGCTTTTATGCAGAAATAGATAACAGCTACAGATCCTACAACCTCATAACTGTATCTCTCCCAGGCTTTAAGCCTCAATTCAAGTATTCTACTATGCTCATGGCCTTTAACAGGTGCTAGTGTATGTTCTCTGTTGACCTTTGACTTCTGATATTACTTCTTTCTGTAAAAAAAAAAAAAAAAAATAGCACTTAAGCTAAAGAATGCCGTACGGTTTTTTCAAAGTGTAGCTAAATATTTGTGTTTCACATATAAATGCTCTCTAGAGTCCATAGTTTATATTTTTCATTATCTAACACACAAAACACATAGGTGTTCCATAAATACTTGATTTGATTAGAAAGTAAAGTAGCTGGACTTTATAACAGATCTTTAAACTGTTTGTGCTTTGCTTTTCTAACTTGTGGTATGTGATTAATATTAGCCTGTTTCACCACAAAGGAGACTGATTTTACACCTTCATATCCCTTTACAAATACAACATATCATAAATGTCACAGTAAGAAAACAAGAACTAGATAAAATTTAAAACTACTATATATAGTAAAAACTACAAAGAACACCATTTTGAAAAGGTAACTAGGAGAAAATAGTTATGATATATCCAACAAAGAGCTAAAAACCAATAGCATACAAAAAGCTTCTAATAAAGCCATTTTTAAAAGACAATGCACAATAAAACAGAAAAATACACTGACAGTAATCATAAGTACAAATGAAAAATGTGCAAAGATTAGTCTCACATATAATCAGAAAACAGTATGCTTAAATAAAGATTTTACCCAGATTATTAAAAATTTTTAAGATGAAATAAAATCCAATATTGATCACTGTGTACAAAAATAGGCTTTATTTCACAGTGGTGTGGCATGGCTTTTAGGATGTTAATTGGGCACATGCCTTTTAACCCCAAAATATTCACTCAAACCTTGTTTTTAATATGAAAAAAACTGAAAAACTAAGTATTCATCAATACTCTCAGGTAAACACTGACTCACCCATCTGTGGAAAACTATGCAAAAATTTAGAAGAATGTGATGGATTTGTATATGCGGACATGAAAAGATCAAGAAATGTCAAATTTAAAAGGCAGGTTGCCAAAGAAGAGTATAACACCATTTTTTATTAAGTATATAATTGCACAGAAAAAAGGCTAGAATGATATTTTAAAAAGGCTAGAATGATATACACTAAAGTAATAGCCATGCTCAGTTAACAGAGTTAACAGCAACTGAGAGAATGAAGGAAAATAGTAAGTTTTTACATATTTATGTGTCACTTGAATGTCCCACAAGCTATGTGATGTGCATACAATTTGTTTATACTACACATACTTGATCAAGAGAAAGGGGCAGAGCACAGACTCATTCAATCAAGGAGTCAAAGAAAGAGCTGTTCCTTCACAGAGGAAATTCCCACTTACATCCTGGTTCACAGACATGGAATGGTCAGCACTGCGCACAGATGAGAGCCAAGACTGGCATCGGGTGCCCCTGGAGCATGATTGATTTCCTCAGTGGCACTGAGCAGCTAGCTGTGCCAGGGATACTATGTTTGGCATTTCAAGACTACTGTGGGGCATCCTCCTGGAATCTGGAATTAAGAAAAAACAAGCAGAAAGTTAAACCTGAAAATCAGCACAGAAAGGATCAGAGGAGAGAGATAAGAGGCTGCCTAAAATAGTAACAAAGTTCGCAGTTACCAATCTCCAAGCAATCTCCTAGGCCAACCACCAGGGACTTTGTATCTCACTCAATTTCAACAACAACCCTCAGTTGTTTTTATTTTATTGAAGGGAAAATGAATTTAGAGAGGTTAAGGAAATTAGCAAGGATCACATAGCCTATATGCACATGGTAGTGCCAAGGATTTGAGTTCAGCCCTGTTTAATTCAACACCTAAGTTTTTAACTATCATGAATGGTATTCCCTCTGTCACAGAAGCAGGAAGTCTTCAGAGTCAGCAACACTGGATGATAGTCTTGCTGTATATGCTAATATAGCTAAGGATATAATAGGTCAAGTAAAACAAGTATAGCTTAGCCACGGAACAAAGGTTTCAGACAAGCACATGGTGATAGTACCTATTCAAACAGTCAACAAGAACCTTGGTCCACGGATACATTTGGTTCCACCAACAGGGCCACATACTATATGAACAAACTGAAATTTCTTAGTCTTCCAGCATAAAGGCCAGTGCCTAGACTGTGGATTCACCAAGGCAGTGTCACTCCAGAATGCCTTTTAGAGAATGAGTAGCTCCTCCATGGGCCCTAAGTGAGCTTCTTTCCTATTAGGAACTTCTATGGTCTTTCAGGTATATTTCCACTCTTTTTGGATATTTTAAGCCTGTTCTGAATTCAATCTAACTGAATGACACAATCCATTGCTGAAGAATATATATATCACAAATCCATCATAAACCTAGGCCACCTGGCTTCTCCCCACAGACCTGGCATTAACACATACAGAACTGGGGTAAGTCGGGGTACAAGAAAGGAGTTGCAGGGAAGGATGCTGTGTCCTTAAGCTTGAGAAAGAGATTTATGTAAAAATTCTGGAAGGACCCACTAATATTTTGAAAATTCATGTACACTTTTACCTATTTTGTATATTAGAGGTCTACATGAGATTTTTTTCAAGAATGGATTACACTGCTTTAAATAAAAAAGGCTTGGACATCAGTGAGGGAAAAGGAAGGGATGACTGATATTTGGTTCAGTCATGTAATGACTACTGTTTCTTTGGAAATTAATTCTCAGGCATTTGTGGCTTTCACTGATTGCGATGCGGTTGGGAATGGATTCCAAGAAGTTCTCCAGACTGGCTCTACCAGTGCTCTTTTTGATTTATAGCCATAAAAGAGCCATCATAATTAAACCTTCACCCCAACCTTCAATCCTAAATAGATGTAGGCTTTTTAAGCACTATTTTGGGGACAAAAGGAACGCAGAGTTTTCTGGAAAGTGCTAAGCAATCCCTTCAGGAGGCAGAGAGAATAATCAGTATAGGCTCCAGACCTCAGCTGTTGAGTTTAAACCGCAGCTGCTGCTGCTGCTGCTAAGTCACTTCAGTCATGTCTGACTCTGTGTAACCCCATAGACGGCAGCCCACCAGGCTCCCCCGTCCCTGGGATTCTCCAGGCAAGAACACTGGAGTGGGTTGCCATTTCCTTCTCCAATGCATGAAAGTGAAAAGTGAAAGTGAAGTCACTCAGTTGTGTCCAACTCTGCACGACCCCATGGACTGCAGCCTACCAGGCTCTGTCCACGGGCTTTTCTGGGCAAGAGTACTGGAGTGGGTTGCCATTGCTTTCTCTGTTAAACCCCATAGCTACTCCTTAATAGCCATGTGGTCTAGGGGAAGTTGTGTAATCTCTCCAAGCATCAGAATTTTTCTATGTAAGATGTAAACTACAAACTACATTGGAGTATTGTAAGGACTAAATACCAGTAAAGTGTTTTGTACTGAGGCTCAGATCAAATCTCCTCAAATGTTAGTTTATATATTATCTCACTGGAAACAAAGATTTGAAGATAAAATCAAAAGTAATTTGGAGAACAGAAAGCAGTACAACACAGGGAGGCCATGAATTGAACAGTAAATAGGGAACATGAAGAGGGAAGAAGGGAAACTAAAGATTTCATAATCTGCTGAGATTTGGGCTTCAGTCTATAGGGTATGGGGATCCACTTAAAGTTGTTTAGTAATTCACTTGTTCAGAAAAATACATGCTAAGTGCTTACTCCATGCTAATCATCATTTTAGTGAAGGAAATAAGAAGGTAAGTAAGGTAGGATTTCTGCCCTCGAACACGTCCATTTTTTAGGAGACACAAAGTTATAATACTAAGAGATGGGAGTTATAATAAAAATGTATTCCAAGTGCTATGGAAAAGAGAGGGCAAAGTCTAGATGACTAAGTTTTACTTCCTAAAAGTATAAGCAGCAGGTCAGAATGTGGATTGATTAAAAAATGAAGAGAGGTTTATCACAAATAAGAGGATGAAGTATAACCACCCACTGAGAAAGCATAGAGTAGCTGGAATTCAAACATTTGCGCCTCCAGGCATCAGGCTGAACCTAAAGCAATGGACCCTAAAACTCTGCTTCCTCACAGTCCACAGGCCTCTCAAAGATACAGGGAAAACACTCTCAAATACTTACGNAAAACTAAGAAAAATTTTGGATTAATAAACTGGGGGGGTTTCCTTGAAAAACTGGGAGAATAAGGGCCTTGCTTTCTGTTAGGTGTGCCATTAACTTTGCTAGAACGGCATTTATCCTTTTAAGGATAAGTAGATGCTTTTAGCAGAGAAGGCAATGGGAACCCACTCCAGTACTCTTGCCTGGAAAATCCCATGGGCGGAGGAGCCTGGTAGGCTGCAGTCCATGGGGTCGCGCAGAGTCGGACATGACTGAGCGACTTTGCTTTCACTTTTCACTTTCATGCATTGGAGAAGGAAATGGCAACCCATTCCAGTGTTCTTGCCTGGAGAACCCCAGGGACAGGGGAGCCTGGTGGGCTGCCATCTAGAGTCACACAGAGTCGGACATGACTGAAGCAACTTAGCAGCAGCAGCAGCAGCAGATGCTTTTAGAAAAATGGGAGTTAATAAAGATATAAAGTAAACTTTTACTTTTAGGTTCACTTTACTTTTAGGTCATTGAAATAGTCCATAGCCTCTATCTCTGTATCCTACTTGTACATGCAATTTTATGTAAATGTATTGAACATTTTTCTTGTGAACATAAAGCCTGAATAACCTTACAGAACAAATAAAAATTCTCTTTCTCTAAAACTAATGCCAAAAAAAGCAGTGCAATGTTTCTCCAAATAATTTTTAATGAAGAGCAAATTATGTAAGTTTTTTATTGAAAAATTTTTTTCATTTTTTTGAATGAATAGAAATAAAGAGTTATAAGGAAACTTTTCTGGAGCGTTAAGATTGTAATTTATCAAGACTCTACAAAAGTACATATATATATTAAACCTACATTAAACAAGATTATTGTATTTATTTTAAATTATATACAAAAGAGACACATTCATATACCCTAAGATTATTAAACTTTACAAATTTACTCACAAATATTTTCCCTTTGTCTTTTTCTCTCGTAAAAATTCCTGTTTCTGTATTCATACTACCTGATCACAAGGTAACCTAAAGCACATCGCTTTAATAACTTTTACACATTCATAAATATTTTTAAACCCCATAAATGTTTAACATTAGTATAACATATCAAAGTACTGTTCTTTTCCCTGTAAATAAATCACTTCTAATCTAAAGACTTGGGGGTAGGGGAGAGGTACATAGAGTAACAAAAATCCTTCTGGCCAGTGAATCAAAGGACATTCCCAGACATTAACTTCTCTTTCCAAATATGAAAAACATATTAAATATATATCTTATAATAAGATGTTTTCCTCATGTTTCCTTTGGGTAAAGTCTGTTTAGTACATTCCTCTTTACATTGTGCTATGGAATTCTTAGTCGAACTTTGTAATTTTTTCCTCTGCAAAGGGCTGCCTGCTGGAAGGAAGCCAGAAATGCTGGGATATCACTCACTCAACCAGGACTGACTATGTTAAAGTCAGGCAAAAATGAGCTACAATGGAAAAGAAAAATTATTATATATATATATAATATATAGATATATATACACTCCACCCATTACACTACTTTTAAAGAAAAATAGTTAATTCCCACTATCTGTGTTTTGAAAAGAAGTCAAACTATGAAAAAAAGACATGAAGCATTCATAGGACTGAAATGAAGTTTTAGGACTGTTACATATTCTACAGCTTTTTTCCCAAACCCATATGGCCATCTGTATCTATAATGAGGAGTGAGACAATAAGGGATTTTTCAAGTAAACCTTTCGTAGGGCTGCCAACTGCCATGGCACTGAAAGGAAGGGGTGCCAAATGACTTGGAATTTCTGGATAGTCATACTGCAGCAAACAGAGCATGTGGGTGGCCTTGTTGCTTATATTTGTGGTATGCAAGTGAGCAATAGTTACACTTGCATCTCACAAGCAAAAAAAAAAAGCCCCTATGTTACTTCTGTGATATCTTTCTCACATCTTTTCACCATGCCTATCACCAAGCTGTGCCAACTGATCATGTCTGTAGCTGTCAATAATTTTTCTGTATAAACATCCTCTTTGAATCAATCTTTTGCCACCTGCATTGTTCTGCTTCGCTTCCTTTTGGCAGCACTAACTGCTTCGAGAGGACAACTGCCACTAAAAACATAGTACTGAGGCAATCATTTGGTTCTGTGCACACATTTTAATTTCATGCCCTACAGGGGGGAATCACTATCGGCCTTAAACAAAAATTGAGTCTTTAATGCCTTATTGGTTTACACAATTTATCTTTCAAATTGTCTCTGAGCTCTTTTTTAAAAAAAAATTAGAAAGATAAGCAGAAAGAAAGAAAAAAAATATTCACTTGACAGTGTATATTCAAGGAGCATTCAACCCCCAAATGTGAATACTACAAATACTTTCCCAAGTATATGTTTATGAAAATAAACTGAATTTGTCAAATGTCTCCTCCTTCATGGCATATCCTGTTGTTATGTCAGCACAGTGGGACCTAACATGTTAGGCCAACCCTGTTGTGATCACCAGAAGAGAGAAGCACTTAGTTTTTGATATCACAGATTTAGATGGGTTTTGTAGCATGGCCTATAATTTAAATCTCTCACAACAAAACAGATGAAAGTGGTGTGGGGGTGGGAGCCAGTGGGAAGCAGCGAAGAATAAAACTTAATATGAGCAGGAGAATGTATGAATGCCTGTGGATGTTCAGGACTGGCCTCAAACCTATTATGTGATTTTTGTTTTCCTTTGACATGGGTATTATTTTCTCGTTGGCAGAAACAGCTACTCAAACGTTAGTCTTTTCCTTACCACTGCATTTTATTAAGGGTCTAAAATCATGAAAAGGAGTTACTTTGGTTACTGATAACAATAGCCTAAAAACACTCATTTCAGCAATTAGAACCTAAGATTAGAGTCTAAAAGAGGTAAAGCTAAAGAGTACCTGCCCAGAAGATAAGAGAAACATCAAAAAAAAAAAAAAAAACTACTCGTGGATCTTTTTTAAAGTGGAAACTTTTTTTTACATTTTAACAAATATGTATGGAAGATAAAACACTTCTTCCCATAAAAACTTTTTTTGGAAAAATTATATTTACAGCCCAGACTTTCCTGCCCTCTTGTGGAGAAAATACAGAGCTCTCTCTATAAATATGACAATAGCTTTTTAAAACTTGCAGATGACTTCTTCCATGGTATGTGTTATTTACTGTCATGGTCAGATCCCCTGATGTTCACAGAGCTTTACTAGCTGTTAACTGTTGTATTGATACAAAACGTAAAATTTGAATAACAAAGCAGAGCTAAATCAAGTGTTAGACTGCAAGGAACCATTTAATCTGAAACAAGGAGAAAATTGCAATGATTAGTTTTTAGTAATACTCAAATATTTTAGACAAGAAGGCAAAGAGAAAGATCAGAATTTTCAAAGAGCCATCAGAAAGCCTTAGTCCTTTCATTTTTCTACCCAAAGAATGGGCTATCCTCTCTGTCTGGGAGCACAGGAACTGCCACTGTACATTGTCACCTGGGATGATAAACTTGGGACAGAGAACACAAATTCCATTGGCAAGTCCTATAAAATCAGAGTTTTTTTTCCAAGTTGTTTAGGTTGCTTTTAGGAAAATTCTGTAGAAGTTGGCTTAAATTTATACGTGGAGACATGGGCTGATGGTCCTGACCTCCACATTCAATGCCCAACTGCAGCCAACAGCCACTGTTATTTAGGCATAAGTTACTTAGGCAGCCAACAGCCATACTGTTATTTAGGCATAAGTCTACTCTGGTCATGTATAAGAAGATGCTAAATTTTATCATGCATTTTAAAATTATCATATGAAAGGTGTTTCAGTGAAATCCAACATTATTTTTAGGGTTTTATAATTTGTCACAGCCCTGGGTGTTCATTGGAAGGACTGATGTTGAAGCTGAAACTCCAATACTTTGGCCACCTGATGTGAAGAGCTGACTCATTTGAAAAGACCCTGATGCTGGAGATTGAGGGCAGAGGAGAAGGGGATGACAAGAGTATGAGATGGTTGGGTGGCATCACCGACTCAATAGATTTGGGTTTGGGCAGACTCTGGCAGTTGGTGATGGACAGGGAAGCCTGGCATGCTGTAGTTCATGGGGTCGCAAAGAGTCAGACACGACTGAGCGACTGAACTGAACTGAAGTTGTATCTCTGGCCAGGTCCTCTTTCCTCTACAGGAATTCAAACACACGGACAACCATGACAAACTGTGGAAAGCTCTCAGAGAGATGGGAATACCAGATCATCTTACCTGTCCCCTTAGAAACCTGTGTGCCGGTCAAGAAGCAATAGTTAGAACCCTGTATGGAACAACTGATTGGCTCAAGATTGAGAGAAGAGTACAACTGGGCTATCTGCTGTCACCATTTGTTTAACCTATACGCTAAACACATGAGAAATACTGGGCTGGATGAGTTACAAGCTGGAATCAAGATAGGCAGGAGAAATATCAACAGACTCAGATATGCAGATGATATGACTCTAATGGCAGGAAGCGAAAAGGAACTAAAGAGCCTCTTGATAAGGCTGAAGGAGAAGAGTGAAAGAGCCGGCTTAAGACTAAATATTAAAGAAAACAAAGGACATGGAATCCGGCCCCATTACCGCATGGCAAATAGAAGGGGAAAAGGTGGAAGTAGTGACAAATTTCCTCTTCTTGGGTTCCAAAATTACTGAGGATGGTGACTGTAGCCATGAAATCAGAAGATGACTGCTTCTTGGCAGGAAAGTGATGACAAACCTAGACAGTTGTTGAAAAGCAGAGACATTACTCTGCTAACAAACGTCCGTATAGTTAAGGCTATGGTCTTCCCAGCAGTCACGTATAGTTCTGAGAGCTGGACGGTAAAAAAGACAGATCACCAAAGATGCCTTCCAACTCCTGAAAGGAGGACTCCTTTCAGAGAATTCCTGAAAGTCCCTTGGACAGCAAGATTAAACCAGTCAATCTTAAGGGAGATCAACACTAAATAGTCACTGTAAGGACTGATGCTGAAGTGCCAGTATTTTGGTCATCTGAGGTGAACAGACAACTCATTGGAAAAGTCCTTGATGCTGAGAAAGATTAAGGGCAGAGGAGAAGAGGGGATCAGAGGATGAGATGGCTGGACAGCATCACCAATGCAATGCAATGAACATGAACTTGGGCAAACTCCAAGAGGGGGTGAGGGGCAGGGAGGCCTAGCATGCTGCAGTCCATGGGGATGCAAAGAGTTGGTCACAACTGGCGACTGAACAAAAAGTTGAGGGAAAAGAAAAAAATTATTATAGACAAAATTATCATGAAAATATCGCAAACTTTCTGAAAGGCAGCATACTGTACTATAGCTAGAACTTTTGCCCAAGTTACAGACCCTCAGATGTTCACTGAAGGTTCCCTAGCACATTATAAGCACCACAGCAACACAAGAGATACACCCATCATGATTTCCATTTTCTATCACTAGATATTTACCCTGGCACCACGTGTGTGCCAGTGCTCAGTATATTAAGAGAAACCAGGCAAATGCACCAGCTGGGCAACCAGGCCAAACTGGGCAAACTAGACCATCAATGGGCCAGAGAGGGGAGGCTGTAGCACCTGTGGAGGGAATTCCTGTGGAGGGAATTCCTGTGGAGGAAAGACAACCTGGCCAGAGAGACAAAGTCTGAAGAAAAAGGAGCAAGAGAGAAATTGCTCCATGCAGTACCAAGCATACAGGGCTTATAGAAACATTAAGAGTAGTGGATTTGAAAGACCTCCAAGTTATGATTCCTCAAGTTTAAAAAAAAAAAAATGCCATTTGCAAAAGGCAAGATAGGCTGCACAGGTAGAATGGAACCAGATTAGCCCGAGCACAGACTGCAAAGCTCCAGTCTGAATTTCATCAACAGGAAGTCATGAATGATGTTGGGGAACGGGTTTATTGACAACATTTCTGCAGATGATTCTAAGCAGAGAGTGTTTCCAGCGCCCCGAGTGTGGGGATGCATGAAGAAGAAAGGTGGTCAGGCAGTTGTTCAAGTGATTCAGGCTGAGCTGGAGCAGAGGCAACAAATCTGTAAACTGTTCTCTAAAAAGATTAAATACAGTGACTGGCTGAGAACCCAAAAAATGCCTTAGGTCTAAATTCCTTCAAGATGACTGAACAGGGCACTGACAGAATCAAGAAACTGAGTGAATAGAAAATTCACACATTTCATGTTCACTCCCATCACTCAAGTCAGCCTTAACTACTGTTTTATACGGATGGTAATTTTGCCTCCATGCTGCTTTTTTTTTTTTCAAATAAACTTCAAGTTATAAAGCTTTTTTTAATTAAAATTTTTAATCTGTCCTCCAAAAGATTCAGTATAGATAACTATAATGAACTATAACTATACTATACTATAAAGTCTTTGTTTCTATGCACAAAAATTGGAAGTTTTGGATGTCATCAAAATTTACTATCATAATTAAATATCCTCAAAATCACATGAATAATAATGCCAACAATGTCTCACTGTATCTTTGTTTAGACATTTATCCATATAGTATATCAATAATGTATGCTGAGCACTGTACTAGGTGCTACGAAGAATTCAAGAACAAGAAAACAAAATGCAGTCCTGATCCCAAGCAATTTTTAATCTATTACAGGAATAAGACAAGTACATAAACAACTATAAAATAGGGCAGAACGTGATCAATGCTGTCTTAAAAGGAGTATGAATAAAGAACATAGAAAATCAGAGGAAATAAATCATTTCAACTAGAAATCAGGGTCAGGAATATATGTTCTGAGTCTCAAAAAAATCACAAAGTATGAATGTTGAAGGTCTCTCCCAAACTTTATATCCCAAGATTCTCTTGTGTAAATGAAAAAGCACATCCCAGTTCAAAACAGAAAGTTTTTTTTTTTTTTTTTTACAAAAGTAAACAGGTAAGAGAGCAAAAGTTCTATGAAACTGCAGATGAAACAGGAAACTGGAAAGGGAGGAAATAACATTTACAACTATGGGCTTTGACTGGCAGATAATTGAGTCCTACTAATTTCTAAAGGGAAAGACAGCCACTCAAGATTTCAAAAGGATTTTGGCATAATGGAATATGATCTGTCTATAATTCAGCAAATTCATGTTCTTTAGACATTTAATCTAGCAATAATGTGTCTGGTGTGGGGGAACCACAGAAGAGAATTGCAATGGTTGAGTAGGGATAACAGAAACAATGATCATCTTAGAATAACAATGATAAACAAATAAACTGGATGATCTAATATGCTTTTGTCAAACACCTCTCATATTCTAGTAAATATGGGTGATAAAACACAGACTTCCAGTAGCATTTAAATAAAGAGACACAAGCAGGATGCTTTCATGCTACAGTTTTTCACTGGAATTCCCAATACTTAAGCTAATCTTCCAACAAAGGTGCCAAAATAAATGGATATAACCTTTGAGTTCAAAACTGAGTTAGTGAGGTCAATCCATGGACATGTTAGTGAACTTTTATTAGTGAGTAGCTCAGCCTAAACCAACATTTTTCTTAGTATAATAACAATTCTTCTAGAAGACTATAAATACGGTTATTGGTTGGAATACTATCCTTTCTGCTATCTGGCATTCTTCTCCCCACCTAGGACTAAACTCAAAATATGAAAGTAATCTACTTACTCCTGGCTAGCCTATATCCGAGGCCACCCATGTGCTTCTTAATTATAACCCTGAATCAGACTCTTGCAGTCATTAAATTCATGGGATTGTATCAATCTCAAACCCATGGTTAGTTCTTTATATGTAAATTTGCTGAATTATATACAGGTAAAATCTCATCACAATGAACCTAATTGCAATAAAAGGCTATAGAGAAAGATCTATGTCTCAATGGAGCGATGTCCTACCATTGCAATGATTTCCACAACTAGAATTATTACTAATCCTTGAAATGAAAATCATTTCTTTTGAAGATATTCCATCTCCTTCCAGTACAAAGGAAAGGAAAATTTTCTTTTGCTCTTTTATTCTTTAAGAACTCAGCCTTTAAAAATACATTTCATGTGATAAAGGTAGAATTTTAACTCAGTGAAAATTTAAAAGTTACTAAATTTTCCCTATAAAATTTAGCAAATATACATATATATTTTAATGAAAATGCCTGGCATTAGGGAAGGTGAGGGAACATGAACTGATATATTCTTTCTGGAGGGCCATTTGACAATATATATCAAAGGTACTAAAAGTGCATACTATTTACAAGTTAAGGTCTCAGGATGTTCACTGAAATGCCACTTGTAACAACATAAAATTGGAAACTAATGTAAATATCAAAAATATCAATTTAAATGAATTATAATACATCCATATAATAGAATCCTGAAAGTGTTAGTCACTCCATCATGTCCAACTCGTTGCAACCCCATGCACTATAGTCCAGCAGGCTCCTCTGTCCATGTGATTCCCCAGGCAAGAATACTGGAGTGGGTGTATATGCTTAGTCGTTCAGCCATGTCTGACTCTTTGTGACACCATGGACTTTAGCCCAGCAGGCTCTTCTGTCCATGGGTATTCTCCAGGCAAGAATACTGGAGTGGTGGCCATTCCCTTCTCCAGGGGATCTTCCCAAACCAGGGATCAAACCTGGGTCTCCCACATTGCAAGCAGATTCTTTACCATCTGAGCCATCAGGGAAACTCAATAGAATCCTATGCAGCTATTTTAAATGATGCCAAGAAAACTGTCATAATTATTGAAGTACAGCAAGTTATGGGCTTCCCTTGTGACTCAGCTGGTTCAATCCCTGGGTTAGGAAGATCCCCTGGAGAAGGAAAAGGCTACCCACTCCAGTATTCTGGCCTAGAGAATTCCATGGACTATACAGTCCTTAGTGTCACAAAGAGTCAGACATGACTGAGTGACTTTAACAGTATGATTCTGCTTTTGTAAAATATACTTATTTAAATTTTTAATATAGAATAAAGGACCAAATAAACTATAAGAAATTTAAATTATAGTGGTGGTTTTTCCTATTAATAGGGTCAGAAGTATTTCTGATTTATCCATTATTTCTAAATTTTCCTCAGTGAATATTTATTTTTCTAATAAAAAATGGAACAAATACAAAAACTACCCCTCAGCTGCCTTTTCCCCTCCACTCCTTACCCATCTCACCCCTTCAAAAAAAAAAAAAACCTGAAACTATCCAACTAACAATAAAAATACAAATAAACATGTACCACAACAGAAATGTAATCCAGTACTATACCTTAATTTTTCCTATTCAATGTAGAGTACTTATTTTCATTGCTTATTTATCATATTGAATCTATCTTTATAGTTTCTATTGATGTTGTAATCTCTAGGCATGCTCTCTTCATGGCAAATTCTAATCCAAAAAAAAAAAAAACTTGTACTACTCATATTAACTATAATAGAAATTGATCTTTAACATTATGTGATCATCACACTTGGAGAAATAGGTCACTATTGCACAAAAACAAGGGTAATAGTTTTATAAGTTGTGCCTGTCACATGATAGGAATCAGCAAAAATTTAAGACTGAGTTCTTTTAGAGCTTTAACCTAAAAAGCCTGTCCTAATGATGCCCCTGGTGGCAGGTAACATTTAATTTTCTTCTGTATCACTGAAAAAGAATTAGATGTAAAACTCAGGTAAGAGATTAATATTTCACACCCTGAGGCTAAATATTTCAACATGAATATTCAGAGAGTCCTATTCTAAGTGAAATCTCATGTGAGTATATATTTTAAATGCTTGAATATTTTACATAGTTCAGTTCAGAGACTGAAAATTCCACAGAGGAAAGCAAGAATTCTGTCAACTATCAGGCTATTTAATTGCAGGCCTGAACATGCAACTATGGCAAAGTACATTTCACACAAACACACCCCATATTCCTACAGCCTCCTTCCAAAAGTCTAAGCTGAGCTGTCTTCTTGGTCATTTCTAATTGGTGGTGAAATAAATGTTAATGATCACTAGGAACAACAACAGCAACAACAACAAAAAAAACAATTACTCCCTCAGGCTGAAGATGCCCGACTATGTCTGTGTCCTTTGCTAGGTTCTAAAGGGATCTGGGAGAGTAGAGAGAAGGAAAGGTGGAAAGGAAGCATATCCAGGGCCGTTATGGTACTGGTTGGATTCACTTTACTATACCCCCAACTCACACTCCCACCATGACTGTAGCAGCCCCTTTGGTACAGGATTCCTGGTCATTGCCCTAACTTATTCCTGGTGGTAGCTTTTCTTAAGGAAAAGATAAACAAAAGGGGTGGCTTGAAAAACCCTTTGAGTTCTTTTAAGACACCCTAAGTAGACACAAGCCAGTTGTGGGCTTCCCCAGTGGCTCAGTGGTAAAGAATCTGCCTGCAATGCAGAAGACGCAGGTTGGATCCCTGGGTTGGGAGGATCCCTTGGAGGAGGGCACGGCAACCCTCCCCAGTATTCTTTCCTGGAGAACCCTGTGGACAGAGGACCTTGGTGAGCTACAGCCCATAGGGTCACGAAGAGTCAGACACAACTGAAATGACTTAGCACATACAAGCCAGCTGTGGGTAGGGATGGGAATGCAGAAGTAACAAGGACAGAACTAATGACAAAAAAGTGTAAAAGTAAAAAATTAATAATAGTCTGGCCAAACAACCACTGAGTTAGCTAGGGACCCATGATAATAGCCAACACATGCTTTTAAAGGTGTAAAAACAAGAAGAAAATTTTTAGTCTGATATCTCAAGTGATTGAATATAAGAGAATGAAACTTATTTGATATAAAATGTAGGCCTGGGATAAACATCCTAACACTTCTAGGATTTTGTAGTTAAGAATCTTTATAGAATGATCCTGCCTTGAGTCACATAGTCAGACTGTATGACCAGATTAACAGATATACCATCTGGAGATTCATCCACAATCTAATACTTGAGATGTGTGTTTCCTGTTTCACAATTAGCAAATAAATACTCGTTGCATTGCTGCTCCTCCATTAACATTCCTACCCTTTAGCTATCTCAACTCTATAAAGTATTCTCCCACCATACACACAAATTTCTAGGGAAATAAATTTCAGCAACTGACTGAGGGTCAAAGCAGAGCGAAAGCAGGTCAAGGCAAACATGCATCAAGGAGATCTCCTGGAGACCTGAGTTTAAAAGGACTGTTCCTGACAAATCTGATGTACCTGTGGGACACCACAAAAGGAGCAGACAGCCTTGTTCTGTTACCATATAAGGACTTAGACCAAGAAGTAGTAGTTATGAGTTTGATCATAATCTAATGAGGGTAACCTAAAAAAAGAGGAAAGCAGATCAATGCAAGCACAGGGCCAAAATAGCAAAACTTAAAATCATTCAGTGAACATTTCCTGTGTATCTACTACAAGCCAAGCTCAAGAGATGCAAAACTGAATCTTTATCCATCATCCACTAAGAGATTAAGTGAACATATATAATGTGATTACACTAAAGATCCAGAACACAAAGACCAGGAAGGAGATATGGCAGACAGAAAAGTGCTAAGCAAATAACAATTTAGAAATAAAATCCAAGATAATTTTAACATAGAAAGTGATGGGTTGGGGAAAAGTGAGCAATATGCTGATTCTCATTTTTCACATAAGTAATGAATATGCAACAATTAATTTTAGGGATCAAAGAAAAATGTTAAACTTGAACGTGACCATTTAAAAACCACTATATACTACAGCAGAAAGTAACATAACATTGTATATCTACTATACTAATAAAAAATTTTTAATAGAAAACCACTACATAAAGCATATAAAATTACAAAACATAAAAAATAATGGAATGAGAAAAGTGTAACGAAAAGGTAATTCCACAAAAGAAAAATGAAAATGAAACAAGAAAGCACAGCATATGGAAAAAAATATAAAATGGAAGATATAGAAATAAATGTGTCTATAATGCAAAAGAATGCTCAAACTACCACACAATTGCACTCATCTCACATGCTAGTAAAGTAAAGCTCAAAATTCTCNGGGAGGGATTGGGGACAGGAAGAGAAGGGGACGACAGAGGATGAGATGGCTGGATGGCATCACGGACTCAATGGACTGAGTCTGAGTGAACTCCAGGAGGTGGTGATGGACAGGGAGGCCTGGTGTGCTGCGATTCATGGGGTCGCAAAGAGTCAGACACGACTGAGTGGCTGAACTGAACTGACTGAAGTTAAATTCCAGTTTTAAAGGACAGAAGCTCTCAAAACAGATTTTAAAAATCTAGGCACATGCTATGTAAATGAGACATACATAAAATAAATTTTCATGGGTGAGGAGGAAAAAAGGATGAGAAAAAGATATTTAAAGGAACAGTGACTTAAGCAAGATAGAAGCATATTTCTTCCTCACATTATTCTTCCTGCCACAGGGCCTTTTCACCAGCCTTGTATAGTTTTCCCCTAGATCTTATTCAACAACACCTTCTTGTCATTTAGATCTGGATGAAATATGACACTAGGCCCACCCAGCTAGGCCTTTTTGACCTGTTTCTAAAGTGTATTATTCTTACCATCTCCATTATATTTTCTTCATAACTTTTTTCAAGTGCTTGATTTTATTAAATCTTATTCTACTAAGACATAAGCTCCAAGTGAGCACGGATCTTTATGGTCTTTCATCCTCTTCTGGGGGAATGAAGGCAGGTTCTCAATAAGCCAGTTTTTGGTTTCATTATTTTTCTATGTTTTTCTGTTCCATGATTTCTGCTATTTTCTTTCTTGTACCTGTTTTTAGTTTTTCTCTTTCTTCTTTTTTCTTAGTTTTTCTCTCTTTTTCCTTCCACGGACTAGTTTCTAAGGTGGAAGATAGAAGTTTAAGATAAAGTCACTGAAGAGTTTCTTCTTTTCTTTCTTAATACAGGTGCTTCAGTTCAGTTGCTCAGTCATGTCTGCCTCTTTGAGACACCATGAATCGCAGCACATCAGGCCTCCCCGTCCATCACCAACTCCCGGAGTTCACTCAAACTCATATCCATGGCTCTGTGACAACCTAAAGGAGTGGGACAGAGTGGGACGGGCTGGGAGGTGGAGGGAGGTTTGAGAGGGAGGGGACATAGGTATACCTATGTCTGAATCTCTAGTCTTTCTCATTCTATTGTTTTCCTCTATTTCTTTGCATTGATTGCTGAGGAAGGCTTTCTTATCTCTCCTTGCTAATCTTTGGAACTCTGTATTCAAATGAGTATATCTTTCCTTTTCTCCTTTGCTTTTTGCTTCTTTTCTTCTCATAGCTATTTGTAAGGCTTCCTCATACAGCCATTTTGCTCTTTTGCATTTCTTTTTTTTGGGGATGGTCTTGATTCCTGTCTCCTGTAAAATGTCACGAACCTCCATCCGTAGTTCATCAGGCACTCCATCAGATCTAGTCCTTTAAATCTATTTCTCATTTCCTCTGTATAATCATAAGGGTTCTGATTTAGGTCATAGCTAAATGGTTGAGTGGCTTTCCCCACTTTCTTCAATTTAAGTCTGAATTTGGCAATAAGGAGTTCATGAACTGAGCCACAGTCAGCTCCCGGTCTTGTTTTTGCTGACTCTATAGAGCTTCTCCCAGAGAAGGCAATGGCACCTCTCTCCAGTACTCTTGCCTGGAAAATCCCATGGACAGAGGAGCCTGGAAGGCTATAGTCCATTGGATCGCTGAAGGTCAGACACTAGTGAGGGACTTCACTTTCACTTTTCACTTTTCACTTTCATGTATTGGAGAAGGAAATGGCAACCTACTCCAGTGTTCTTGCATGGAGAATCCCAGGGACAGGGGAGCCTGGTGGGTTGCAGTCTATGGGGTCGCACAGAGTCGGACACGACTGAAGCGACTTAGCAACAGCAGCAGCAGCAGCACAGAGCTTCTCCATCTTTGGCTGCAAAGAATATAATCAATCCGATTTCGGTGTCAACCATCTGGTGATGTTCATATGTCAAATCTTCTCTTGTGTTGTTGGAAGAGGGTGTTTGCTATGATCAATGCGTTCTCTTGGCAAAACTCTATTAGCCTTTGCCCTGCTTCATTCTGTACTTCAAGCCAAATTTGCCTGTTACTCCAGGTGTTTATTGACTTCCTACTTTTGCATTCCAGTCCCCTATAATGAAAAGGACATCTTTTTTGGGTGTTAGTTCTAAAAGGTCTTGTAGGTCTTCATAAAACTGTTCAACTTCAGCTTCTCCTGCACAGCGCAGCCACCGCTCCTGGATGAAGCACAAGCTGGAATCAAGACTGCCAGGAGAAATACCAATAACCTCAGATATGCAGATGACACCACTCTTATGGCAGAAAGTGGAGAGGAACTAAAAAGCCTCTTGATCAGAGTGAAAGAGGAGAGTGAAAAAATTGGGTTAAAGCTCAACATTCAGAAAACTAAGATCATGGCATCCAGTCCCATCACTTCATGGCAGTAGATGGGGAAACAGTGGCTGATTTTATTTTGGGGTGCTCCAAAATCACTGTAGATGGTGACTGCAGCCATGAAATTAAAAGACGTTCACTCCTCGGAAGGAAAGTTATGACCAACCTAGATACCATATTGAAAAGCAGAGACATTGTCAACAAAGGTCCATCTAGTCAAGGCTATGGTTTTTCCAGTAGTCAACTATAGATGTGAGAGTTGGACTATAAAGAAAGCTAAGCGCCAAAGAATTGATGCTTTCGAACTGTGGTGTTGGAGAAGACTCTTGAGAGTCCCTTGGACTGCAAGGAGATCCAAGCAGTCCATCCTAAAGGAGATCAATCCTGGGTGTTCACTGGAAGGACTGATGTTGAAGCTGAAACTCCAATACTTTGGCCACCTGATGCGAACAGCTGACTCATTTGAAAAGACCCTGATGCTGGGAGGGCAAGAAGAGAAGGAGACGACAGAGGATGAGATGGTTGGATGGCATAACCAACTCAATAGACATGCATCTGAGTGAACTTCAGGAGATAATGAAGGACAGAGAAGCCTGGCAAGCTGCAGTCCATAGGGTCGCAAAGAGTTGGACAGGACTGAGCGACTGAACTGACTGACTGATGGCTGAATCATGTTGATGTTTGGCAGAAACCAACACGGTATTCCAAAGCAATTATTCTTCAATTAAAAATAAATTAATTCCAAAAATAACATAAGAAAATCACAAAATATGCTTCATAAACACAGATGCAAAAATTCTAAGCATTTTAACATATATACAACAATACATAAAATGCATAAGACAGCATAACCAAGTGAGTTTTAACCCAAAAATACAAAACTGAATTACTTTTTAAATGTCAAGTAATGTACCCATCACGTTAAATTAAAAAAGAGAACTGTGACCATCTCAACATATGCAAAGAAAATATTTGACAAAAATTTAGCCTCCATTCCTGATAAAATATCTCAACAAACTAGGAAGAGAATTCCCCAGCCTGATAAAGGACGTCTATGTAAACTTGTATCTGGCAGCACAGTTAACAGCATAAGACTAACAAATACTTTCCCNACCCTGATGCTGGGAGGGCAAGAAGAGAAGGAGACGACAGAGGATGAGATGGTTGGATGGCATAACCAACTCAATAGACATGCATCTGAGTGAACTTCAGGAGATAATGAAGGACAGAGAAGCCTGGCAAGCTGCAGTCCATAGGGTCGCAAAGAGTTGGACAGGACTGAGCGACTGAACTGACTGACTGATGGCTGAATCATGTTGATGTTTGGCAGAAACCAACACGGTATTCCAAAGCAATTATTCTTCAATTAAAAATAAATTAATTCCAAAAATAACATAAGAAAATCACAAAATATGCTTCATAAACACAGATGCAAAAATTCTAAGCATTTTAACATATATACAACAATACATAAAATGCATAAGACAGCATAACCAAGTGAGTTTTAACCCAAAAATACAAAACTGAATTACTTTTTAAATGTCAAGTAATGTACCCATCACGTTAAATTAAAAAAGAGAACTGTGACCATCTCAACATATGCAAAGAAAATATTTGACAAAAATTTAGCCTCCATTCCTGATAAAATATCTCAACAAACTAGGAAGAGAATTCCCCAGCCTGATAAAGGACGTCTATGTAAACTTGTATCTGGCAGCACAGTTAACAGCATAAGACTAACAAATACTTTCCCTTTAAGATCGGGAACAAGGCAAAGATATCCACCCTCACCACTTCTACTCAACATTATGCTATTGGTTTTTAGCTAGTGAATAAGGCAGGGAAAAGAAATAAAAGGCATCCAGACCATAAAGTATAAATGGAACTATTTATTTACACTGTCAACACTGTCATATAAGCAGGAAATCCTACAGATTCCTTTTAAGTAGAATAAATGTGTTACAATGATTACAGAATACAAGGTCAATATACAAAAGGCAGTCATATTTCTACATACTAGGAAGGGGAAAAATTGGAAAATAAATTTCAAGAGCAATTATCAATTATATCAAAGATTAAGAAATACATAGATATAAATTTTACCAAAAATGTCTACACAGTGTTCTGAATACAACAGAACACTGAGAAAATTTTAAGAATGCATAAATCAATGAAATGATAACCCAAATGAAATATTCAATATCGTTAAGACATCAGTTATCCCCAAATTCATTTATAGATTCAATACATCTCAACCAAAATTCCAGCAGACATTTCGCACACACAATAAAATAAAATAATTAATCTCCCTAGTGCCCAGATCATGGTAACAAAATAGCATTTCCTGTCAAAAGAATACAGGTTTTCTTGGTGAAATAACTGACTCTAAGTCTTTGGCAGGAAATGAATTTGAAAGTTTTGTTATCTCATATAGCAGGAAAGTTAGCAAAGTCTACCAGAGTGATGCCAAAAAAATTCAAGTGCCAATTTAAAGAGCCTCTCACTGACCAAACTTGGGATAACTTAGGCTTCAATAAGGGTTGAAACTTATTGAGTATGTTTCAACTTAAGAGTTCATGACAAAATAATTGCTTAAAGAAATTAACTGGCCACCTTTAAAGTATCAGTTCAGTTCAGTTGCTCAGTCGTGTCCAACTCTTTGCGACCCCATGAATCATAGCACGCCAGGCNCTTGCTTCTAACACCAGTCACATGCACAGCAAGGTCAGAGGGGGCGGCCGGGGGGAGCCACCCAGCGTCTGAGGCCAGGGGCCACAGCCTGGGGGAGCCACCCAACGCCTGAGACCAAAGGCGGCGCCTGGCCCGAGGCCAGGGGCGGCGGCTGAGTGGAACAACCCAACGTCCAAAGAGCTGTGGCTGCGCAGGCACAGGAGGGCCTAGAGGAGCTATTCATGATCTTAAAAATGGGTAAGTAACAAAAATGAGTCAAGCATTTATCCTATTTTTCTTACTTGACCCAAACAAAAGGTGTCTCTTTAAAATGTATAAGCAATTAATGAATTAATAACCTACTTTGAGAAAACGAATTGAAAGAGAAATACTAAATGCAAAACCAAGGGGAAAATAAGTTGAAATATAACTAGAACAATGGCAGATTTCAAGGATGCAATGACTATGTCAACAGTGGGGCTGAGGTGCCAAAATACAAACATCAGCTTTAGGGAAAAGAATCATCTGAGACTGCCAGAGAGGTATGAAAGGAATGTCAGAAGGGCTATGAGAAATGTGTCAAACATAGGATATGTAGTTTTATTGGGTAGTCTAATCTCTCTTAAATTAGGTCAAGTCACCCTCTGATAGAGGCCATAAATTATTTGCAAGGAATATAGAAAAAAAGCAGAGGGAAGAGGCCAGAGCTTGTTGGATACTACTGTTGACTGTTGACATGCTATCGATTAGGAGGCAGAGTGTGAGTGTGTATGTGTTTAGGGAAAGGCAGGGTCAGGGGAGAATAAAGAAAACTGCAAAACTAATAAACTGCAAGTAGTAAAATATCTCTAATAGGTACTGGAAAGGGCACTCTTAATGATGAAAAAACCATAGAATTCTACCAAAAAGCCTGGATGAAACAAAGACACTGGGATGGTTGGAGATATCAGTGAAGGGCAGAGAAAAGCAAGACTGGTAGGCAAGATTGGTTGGGAGAGACACCATGTACTTATTCAACATTAACCAAGAATCTAATTTACCAAACTGCTGAATCCAGTAGAGAAGTTCCTAGAACAATAAGGGCCAGGTGTGTTAATATGACTGTCTGGGACTACAAAGTAAACTGAAGAGTTTGAAAAAGGGAACAAGAAGAGTGTTATAACATTAGCAAGGGATTTTGATGTTAAAGGGATTTACAGGGATATAGGAAAATAATAGCTATTGGCTTATTTTTATATTATTCATTCCTCAAAGCTCTGAGAGGTGTAGCCATATTGTCAGCTATATTAAATTCATATATATATTACTGATGATGCAACAGCTTGCTATTTTGATCCAAAGCTGGGGAGAAAGAGTGTTATTAGTGTACAGTTATACTATTGCTGTATTTTAACACTGCATTTTTCAAAAAAAACCCACTTAAATAGACAATCCACCTTATGATTCAAATCTTTTGTAAAAGAAACGCCTGCTACACCCACAAATGTGCGTAGAATACATCACGTCATGAGCAAAATACATTAGAAAGTACGAGGGGACTGTACTAATCATCTGAGAAGGGAATTTTTTTGAAAATGCAATGACAGAGGTTGGAATAACTTTCCTTCGAACATGTGCTGACTTCTGCTGTCTGTTGTTCTCATTTGTCAGGTTTCTTAATGTTCCTCTTAATAGTGTCTTTATGTAGTTCTCCCAAAGGCATATCAGCAATTTCTGGGACCAAGAAGAAAACTTTCTGTCAGTTCTGCATAATGACCAAAACAGAGTGATTGAATCACTTAATTGAAGCTCTAAGGTTCATAATGTGAGGCATATTAGACCCTATTCACTGTGAGAAGGAAACAGCAACTGGGTGCTCATGTAGGCAGTGAGAACAGAGAACCAAGTCCTTTTGTCTTTATGTTCTTTTTGTCTTTATGTCTTTATTTTTCTGAGGCTCATGCAATTCACACGGGATTCTCCCTCAACTCTGTAACAGCCAAAGAGTGATGAATGGGTAAAAGGGGAAAAAAAGACAAAATGTAACTAAAATAGAAGCACACAAAAGTCATAGACTGAGTTTTATAAGCCCATAATTGCATTAGCTCACAAAACTGCCACCAATCCTGTGACCTCACCTGTTGGCATCACAAAACTACAGCTGTTGAATGGGCAACTGCAGTTATGGGATGTGTGGTGCTGATGGATTAGTCAGATTTTCAAAGACAGCTAATTTTGAGTCTATACTAAAAGTGTTTAGTCCCCAAATCTATGGGTATCTACTTATATGACTGACCAGTACAGGAAATATCCCAGTGCTGTCTAAGAGATGTGGGTAAAAATCACAGCTTCCAAGTCACCTAAATGCCTAAGTGGTCACTTTGCTCTTGCCCTTGTGAAGGTATAATATCTGTGTCACTTAGAAGACAATGGAATGAAGTTTGCTGACTCTGGATGCCTCTCAACTCTCCATTGATAAAGCTTCATCTCACATTATTGAATCCAACTTAAGAAGAATCAAGCTAAGAGCAGCAACAGAAGCTCAGAGAGCATATGTAAGAAGAACAGAAATCTTATTATCTTATTCAGAGTTGATGGTTGACATGGTAACTTAAAAAAATTTTTTAAATTTAGGTTAAAGGAATAAAAATAACTTTAAATTCATATATGAAACATTTTACCTGAAAAAGCAAATATATGTTCATTCAATGAATCTAATATTAATTTGTTAGACACAAATGAATTGGCATGCAACTTTCCTATCTAGTTCCTCCATGCTTGTTGACTGTTGTCAGTTCAGACTGGGGTTCAGTATACTATGCAGGGACTTTTTTTGGTTACAACATGAGTAATTTTGCCTCTTGATTTGTTCTTTTCTTCATATTTAGCTCCATCTCTTTTGGCATGCATAATTTCTACATCATTCACATTTTTATTTTCCTATAAATTGTCACCCTCAACCCGATGTTACGTATCATCCTCCTAAAAGTCACTAGAACCCTTGATTTGAGATCAGGGAACTAATAAATCATGCCCTTTATTATTTTCTTATACATTTAGATTTTCTGCAGTGGTTGTCAAGTTCAGACCAGTTTTCTACAAAATGCAACATATGCTGAACTGGAAACTATTTTACTACAATATTATATTATAAATAGTATCCATCACATTAATGACTCAATAATTGTGCACTACCTACATTTTTATCTTAAACTGTTTCCAAAATAAAAGTCAAAAGTTTCCACTTGTCTTACTTGACAAACACTTCAGAATTTCTTAACCCATCACTGACTAAATCAAACAGATACCTGCTGGGGAAAATGTCACCTACACAGTCCTTAGCTAGTAGCTCAGACGGTAAAGCGTCTGTCTACAATGTGGGCGACCTGGGTTGGATCCTTAGGCCAGGAAGATTCCCCCAGAGAAGGAAATGGCAACCCACTCCGTGTACTCTTGCCTAGAAAATTCCATGGAACGAGGAGCCTGGTAGGCTACAGTCCATGGGGGTCACAAAGAGTCGGACATGACTGAGCGACTTGACTTCACACAGTCCTTAAAATAGGAATGTAAAGGAGTGATAGCTAAAAGAATATGGTTCTTTTTTTTTCCAGGTAGTTTTCTTTAGAAAATGTACAACTTCATAAAAAACAAACTCTTTGTAGAATTCATCCACGTCGTATTTTGTGAGCTGTTGTAAACCAGTAAACTCATAGGTTTTAAGTGCTCTAGGATTTGTGGCTTGGTCAATTACCTCAAGTAGCAACTTCTAAGCTTCAGGTGGTAGTCTGCAGGCCACTGCTCTGGTGTTTCTTGGGCTCTTCATGATGCACATTCTACTTTTCATGTAATTGTTTTCATAAGCAATGTCTTACACTTTGGGCCTGTTTATCAATATTATAAAAATATTAAATTTTCACCTATAAAATATTTTGATAAATGTTTCACTAATCTGTAGACTACTAATCAACAGACTGTTCATTGGATAATTTCTCCCTTCTATTGCCCAATATGTGACATCTTAATTTTCTTCTTCTATCCAAGCCATCTATTTGCTATAAAATATTTGCTGACAAACTTCTGATATAAAACCAAGATTTTTCTTTAGATATAAATCCACCAACTAGAGTATCACACTCACATGAACTGCACCTAAGACACTGTCTATGGTTTCCAGTTCATACTTAAAGTAAAGTAAGGTAAAGAAACTTGCCAGCACTCTAGGAAGAAAACACTTCTGGACTTGTGATATTTTCCAGCACTAAACATCTAATGTGACAGCACTGGGCGTGCTTTCGAGTTTTTCTAAAGTACTCAACATAATTTTCATAAAAATAACAACTCTTTACTTATGCTCATAATTCATCAGTTTACATAATATATAACCACAGTGCACAGTTAAAATATCAAGTGAAATTGGCATAAACCGGCTTGAGAACAGACTTGATTCACCATCAGTATGTGACTCAAATTACTAGCACAGAAGTGCCTAAGAAAAAAGCTTTTTGGCTGCAAACACTCACCATGCAGTGAGCATTACTCAAGATGTCTTATGGAGGGAATATTACAGAGGCCAATTTTTAATTCTTTACTCTCCTAGTAACTAAACTGTTCCCACAAATATGATGCTATGATCGAATAGTCATGTTGGTACCCTAATATGACATTTTGGAGCCTAAGTTCCAATTTGGGAGTCACTCTCAACAATTTAGGGCCTAAGACAGTATCCAGGAGAATCCCAAAATAAAATACTCATCCTGGAACTGAGCCCAGAGTAAATTTTCAAAATGAATGGGGTAGGTCAAACATGTGATGTTATAGTACTTGGAATACAACCCCACAGACCAAACCATTTTGGAAATGATGCCAGAGCTGAAATTACAATTTGAGAGAGATCCATGTTTTAGGATGAGCTATTTCAAGAGGAGAAATAAACTGTGCAACAATATGATAGCTGAATGAAGTAATATAAAAAACTCCCATGCAAAGTTATAAATAAAACCACATTTCTTCAGAAATTAGGCACCAATGAAAAAGTGGGAAATAGGAGACAGTCATCTTGCTCAGGTTACTTCAAGGTTTCTACATTACATTAAGTTAGCATTACACAGTTGCAACATATGCCAGGCACTCTGTTTAGTACTTCATACTGACTATCTTGTTTAACCCTTATAATTACTTCACAAAAGTGGGTTTTCCAGATGAGGAAACTACCATTTTCCTGGGTGCACAAAGTTAGCAAAAGACTAGGATGGGTACTTGAGTTCAAAAGTCATATCTTCCACTCTGCTATCCTGCCCCTCAATGACACTCCAACCTGCTCAAAACTTCCTTCCAGCATCACCAAGAAAAACTCAAATCACCACTAACAAAAATCAAACCTATCTGCACATATAATTATTTTGAATTATTTCCATCTTTGGAAACTTTCTGAAAACCCCTTAATGATAGGTTACTTTGGATGTTCAATGGTGAGCACCAAAAGAAAAAGCCACAAAATATGCAAATTAAAACAATTCTGTGTTATCAAAAGTATAAATAAGAAATTAAAAAGAAAAAAGAAACATATATATATAACAAGTGGAATTCTTACCAACATCAATCATAGCCTCTGTACTATTTACAGAGGTTTGAATTCATACTTATTCTTACTAATTTTTCTCACTTTTTAGGCAGCAGTAATCACTGCTATCACCTGGTACTACCACTTCTGAGTCTGAAATTTCTAGAAAGATTTATCACTTTTCTTTCTGGGTCAATTAACAGAACAGTTTACAATACTTCTAAATCATTTTAAGAGACAAAAATTGAATTTAAATATCAAGAAAAAAGGAAAAGGTAGCTTTACCGACACTTTTCCTATAGCATTTTTTAAAATGAGAACAGACCACAAAAATACCACTCCACATATCAACCCAAAATTATTACTAAGCAGTTAACCTTTTTTTATTAAGACTAAATTCAAAGAGAAGTCATTTCTGTATTTTATCAAGAAAAACTGACACTCAAGTTATTTTGTTTTTGACCGTGCTGTGCAGCCAGCAGGATCTTACTTCCCTAACCAGGGAAGTAAGGGGTCAAACTTAGTCCCCCTGCATTGGGAGGTTGGAGTCTTAACCACTGGACCACCAGGAAGTCTCAGACTTTAAAAATCCATGGAGTAGCCCCTGCTCACCACAATTAGAGAAAGCCCGCACTCAGCTACAAAGACCCAGGGCAACCAAAAATAAATAACATGGTAATTTTTTTAAAACTCATGGAGACTGGTTCCACTATACACAGAGTCAAAAAAAGTTTATAGCAGCAACTGAATTGAACTGAATAGCATCTTATGTTTCCCCCAAAAGCAAACACTAAGATAAAGCTATAGGCAGTCGATTTGAGAAGTGGTCCCAGAAGGCACCAGTGAGGAAGTAGGGAAAAGAAAAAATCACATAAGGGTGCATTGCTGAGCAGATTACCTGACAAATGCCAGGAGCACAGTGCCGCCAAGACCCTCCAAGACTTCCATAACACACGCCCCAAAACCTACATGCGTGAGGCCTGGGAGGAAGGGTATTTATCTACTAACTTTTAGCCCTCATTGGCTGAGGGTTGAGCATGAAACCAATCCCACCCTTATAGGCTGCACCTGTGCCCAGCCCAGATACTACAGAGCCAGAGAAAGCCCTCAGGTGGGAGCTGTTAAGATGAAAAGCTTGGCATATCCAGGACCGACCTCAGTGCAGGCAAATGTAGATGGGCTGACAGAATACTATGGGGTATCAACAACGCCTGTCATGGCTGGTAACGAGCAGTTTCTCTTGAGCTTTCTCATCTTGAGTATGGAATTTGTTTTTCAAACTGGGCATTACAGACTCGACTCTTCACAAACACTGGCATAACTAAATCAGAATCTTTGCCAATGGAATAAACTAGAGACCCTGAGTAACTCTCCCACTGCAAATAACTAAAAATGCTGGGTATAATAATTTCAAATAAAACTCAAAATGCAGAGTTGGGCTACTAAGAAAATAATGACACCTCTGAAAGTGTTAGTTGCCCAATTGTGTCCAACTCTTTTGCAACCCCATGGACTGTAACCCACCAGGCTCCTCTGTCCATGGAATTTTCCAGGCAAGAATACTAGAGTGGGTTGACATGCCCTCCTCCAGGGTATCTCCCTGATCAAACCCAGGGTTGAACCTGGGTCTCACACACTGCAGATTCTTTACTGTCTGAGCCACCTGGGAAGCCCAAGGACACCTCTGAAGACAAAAGTAAAGTGGAAGCTGAAATCCAGAAATATAAGCAAGAAGAATCAGTTATTTAACTAATTAATTAAACCCTAGAAGGCCACATAACATTTGTGGAGAACAGTTAAATAATATGTTCTACTTTAATTTTAGAAATCTTAATGAGGTCCATTTAGAGTTGTTCACTAGCCAAAACTTATAGGGACAACCATGAAGTTAAAATATTTTAGAGCTCAATTTTCAGATGTCAGCTTTGTTGACTACAAGAAAGCCTTTGACTGTATGGATCACAACAAATTATGGAAAATTCTTAAAGAGATGGAAATACCAGACCACCTTTACCTGTCTCCTGAGAAACCTGCATGTGGGTTAAGAAGCCACAGTTAGAACTGGACATGGAACAACTGATTGATTCAAAACTGGTAAAGGAGTATGAGAAGGCTGTATATTGTCACCCTCTTTATTTAACTTCTATGCAGAGTACATCCTGCCAGGCTGGATGAATCATAAGCTAGAATCAAGATTCCTGGGAGAAATATCAACAACCTCAGATATGCAGGTGATACCATTCTAATGGCAGAAAGTGAAGAGGAACTAAACAGCTTCTTGATAAGGGTAAAAGAGGAGAGTGAAAAAGCTGGCTTAAAACTCGACCTTCAAAAAAACTAAGATTATGGCATCCAATCCTATCACTTCATGGGAAATAGATGGGGAAAAAGTGGAAGCAGTGAAATATTTTATTTTGTTGGGTTCCAAAATCACTGCGGACAGTGACTTCAGCTGGGAAATTTTAAAATGCCTGTTCCTTGGAAGGATAGCTATGACAAACCTAGACAGTGTATTACATAGGAGAGACATCACTTTGCTGACAAAGATCCATACAGTCAAAGCTATGGATTTTCCAGTAGCCATGTATGAATGTGAGAGTTGAACCAAGAAGGAGGCTGAGCACCAAAAAATTGATGCTTTCAAGCTGTGGTGCTGAAGAAAACTCTTGAGACTTCCTTGGACAACAAGGAGATCAAACTAGTCAATCCTAAAGGAAATCAATCCTGAATATTCATTGGAAGGACTGACACTGAAGCTGAAGCTCCAATACTTTGGCCACCTGATATGAAGAGCCAGCTCATTAGAAAGACCCTGATGAATGAAGGCAAAAGGACAAGTGGCAGCAGAGGATGAGATGGTTAGACAGCAACACTGACTCAATGGACATGAACGTGAGCAAACTCTGGAAGAGAGTGAAGGACAGGGAAGCCTGGCATGCTGCAGTCCAGGGGTCACAAAGAGTTGGACATGACTTAGCAACTAAACAAGAACAAAAGATTCAGGATATGAAAGTCTCCATTTTCCATCTTGGAAATGATCACTCAATCACCAAATGAAACAGACCATGTATAGCCACTTTCCCAGACTAAATCTTGTGCTTCACTCTGTTGCAGCTACATGGCCCTCACCATGCAGATCACGCTATAGGACAGCTTGAGCATCCTTACACATGGGAGCTGATCTTATCCAAAGCAAGTGATATAAGAAAGCCCCAAAACTTTTACAATCTAACCTGAGAAGTCACAAACTATCACTCTGCCTTATTCTATTCATTAAATGAGAGTCACTAAGTCCAGCCTACACTTGCTCACCTCTTGAGGAATATTAAAGAATTGGCGGGCATTCTTCATAGGCACACACTGTTGATTACTTTAGCTCTTCTAATATCTACATCTGTATTTTAATTAATATGCTTGTCATTGGGACTCCCCTGGTGGCTCAGTGGTAAAGAATCCACCTGCCAATGCAGGAGACACGGGTTCAATCCCTTATCTGGGAAGATCCCAAATGCTGAGGAGAAACTAAGCTCGTGCACTGACAACTACTGAACCTGTGCTCTAGAACCCCAAACTACTGAAGCCCTGCACCTTAGAGCCTGTGCTCTGCAACAAGAGAAGCTACCACAATAAGAAACCCATACAGTACAACTAGACAGGAGCCCCTGCTTGCCACAACTAGAGAAATGCCAGCACAGAGCAAATGCCAGCATAGCAAAAAATAAATTAAATAAATATAAATAATAAAAAATGTTTCAAAAATATGCTTATCTATTGATTTTCTATTATGGAAAATAAATATTTATACCACTATCCACCCATCTATTAATAGTTACCTCACCACAAACACACACACATACAATTCCTCCTATCCAACATAACTGTATCATAACTTTTCATTAAATCAATAATCAGTGTTTAAATTAACATGATCATATAAATAGTCTATAACTGAGCTTCATGATGTAATTGACTTCATTTCTTTTTTAATACAATTTACTGTTTTACCTACAGGCAAGAATTTTTCTTTAGTTGTTTAATATTGTATGTACCCATCACAAGCTTATACTCAGTTTTTTAAAAAGCGTTCAGTTTCCTTTCAATGTGTTGAAACAAATCAGTTAATGTATCAATTGAATTTTTTAATTGGAGTTGGATTTTAGTCCTTTCTCTACCATTAGTTATACAATCTTTTACAAAAGATGAACCTTTTCATCCCTCTGTTTCTTTACCCATCAAAGAAAGGTAGAGGTCAAAAAAGCAACCCTTCTTGATGCAATGACTTCAACTAAAAATCAACAAACAGGAAAATATCATTTAGAAAAGAGAATATACTTAAATTCTAAATTTCTGAAATTTCTTATTCTGCCATACAGGTCGAAAACAATTGGCTTTTTTTTTGGCCACTGGTATTCAATAGAGACAACTAGAGCTGACAGAAGCATAAACAACGTAATGCCAGTCAGATGGTTTTGCCCAAGGTAATTCAGGATGAGCTCAGGGGACTTACTTGAATAGTGAAGCTCATTAACATTAATAGCAGCTGCAAATTCACATCTAAACGGGAATATGCCTCACGGGGCAAAAATTCACTAATCTGCTATATGGGCTACTTTGTCATATTCTTAATATTCTAGAGGCGAGACAAACTGAGAAAGCATTAAATGTATAAACAACACTTCCTTGTTAATCAAACTTTATTTCTCTACTGCTAACCTCTTTTATATGGAAGGGGGGATTTTTAATGTAAAATCTCCATTTGGTCTTACTTTTCACAGGATTTTACATGGTACAACAGGCATCTAGGTATTTTTATAATAAAATATTTCCTCTAAAAAATAAATCCTAAAAAGTAATTGTTTTATCCCAAGGAAAAAAAATAGTCTATATTTCTCTAAGATATAATTCATCATTATTAAATTACCAGATTACATGCACAATTAAACTTATTTATTAAACAAGACATATGCCAACAACTTTACAATAATCCTCTAAACCATAATAGCAGATTTTCAACTTTAATAACAATATCATGCAGCTAATACCCAAAGGACTAATTTTAAAAGTAAAGGCATTTAGTAATTGAAACTGAAATTATACAATTAAGCACTTGAGTAATTTAAACATGAACATAAGTGTCCTGGCTGTGCTGCTCTTGGCTTTTAGTCAAATTTACTAGTGCCAGTTAGACTTTATCACTCTAATTATTTCTGTTCATATCAGATCATCCTAAATAGAAATTGAGAATTATCTGAAGTATTTTTTTATTCCTGCTTTTTCCGCTTCAAAAATATATTACTATACTCTAATTAAAGCTTCACACAGATAATTAAAAATAAACCCCACAATACTTATCAAGACTCCACAGAAATTAAAAGATACTTTATTTGTACACCTATTCCCAGAAAGAGGCACAAAAGAACTTTTAATAAGAAAGCTATCTAGTGAGTATATTTGCCTTGCAAGTGCTTTTAAATCATCACTTCATTTCTACCCATTCTCCCTTCTTTGCATTTTTTCCACCAAATATCAGATCCCATGTTAGTCTCATTGCTTTGCCTTTAGGAAGACTCTAAATAGGCCTTTCCTTGACAGCAAACATGACAGTCAGTTCGGTTCAGTTGCTCAGTTGTGTCTGACTCTTTGAGACTCCATGGACTATAGTACGCAAGGCCTCCCTGTCTATCACCAGCTCCTGGAGTTTACTCAACCTCATGTCCATCAAGTCAGTGATGCCATCCAACCGTCTCATCCTCTGTCATCCCCTTCTCCTCCCGCCTTCAATCTTTCCCAGCATCGGGGTATTTTCTTATAAGTCAGTTCTTCACAACTGGTGGCCAAAGTACTGGAGTTTCAGCTTCAGCATCAGTCCTTCCCATGAATATTCAGGACTTATTTCCTTTAGGACTGACTGGTTTGAACATGACAGAACAGCTCTTAAAATTGGTAGAAATCATCTCTTTAATTTTTACTCTTTGATTAATATTTCTGATATTATATGATTACAGTAGAATTAAGAGAGATTACTTCTTCAGTGAACTATAAAAATCATCAAATTTTTAAAAACAGAACAGAAAACAAGAAACATTGTGAACATCCCAAAACCAGCCATACAAAAAACAGGAAGAGGCAGGCAGACTGCCTCTGATCAACAAGAGATAATGTAAATCAGACATCAAGGAAAGATGGCTCCACCATCAAGACCAAGTACAAAGGCGTGGAAAGGGGGGGAAAGGATGCTTCAAATTCAAGGAACTGCACAGGAAAAGGTACAAGGATGGGGGGAGGCTTTAGATAGAGGGGTCATGTATACTTATGGCTAATTAATGTTAAATGGCAGAAACCAACATAACACTGTAAAGCAATTATATTCCAATTAAATTTTTTTAATTTAAAAATAAATAAATAAGCAAATTTAAAAACAAAGGTACAGGGATTAGAAAAAGAGCTGATAACTTTCAGGATATATGGTTGAGGTCTAGCTTCTGATAGGAGGAGTTATAACAGGTGATGCTAAACAAGTAGGCATAGTCCAGATCCTTAGCCTGGAATCCAGGGATTTTTATCTGAGATTTTATCCTGAAAGCAGGGAGGAGGGTTGTTGTTTTTTTTTAATAGAAAATAGACAGGATCAGACTTTTTAAAGATTTTAAAAAGATCCATTCAAAAAGATTCTTCTGGCAGCAGGGTGAACAGTCAATTGAGGCAGACTAGAATAAAGGAATCAATTGAGGCAGACTGGAATAAAGGAATCAATTGAGGCAGACTAGAATAAAGGAAAAGACACTTGTTAGAATACTGCAGACAGCACTGGACCACTTTACAACAGTCCAGAACAGCATTTTTGCTGTAAACAGAAGTCCAGTACAGCACTTTACCATGTTACAGGTCTAGGCTACAAAAAGTGAGAATCTGAACCATCACAGCAGCAGATAAAAAAGAGAAGGGACTAGACCTCAAGATTTAAGAAGATACTTCATGCATGTTGTCTAACTGGATGCAGCAGAGGACAGGAAACAATCGTCTCTGACTTATAAGATTCTAGAAAAAAGGTCCCTCCTCTGACCTTGTGATGCCTACCCATCACCACATGCTTGGCCAAGTCTTTGCCCGTCAATTACCCCATTTCATTCCTATGGCTCTTTTGCTACAACCTGTAAGACATGCAAGCCTCTGCCATCGCAAGAAGCAAAGATTAGATATCTACTCTATGTCAGTCAACCCCTGAGTTAGCAGTAGGAGTTAAGATGGGTTTTTTCCCTTAATTTTTCCTAATCTTCAAGGAAATAGTTTATCCCAATCCCCACAATTCATCTTCAGAACAGGTCAAATAAATCAGTCCCTTTCAGGAAAAACAATAAAAAGGCTTTTTGTCTAGAAGTAGCAACACCTGTATGAATATTCTATCTGGCAAAAGATATAGCTAATGGAAGAGGGCAGCTTAGTGATCTTCTGGGGCCACAATGTGATGAAGGTCACCATCAAAGGCACTTGTTTTAGGAAATCCAAAGAGTCAGGTCATCCAAACAGTCTGGGGGCATCATGCAATAGTCCCACTGTGCACTCAGGACCCAGCTCTTCATTTCATTCATTCAGCAAATACTTCCTATGGGCTTATTACATGACAGGTGCTATCCTAGGCTCTGGAGAAACAATAGTGAAGAAAATAGACACAATTCCTGTCACGATGTTTGGTTTCCACATAGATACTTAAAATTCTGCCATCCTAAGCAAAAGATTGCTCCCCACAGGGGCCTCTATTTTCCACTGCATCTTCCATCAGAAGCAGGAATTTCTTTCTTAGTATTTCATTTCCTCCTAAGAGCCACTCATTTAAAAAGTGACTTTGATAGTAACAGGCACAGTTTTTAATAGGTTGATGCTGAGCATGCTGTTGTATAATCTATTTATTAGCTGTGTGTGTGTCAGTCGCTCAGTCATGTCCAACTCTTGGCAATCCCATGGACTGTAGCCCACCAGCCTCCTCTGTCCTTGGAATTTTCTAGGCAAGTATAGCGGAGTGTGCCGGGGTCCAGCCCCGGCAGGTCCAGGGAATTCGAAGCGTGGGCGGAGTCGACATCTTAGAAGTATTTATTTATTAATAGAAGATTAGATTAGGAACAAATAGTGTAGTAGGAAAATTAAGNTCCTCACGCTGGCTCCTGGCAGCAGGCATATTCGGGTTTCCTTATTTTTGGGGGTGTAGATGCTCAGGGAAACTCGGGGGAATCTCTGAAATCCGAATCGCCTTGCCCATCGGATTTCTGCCACGTGACCGTTTCACGGGTGGGATTCCCATGCTGGCTCCCGGCAGGAGTGTGTTGCCATTTCCTTCTCTAGGGGATCTTCCCAACTTATGTATCAAACCCGGGTCTCCCACACTGCAGGCAGATTCTTTACCATCTGAGCCACCTGGCAAGTCCATTTATTAGCCATAAAGATAAGCTTATATGAAGCTTAACATATCAAAGTTCTAAAAGAAGAGACTGATTCTCACTGGCTCAGAGTTTAGTAACACTGGGAGCCGAGTCTTCCAGTCAAGTCAACTTTGACCATCACCAGGCAGAACAGAAGGGAAGACGGACAAGTTCTGAGCCCAGATTCTGAAATAACACATACTGGCATTAGGAAATCATGCACAGAGAGCAGAGGGAAATGATATAAGACAGTATGAACTACAAAAGACTAAATTTACACAAAGGATTTCAGAAACAAGCATGAGGACTGAAAAGCCAAGGAGAAAATATGATACCAATGAAAACATCTTATGAAACAGCTGCCACTGCTCAGTGGTCAGAATCATTCTAAGGGTGAGGGCAAGTCAGGGCCTTCAGGTAAACAGGAGTCCCTTGCTGGCAAAAAGAAGGAAAAAAAGAAAGAAAATACCAAAGTATGTCCTTGGATATCATGAGCAACTGTCTTTAGGCTAGGATAATTCAAAGTACATCAAAAGACTTGAAGGTTGCTTTTTTAAAATACAAAATTAAATTATGCATTTTGTTTAGTCCTGTGGAAGAGTAAGTTACAAATTATAAAAATATAGATTGCTTACTTTATTGAGTAGAATAATATCAAGAAAAATGACTGTGATTTTTAGTCACTAAATTCTAGCATTTGTGCTCATTTGAGGGGTAGAGACACAGAGGCAGTTTTCTAATCTTGCATCTTGTGGCGAGATGGAGAGCATACGGCAGAGCCAAGGAGGCCCCCAGCAGCCCTGAGGCTGTGAGCTGCCTCATCATTGCCCTGGCTACTAAGCTAAGCAGTTTACACACATTAGCTCACTTAATCCTAGCACGATACTAAATATTGGACCCATGTACCACTGGGTAAGTATGTGATAAAAGACAATATCTAGCAGTTCTGTTTGCAATCTGTAAACATGTAATTCTTCTTCCACATAGATGAATCATAAGCTTATTTGAAATACACCTGGTCTACCCTGACAGCAAATGAGCAACACCTGGTAAAATTAGCACAAAAACACAGAGTACCAAGATGTTATATATAAAAAAAATATTTCCTTTGCCATATAAGCATCTTCAAAGATTTCAGTCTAAGGATTTCTCTGGCGGTCCAGTGGTTAAGACTCTGTGCTTCCACTGCAGGGGACACGGATTTGAGGGGAACTAAAATCCTGCATGCTGCAGCATGTCCAAAAAATATATACTTAGGCCTAAATAAAAGAGGAGAATTGTCCAACAAAGAGAGACTACAAGCCACTCAAATTTACTACCAAGCAAAATTACAGAATCATTTCAGAGGCACATTAAGAAACTGGAGTCCTCTATGATTAAATATCCTTTTAAAAAAATCCCTTCCGGGATTAACATACTGCAACATTTTCTATGTTGCAACACTAAAGAAATTAAAATCTAAAGACTTGATCCTAGTTGTATTTAGAGGGGAGCCCGGAGAGTTAATTTATTTTAAGAGCCCAGAACAAGATCCACACAATTCAGCATTCACTTCTTCATTCAAAGGTCACTAAAATGCATACGTCAGACATCTGCTGATTTCTTTTAAGAATGCTGAATCTTAAACCCAATAATTCTAAATGTAGCTCTAATATAATCTACAAATGACCTTACTAAGTCTTTCTACATCCCATAAAAGTATATTAATTGTATCATCTTATTTAAGTTCCCAACTTGCTGTGATGTATTAGCATATTAAAATTAACTCTGCAAGCTCTAATCATTTCACTTTCTGAGCCAACTTACCAGGACAAATTTGATAAAATTATAGTAACCCCTTGTGGTGTTACCTTCATACTCTACTAGAATGTTTTGTAATATTATGGTTTTTAAAAATCTTCTTCAACTAAGATCGGTGGATAACTAATTAAACTTTTCTAAATTCTAATAAAATCTTGGGGAAATTAAAGGGACTATCACGAGATTGTAATAACAAATGAGACAATGCAGCATTTCATCATAAAAATAAGACTATTTGGAGCCATGCCTATTATTTTTTAGCAGAAGGAAAACACTTTCAAGAAATATTTTCTATGGACAAATTAATACAGCCAAATCAAAGGGCAAAATTCTGGAATTACTCACCAGATTTTAGTTTGTCTTGCAAATGAATTCAAATAACTTAAGGGGAGGAAATTATGTTTTTGAATGGTAAGCCAATATAAATTCATCACAAATCAGGAAGGCAAAAGAAATTTGGTAAAATTTAAATACAAGATTTTCTTCTCACAGTTCACTCAACTTTCTTCTACCAGATCCAAATTAACTGTATATTACTGTCATTACTGTTTTTAAAGTTTACAATATTATTTAGAAAAATGTGTAAGACTTCTGGGCACATACTTTGATACAAAGCTTTTCCTAGTGTTATTTTATTTTTCCTACCTCCCCCTGCCAAAATAAAAAAGTTCCCTACTCCCATCTCCTAATTTCCTAACAGATCTTCATCTTACTCTAGAATGGGTTTCTAGCAATAAGGCAAGGAGTCATGGAATGACTGAGTAAATAAAAGACAGAGACAGACAAAGAGAAGACTACTCAGTATTTTGGCAAGCTCTAGAATAATTCCAGTTAGGTTAGAGAATCTTATAAGAAGTTATGTGATCTCCCTGGAAGAAAGAGGAAAAGATCTTACCTACAAGTTAATATATTTAGATCTGCTGTCAACGAAATAGTAATTTCATATTCATAGAATGTCTAAGTACCTTACTAAACACAAATAAACTGGTAATTTTTTCAAATTAGTCCCCTTTGTGCATTCAGCAGTGAAGCAGCTTATCTCTGGTTCAAGCCAGTAAGCAATTCTAACTGACTTACACTGAAAATATCAAGAAGCTGTACTTCAATTTAGTCCAGGTTCAATAAAATAACAGTCCTAGTTCAATTCTGGGAATGTGGAAATATATTTACTAGTTTCTAATTTATATTCCATTGGCTCACTAATTATGATTTAAAATAAAGAATGTTGAATTGTACTCATTTATGTTTTCAACCAACATTTTTAAGCCCTTATTAAGTTTCAGGGACTCTTGTGGATGTTAGAATACAAAAACAAATAGAGCAAAATTCTTGCCTTAAAGAATATCATAGTAAACAGTTAAGTGAACATGTACAGTGATATGGAGAAAACTGCAGTATCACAAAAACTACAATAAGAATTTCTTATAAGGGAACATCATCTTGGTTTAGAAAATGTCTTGATGGGCCTCGAAGGGTATGGTCCACTAAAGGGCCTCCTAAAATAATCAGAAACAGTCACTAAACCTCCTCCTACAGTCAGTGGTTCCTATTTCCCCTCTTCTAGGTTAAGTATCACTGTGCATGTGGACTAAATGCATAGAGGACTAAATGGAGCAGGCTGAATTGTTTCGCATAACAGGGAATAGCAACTGAAATTCCCAAGGTTATAGGCAGATGTGCAAGGCAGAAGACACAACTGGCCCAGGGCCACGACACACAACTCCAGGAAGCACCACATACATCATTTTCTATGTGAATGGCACTGATCTAGCCAGCAGCCATGCAGAAGCCAGAGGGACTGGGCAGTGCTAGGCAAAGAATCTCTAATGACCAAGAAAAATTTTGAAACAAGAGTAGAAATGTCCAGAAGGGATTTTTTTAGTTATTTGCCTTAGAGTATGATGTAAACCCTTCTACCACCTCCCTTCCAAAAGCATCTTTTCCCTTAAGACTTTTAACAAGTGAACCTAAATTTTTACTATTGGTTTTTGTTTCCATGCAGGGGGTAAAGGTGGCAGTTATCATTTCAGGTTTTGTTGCGGTGATGGCCACTTTAGATTGTGAGCCCAAAGCAGCACTGAATTTCACATCCTGTGGACCCAGGGCATACACTGATTGTGATGATGCTGGACCCAGAGGACAAGAGAAAAGCTGATATCTGAGTTACACACAAAGTTATAATTTAAAAAGTAATAAAAGCTAAAACAAAAGGTGCTGCAAGAGAATAGAAAAGGAAGTACCTGCTTTGCCTCAGGGAAATAGAAGCATCACAGAGAAAGTGACTTTTGAACTAAGTCTTGAAGGATGAACAGTGGTTATTCAAGAAAATAAAAATGGGGAAAGGCATTCAGCATACAAGAACAGGAATTAAGAGGAGGCATTTAGGGATCGCCAAGAAGTCAAGACTGGTAGAGAAGGCACTCCTGTTCCATTTCATGCTACTGGTAGGCTTGCTCTGAAAGACTGTAACCAAAATCTGTTAGTTACACACCATCTACGTTTGTTGAGAACAGGTGTCCCATCTACCTACTACCCCATCTTTCTACTTCCCTTAACAAAACCTCTTGGAAAAGACTTGCTATTGCTCCATGAGTGAAAGTCGCTCTGTATGGACTGTGGTTTTCCATTAAACAGTTTAATTCTGTGTAAACATCTGAATGAAAGTGAAAGTCGCTCAGTCATGTCCAACTCTGTGTGACCCCATGGACTACATAGTCAATGGAATTCTCCAGGCTAGAATACTGGAGTGGATAGCCTTTCCCATCTCCAGGGGATCTTCCCAACCCAGGGATCAAACCCAGGTCTCTCATGTCGCAGGCAGATTATTTACCAGCTGAGCCACAAGGGAAGTCCAAGAATACTGGAATGGGTGGCCTTTCCCTTCCCCAGGGGACCTTATCAACCCTGGAATCGAACCAGGGTCTCCTGCATTGCAGGCAGATTCTTTACCAACTGAGCTATCAGGGAAGCCCTCAGTGCTCTGTAGCGAATTCTATATTTGGTCTTCAATGTTTCCTCTCCTCCGCAGGTTCCTTGTGGATGGAGTACTGACCCCAATCCCACTGACTTTGGGCTTGGTCATGAAGCCTGTTTTAAACAGAATGTGGACAGAAGTGTCAGTGTGCCAGTTCCAAGCTACCTTAAGAGGTACCTTATGCTTCTGCCCCACTTAGCCACACAGGTCCCAGAAGAAGGAGAAACATTGATGCGGGCTGACTGGGGCCCCCACCCCAGCAAATTCATATATTAAAGTCTTAACTCCCAGTGTCTCAAACTGTGATTGTATTTAGAGATACGGTTTTTTAAGTAGTGATTAAATTAAGATGAGACTGTCAGAGTGGACCCTAACCCAATCTGACTGGTGTCCGCATAAGAAGAGGAAATTTCGTACACAAAGGGATACACAGAGGAAAGATGGGCAAAGTGAGGACAGTGAGATATGACAACTGCAAGCCAAGGAAAAGACCAAAAGAAGCCAGACTTGCTGACACCATGATCTCGGGTTCCTAGCCTTCACAACTCTTAAAGAAATTAACTTCTATTCTTTAGACCACCACGGATGTGGTATTTTGTTACGGTAGCCATAACAAATTAATACATATGTGAAACCAACCTGACCCATCCTACAGCCTGAAGCAGAGCCAACCCACAGATTCATGAGCAAGAAATAGCACTTCTGGTTGTAAACCACTGACATCTTGGGGTTGTCTGTTATGCATTATTACCATGGCTTCCCTGGTGGCTCAGACGGTAAAGTGTCTGCCTGCAATGCGGGAGACTCAGGTTCAATTCCTGGGTCGGGAAGATCCCCTGGAGAAGGAAATGGCAATCTACTCCAGCACTCTTGCCTGGAAAATCCCATGGATGGAGGAGCCTGATAGGCTACAGTCCATGGCGTCACAAAGAGTTGGACACAACTGAGCAACTTCACTTTCACTGCAGCAAAAACTGACCAACACACTTTCCAATTCTCAATTCACAACTGTTTACCTTCTAAATATACCAAGAAGTTGTTATTACTAGACAACATCATGTGCTGTTGGTTTGAAACAATAATAAAAGAAATAAACCAAAATAGAAAGCATCAACAATCTAAAGGCCAATAGAGAGAACTGTTAGTCTCTATTTTTTTTACTTGCCTTTGGAGGCCATCTGGTATAGTCATTAAGACTCTAAGATCTAATCACTTATATGTGGAATCTAAAAAGTGATACAAATGAACTTATTTACAAACAAAAACAAGACTCAGACACAGAAAACAAATTTATTGTTATCAAAGGGGAAATGAGTGAGGAGGGATAAAGTAGGAGTTTGAGATTCAGTTCAGTTCAGTTCAGTTGAGTCCCTGTCATGTCCGACTCTTTGTGACCCCATGAATCACAGCACCCAGGCCTCCCTGTCCATCACCAACTCCCAGAGTTCACTCAGACTCACGTCCATCGAGTCAGTGATGCCATCCAGCCATCTCATCCTCTGTCGTCCCCTTCTCCTCCTGCTCCCAATCCCTCTCAGGAGTTTGAGATTAGCAGATACCAACTACTATATATAAAATAAACAACAAAGTCCTACTGTATAGCACAGGGAACTATATTCAACATTTTATAATAAACTATAATGGAAAAGAATCTGAAAAAGAATATATAACTTAATCACAACTGAATCACTTTGCTACACAGCAGAAACTAACAAAACATTGTAAATCAACTATACTTCACTTTTAAAATCAAAACAAAAGGGGGAAATATTAAAAGGGAAAAAAAGATTGTAGATTTAGAATCAGGTCGTAGGTTCAAATTCCTCTGGCTTTATCAACTACTAGCTTTGCAGCCTTGGGCAAATTAATTTCTCTGTATCTCTGTAAAGTGAGAATATAACAATATCTACCTAAGAGGAGCCTGGTTTGGCTATAGTCCATGGGGTTGCTAAGAGTCAGACACGACTGAGCAACTTCACTTTCACTTTTCACTTTCATGCATTGGAAAAGGCAACGGCAACCCACTCGTGTTCTTGCCTGGAGAATCCCGGGGATGGGGGAGCCTGGTGGGCTGCCGTCTACGGGGTCACACAGAGTCGGACATGACTGAAGCGACTTAGCAGCAGCAGCAGCAAGAGTTGTTGAGAAGATTAAATAAATGAATAAAAGAATTTGAACCCATGTTTGACACACAGTATGCTTTCAACCATGTTCATTATTAGTACCAGTTGTTTGACTACACTGAGTATTATTTGCTGGCTCGTGTTCCTCTGTCACCTTCTACCCAACTCCAAAATCTCCACTACCCCCAAAACCTCAAGGATCTGTCTCAAGCCTTTTCCCATTTCATTCTGAGCATTCTCCCAAGATGACCTTGTCCATTCCCATCACCTTCACTGAAGTGAAGTGAAAGTCACTCAGTGGTGTCTGACTCTGTAAACCCATGGACTGTAGCCCACCAGGCTCTCTGTCCATGGAATTCTCCAGGCAAGAACACTGGAATAGGTAGCTGGTCCCTTCCCCATGGGACCTTCCCAACCCAGGGATTGAACCCAGGTCTCCCACATTACAGACAGATTCTTTACCATCTGAGCCACCAGGGAAGCCCATCACCTTTGCTGCTGATGCTGCTAAGTCACTTCAGTCGTGTCCGACTCTGTGTGACCCCATAGACAGCAGCCCACCAGGCTCCCCCATCCCTGGGATTCTCCAGGCAAGAACACTGGAGTGGGTTGCCATTTCCTTCTCCAATGCATGAAAGTGAAAAGTGAAAGGGAAGTTCACTCAGTCATGTCCGACTCTTCACGACCCCATGGACTGCAGCCTTCCAGGCTCCTCCATCCATGGGATTTTTCAGGCAAGAGTACTGGAGTGGGGTGCCATTGCCTTCTCCGTCACCTTTGCTATACCTGCTCAAATCAGTAACTTTCTTCTAGACCTCTTTCTGAACTCCAAATGCACACTTTCTACAAGACATCTTCAGGCTCTACCTCGTAGACTGCTGGTGAAATCCTACATTAGTTGGATACGACCATCAGAGAGACTATGACTCCTAGAGGAAAATGAGACAGAACGGCATACAAGTAAATATACTTAGGTCTCCTATAGCTTCATTCAGAGAAGGAAATGGCAACCCACTCCAGTACTCTTGTCTGGAGGATCCCAGGGACGGGGGAGCCTGGTGGGCTAGCGTCTATGGGGTCGCACAGAGTCGGACACGACTGAAGCGACTCAGCATAGCTTCATTAAAATAATGTCTTAGTGAAGACCCAAAGGCATACTGAACTCACAAGAGGTAGTAATAATATTTATTGAGATCTTTTCTATACACATTCTTTTCCAAATATGTTGCACAGATTAATTCATTTAACCTTCATATGAAGTCTGTGAGTATTAGCACTATTCTTCACATAAACTTCCCTGATAGCTCAGTTGGTAAAGAATTCACCTGCAATGCAGGAGACCCTGGATTGAGTCCTGCATCGGGAAGATCCACTGGAAAAGGGATAGACCACACACTCCAGTATTCTTGGGCTTCCCTTGTGGCTCAGCTGGTAAAGAATCTGCCTGCAATGTGGGAAACCTGGGTTCTATCCCTGGGTTGGGAAGATCCCCTGGAGAAAGAAAGGCTACCCACTCCAGTATTCTGGCCTGGAGAATTCCATGGACTATATAGTCCATGAGGTCGCAAAGAGTCAGACATGACTAAGTGACTTTCACTTTCACTCACATGAACTCTGTGAGTATTAGCACTATTAGATGAATAAGAAAACCAAGAAGCTTATAAAACTTGAAGAAGCTGGAAATGGTTTTATTTTAAACCAGGTATGCAGTCAGACTCTAGAGTCACCACCTTAACCACTATATTTTACTTTCAAAAATAAGCTCTGAACAATTTTTCAGACACTAAAACAACCGCAACTATTATTATTTTTAATGATAGTAATGGCTAACATTTTGGAGGCCAGGTACTCTTTCAAGTAAAATGCTTTACACACATTAATTTGTCTGATTCCTCAACAATGCTATGATGTAGGTCTTAGTACTGTGTCCACCCTGCATATAAGGAAACTAAGGCCCCAAGAAAGAGTAAGTTACTAGCCCAAAGTCACATAGTAGTAAGTACCAGAGATAGGACCCAAACCCTGGCAGTCTCATACCAGCATCTATGATCTAAACCACTGTTGCCTCAAGAGAGGAGCACTAAACTGCCTCCTGAGTAACTGCTGACATTCCCTCTCCTGTGCCACGCATCAGTATAACAGATGCCACTGGAAGAACGCCTCCCAGTTCCAGTTGCCATGAGGGCCCACCTTTGGGGACAGACACAGGCTCTCTCTCCAACTCTATGGAATTGCATAAGTCTTGTCTCTAATTCTGTCTGTGTGGCTCTGCTCCATCCTCTCGACACTCAGTTCTCTCTGACCTGTGGTTATGGCTGTACCATAACTTCATTCATCTGACATTGGTTTGCCATGTGTTGACTCAGGCCTCCTCCCCAACATGTCCCTTTAGCTCAGCTCCCTACAGTTAACTACAGTTACTCACTCTAGTAACTAGTCAGATTCCAGAGACAGAAAACTGAATCAGTCACTGGTCAGCCAGTGGAACAGGTGAAAGTTGTCCATCTCAGTCAGCTGTGCTAGATGGCAAGATGGACTCACACGGTGGGGGAATTAGAAATAGTCAGCCTAGAAAAGAGAAAACTTAAGAGGAAAAGTGACAAACTATGAACAAGCCATCACAGGAAGAAACTTTCTACCCTCTCCCCAGCTTTCTTCTAATGGTCAGAGTGGCGATCTCCACCACACTGATGTCTTGAAGTAGACACAATGAGGAAGGTCTAGGAAGAGATTTCTGCCTAGGGAAGGTGGTGACTTTAGGCAATCTCTAAGATCCCCATGTATCTGTGGAAAACTAAGGATTAATTGAAAATGTACCAAAAGCACCTTAGATAAGTATTTTAAATGTCCTCCAAAATACCACATTGTTGAGGCTTCTCCACCCAAACAGGAAGTCACACTAAGTTGGAGTATGCAACCCCACCCTTTGGTGACATCTGTCACCCTCATGGCCATGAGGCTTCCTTAATAAAATAAAATTAAATTCTATCTACTAGAATTACACTTACATGACCAATTAATAGATTCCAGAACTCCTTGATTATCTCATCTTATAAGGGATCTGTAATCATCCATGACTGGATTCCAATTGCTAAAGGTTTATCTACTACCTACCCTGTAGAACCACATGAGGTGCTGTACATGACCACATGTAGGATACAAAGATAAGAGTCACACTGCCCCTAACTTCCAGGGCCCACCATCCACAGAAGCAGGAACACACTCACACTGTAACAAATGAGTGCTGTAGGGGAGGAGGACGGAGAGAAGTCTACTCCTTGCAAGTATATGCATGGCTTTGGAAAGCACTCTCAGCAGTAATATACTATGACCTGGACCTTATACAGTGCACAGGGGTTGGTGTATAAGTATTCCATCTACACAGCATGGGAAAAGGCACACAGATATTAGGTGCTGGAGAGGCAGCATATGAGAGGGCATATTTGGAGAACAGCAGATAGTCTGGCATGGCTAGAAGATGAGAGTGCAGGGAGAAGGAAGACTAACTATCAGAATAACGGAATACATGTTTGAAAATGTAGGCCCTTGACTTAAAGTGAAGTGGAGTGAAGTTGCTCAGTCATGTCCGACTCTTTGCAACCCCATGGACTGTAGCCTACCAGGCTTCTCAGTCCATGGAATTTTCCAGGCAAGAGTACTGGAGTGGGTTGCCGTTTCCTTCTCCATGGGATCTTCCCGACCCAGGGATCAGACCCGGGTCTCCCTCATTGTAGGCAGACGCTTTACCATCTGAGCTACCAGGGAAGCCCCAAAGATAACTCCAAATAGATAAGGTATCTGTAATCATAATAATTAACTTCAAATCAAGTCTACTAAACATTCAAGTTAAAAAGTACTAATGAGAAATGATGTATCCAATATTTGATTTTAACAACAGACTCCTAAAATCAATAAGGGAGATCCTTAAAAGATCATGCCCCTGCCTTCAAGAAACACCACACATAACCCTAAGAGAAGGCTGTACTGGGACACTCAAGGCAATAGACTGAACAGATCTTTTCCTGAACAGGAGCAATGCCCATGCTTGCCAAAACTGCCTCTCAAACAACTGGTCCCACATGTGACCTGACCCCAAATAAAGATCTCTTTCTACACTCCCTTGCACAAATAACTATAAAAATGTTGTGCCCATCAACCAGCACGTTTAATTCAGCAGCAGCACTTAAATCTGCCTTTCATTTTCCTACCACTTGCCTAAAATTCCAGAGGACGGGGTTATTGTTAAACAGCAGCAAGCATTATTTTCACAGCAGAGCACATTAATAATAATTCAGTGCAGTGTCATGGAAGCCTGTGGACTCTTAGCTGAATTTATTTGAAAAATAAAGTTTGTTGTTTTTTTTTTTTTTTTTACCAAAGATCTTTACTTAAGTCAGCACGGAACTCTCATAAAGATAACTACCAATAAGTCACAACTACCCAAGGAGCAGTCTTGTTATTTTTTTAATTCACTGCTCACCATGACAACATAATAAACACACCTTTAGAGGCCCATGCATGTCCAACTACTGAAAATGTCAAAGTGCCTCCTTCATGGTCCTCCCAGGCATAACCTTCAATTGATTTTTTGGATTCTCTGAAATTCTAGATAAACACCAATTTTCAACTGCAAACTACTACAAATAATTCTCTGATAAATTAGCAACATGAGCCTTATTTCATAATCCACTAACAATTACTAAACTCCTTTTCATTTTAAAAAAAGTAGCAAACTATCAAGTCAATATGGTTTTGACATCTGTTTTTTCAATTTTTGTTTAGAGTTCTCTTAGATGTTCCTATATCCTTTCACAAATGACTAATAGGAAAGATACAAGACTAATAGGAAACACAACTTTATGTAACTTCGTTGACGGTTGGTTTCAGTTAACAGCTGGTCTTTAAACTACCCAACATAAAAGCATACATTTTAGGGGAAAAAACTGACCCCAAAACTGCTTCATAAAATAAAGTATTTCATTTTTCAAAGCTTTAAGATTATTTGAGAGGCTATTGTACTAAAAAGTCCCTAGAGTTGGATTTTTAAGAAAGTTAAAAGTTTCCACCTTTAAATATCAGAGACTAGAGATTTTACAATATAATAAGTGTCAGAAGTAAAATACAATTCCCTTCAAAGCCATATTAAAAAAAAAAAAAAAGTAAGCCTCTGTAAAAGTTTTCCCTTCCAACATTGAAGTGTGGACCTAAAATCACAGCAAACAATTATGACAGTCTTTCTGCAACCATTGCCCAGACATCCATATCAGCCAAAGCTTCGAACTTCCATATGCTCAGGCTGGTAACAGTGCTTTCTCTGCTACCCAACAGCTGCTCCTTTTGGTTAAGGAAATACTACAAGAAGCACACTATGAAGCATAGTATTCAATTTTCCACCATCCTCTGGACAGATGCAGCCCTTTCCCAAGTACACAGAATATAGCATAAAGTACATAAAAGATATGACTTCTTTATTCAAATGACTTTTTTTTCCCTCTCTCTCTCCCATATCTTCTAATACCAATGAATTTGTTTTGGGGGTGGTAAGGGGCAGATAACTTTGCTTCAAGAAAATGTTAGACAGTTTCAAAAAGAATGTCTAACAATCAGTATCTTCCAGAAAATTAAAAAAAAAAAAAAAAACCTCTCACTAGAACCTTCTCGCTGGGCTCATCTCTCTCTATGAAGCCTGCCAGGCCCTTACATATCAGGGGTGGTTTGCTTTCTCTCCAACAGGGATAATGGGCTTTTCAGCACTTCTGCCAAATTACTGACAAAAGGACCTATTTCCCCTTCCTCTGAAAAGAAACTGATAGTGACAGAAGCAAGAGAACAACTTTAACCACTAAATTATATATTGCAAAGAACAGATGGATAAACGAAACTCCCACATAATTCTATTCCAAATTCCTTTCCAGCTAAAAGTTTTTAAGAGTGGCCAATGAGTCACAAAAGCACCTGGCCCGAATATTTTTTCCTGAATTTTTCACATCTTCTGCCTTATTACTGTCTTTCAAACACACTATTTTTCATTAATACACCAATAAGAGCATAGTTAGTGATTATATAATTGGGAAAGGCCAGGAGATTTTGAGTGTTCTTGTCTTTTTCTGAGACTAAATTAACTACACAACTTGCTCCATTAGGAATATCATTCACAATTTAATATTTGTGTTCATTTTCCCAAAGGTATAAACACTACCACTGTCTCTGGTTCCAAGTCATTGACCTTTTTCCCAATAATCTTTGTGCCCAGAACATTGTCATGCACAGGTGAGCGCTTAATAAATACTATTGGATGATGGATGTACTCAATTACAGAATATTCCAAAATGCTCCATTTTGATCCATTTTGTGAGTCTCCCAAAGAGCAAAACTGTTGTAGCCTTTACATCCACCTTAGCTCAATGTTTGACATAGTCATTTCAAAAACCTCCAAATGTTACAATCAATGTTCAGAGACAACTTAAACTATGGCTGATTCATGTTGATGTTTGGCAGAAACCAACACAATTCTGTAAGCAACTATCCTTCAATTAAAAAATAAATAACTTTTTAAAAGTGTATTACACCTACATGCCTAGAACACAAAATACAAAATCAAAATCAAATACAAAGCAAATTGAAAAAAATGTGTACTGGAATCGATTTTGCTTTTCAGTATCAAAATTCAGATGAGGCATTCTTTGTTCCAACAAGAAATGTACAGTTCCCAAAATTCAAATTTTATATGCTCTTTATTGAATAAATAAAACCCAAATTATTTCATGTTTCCATCTACTCCCTTCTCAAACCAAAGGAAGTGTGCACACACATACACACATGGAGCACTGTTCAAGGTAAACTAGGAATTAATACTACAAATACGTTGAGAGCTAACTATTGTGTGTTGAGGGTAAACAAATAGCGCCTTTCACAGCCAGGTGTTCCAGGTGTGTCATCAATGTTTTCATGTTAACAATTTATCCTTAGGTGTGGGTGAAGTGGTGCCAAGTTGCCACTAGAGAAGCCTGGCGTGCCCAAGTTTAGAGAGCAGGGAATAGAGAATGTGTCTTGGTTATAGAACAAAAGAATTTGTTTTATCACTAGCCTTTACCGCTAGAGAAAATGGCTCCTGGTGTGTTGAACTCCATGATAAATGTGCCCCCTCTAGTTCTTTATTGCCTCTGTAAATCACAGGACTGACAGCAGTTAATAAGAAAAGCTTTTGAGTGGTTTTGAAGTTTTGCTTTGTACAAATAAAGTCTCGTATTAAAGATTTTGCTAGTCCTCAAGGTGCAGAAAAAGCAGCATGCGTGGAACTTCCATACTTTTAACTGTTTGTCTCCTTTTTTAAAATTTCCGAACAAAAAAATATGAAAATCTTTCAGACACGCACCTTGGAAAAATAAAAGCAGATCATAATTTAAATGGCTTTGTATACTCACAGAGTTGCTGGTACTATTGAAATTACAAGCTCTTCTAGTTTTCATAAGCATGGATATTCAGATAAATACCAGAAAAGATATGTGGTGGAAAGAAGACTGTTACAATAGATTTATTATTACATTTCTAACCATAATTGTATGTTTTACCTCTTTTAGCCAAGGCAAATTTTGGTGTGGTGTCGAGAAAGAGAATACTAAATTCCACTGAATCAATCAGCTGCCAGTTCAATCACAGGTCCTGGAATCCTGAAATTCTGAAATCATGTTTCAGAACACAACTGACATTAAAAGGAATAGCAACTTCACTGAGTAGGTTTTTTTCTCCAAGGAGCTTAAAATACTTTGCCACACAGCCTTACAAAGTCCTAAAGACCAAGCTTTATTACTTATACTTTCTTGCAGAGGAAGCTGAGGCACAAAAAACGAAAAATGTCTTTTCCTGATTATCACTAAGTTCTCCACAGAGCCAAAAAAAGGACTAACTTGAGTTGGTATTCTAAGACCACATTTATTTTACACAAAATAAGACTTTTGAATGCATTTCCCTCTGACAATATCTCCACAGCAGAATAAAGAAGAGACACAGCTATCCCTTTAAATTGACTGAATACAGAAACTGGCCAGGTTACAATGTGGGGTTCAACTTCTCTTTGCTGCAAGCAACAGAGCAAATGAAAAGCAGACCTTCGAATTATCTATTTGTGGCAGTTTGCAGGTTGGTGGACTTCAAAAGTTAAAGGAGCTAAACAATAGCTAATTTCAATGTAGGTTTCTAGAACACACAGATTAAGTACACTTTCACAGCAGTGTAAATCCAGGACCTGGCTTTACCATTAGGATTTCAGTAAATGACATCCTACTAAAACAAAACAGAACTAATGTTCTAGGGATTTTGTTTCTTTTCTATGGTTTGCTCTATCCGGGTCTAACTCTGGGCAATTCTTTCCAAAGTAAATTTTCTTAACCCGCTGTCCCAAGTAAATAAGAATTAACAAGGTTCCAAACTTCTAGGGCCCTCCGTTGAGATTTCAATCTGCACAGATCAACCTGGAGTCATCTGCAACAGTTGGCACAGCAGCTTGGAAAGCTGTCTTGTTTATCACTTCTCATACTCAGCTTAGTTCCGTTCAGTCGCTCAGTCATGTCCGACTCTTTGCAACCCCATGGACTGCAACACGCCAAGCTTCCCTGTCCATCACCAACTCTGGAGCTTACTCAAACTCATGTCCACTAAGTCAGTGATGCCATCCAACCATCACATCCTCTGTCATCCCCAGACTACCGGAGGCAAAAGAGAGATGTGTGGTTACCTTTCAGAGATTATCCCATGAGGCTCAAAATTCCATATGTGCTATGAACTCCAGTGAAGTACTGGAGCATTTCTGGATTATCAGGATAAATTTCTTTGAATCTCTGATTGAGTTGATCAGAAACATAACCCACATCTCTGGAGATAAAGGAATCATGTAAGGGAACTAAAGTTGTCCAAATATCACATGGTCAAGTGAAAGCATCCAAGATAAAGTACAAGATAAATCAAAATTCCTATAGATTTATAGCACACCTGACATTTAACAAACTGATAAGATAGAACAGGCACTAGAATCCAAGAGTATTAACCAGATTTCCCAGGGTTTAGAACAATATGGCACATGCAAAGCTGTTTCAGAAGGCAACAGACCATAGTCCAAAGGACCAGAGGCTTCTGTGTTGCACCAGAGTTGGGTTCAAATTTAAGCTTAGCCACTTCCTAGTTTCCTTGCAAATAACCTAATGAGTCGGAGTTTCTTAAATCTAACTCCTTGGATTGGTTTATGATTAGGTTTATAAAGCACTTGCAGAGTGCCCCCAGAGAGAAGGTACCAAGTAAAACACAAATCAATTTATTCAACAGATAAGTGCCAGGAAGAGCTTTTTACATATGCTATTTCATTTAATCCCTACGGCAACTGCATGACTGGCCCTTATGTAAAAATGGCAGTCAGGGGGTCATTTAAAAAGAGATCCCAACTCAAGAGGGTCAGCCCCAGTAGAAAGAGTCTAGAGATGGACCTTAGAATGCAGAGGAGGGGCACGTGAGCTGCTGTCCTACATTCCCAGAGGGGGCACCCAGGGGAGTGTGCCTCCAGAGTCAGAACCTCTACCAAGCCCAGCCCAGAGAACACAACCAGCAGATCAGGACAGGACTGCCAAGGGAGACGTTCCTATGATTGCCAGATTCCCTCACTTCTCTCAGCCCTACCCAGGGTTTGGGATAAGTGGGGAAGAGAAGCTCCAAAAGGAAAATGGAGACGTGACCCCATCCCCACATCCTACTGAGGGATTCTCAACCTAACCCATCACCAAGCTGGGCAAGAAGAGTGGTTTGGACTGAAATAAAGTTCAGAATGTTACACTGGACTGGTCATTTTTATTACTAAAAGTAGAGTGTTATAATGACTAGAGGTAATCAAAATGTATCTTCTTAAATCTAAGAGTAGCTGGAAAACTTAAGGGATGTGTCTGAGATATAATCCAGGTGTAGGTGAAGAACTGGCCCACAGAGTGGGTCAGAGATGGAAGGAAAGAATCCTACAGAGGTCTACTTTTCAACATACCACTGACTTTAATATAAAACATATTCACCTACAAATACTATGAAACTAGAAAATGAAACCAAAGGAATAAGAGCATGGACGTCAGCCAAATTATAAAAATACCCAATAATTCTGAAAATACTTGCTGCTAAAATTAAAGATGAGTATTCCATGCTGACACAGATGTTTATATGAATGAAAATTCTGAATGAGTCTCCACAGCCAAGTATGTGGCTCTACCATATGGCTCTGAGGTTAGTCATTCAATCTGGACATACTGAGCAAGAAAATAAAGGTCTGTAAAGCTCAAAGTGAAGCAGATACCATAATTTGAATAAATCAGACTATGCCCTATTTCAAATTTGATAGTCATTTAGGTTATCCAGGACTCTCCCTTTCTTTCCACACACAACACACACAAAATAGCTTTCCATGTAATTTGAACTCAGTAGGCAAATATCAACCCATTTCTTCACTTCATCTTGCATGGACCTAATCAAAGATAAGAATAAGGGGGATGTGGGCCTTCAGGGTTTTGTGTGATTTGCAACTAGGTGTACTTTGAATATTAAATAATTTGAAGTGTTGGTAGGGCAGAAGAAAGCAGTTGGACAGGAATACACTAGGGCTTCAGAAATATTGGTAATATTCTACCACCTCAGCTGGAAAGTGAATACATTTTATTTATTTCACTTTTCTTTTTTTTTTGGTGTATATGAAATTTTTATTTTGCTATTTTGTTCTATTTTTATTGTGCTGCTAAGTCGCTTCAGTCGTGTCCGACTCTATGCGACCCCATAGACGGCAGCCCACCAGGCTCCCCCGTCCCCGGGATTCTCCAGGCAAGAACACTGGAGTGGGTTGCCATTTCCTTCTCCATATTTCACTTTTCTTTATACATCACATTTATTTATATATATATAATGGTGTATGAAACACTTCAAATTTTTCAAAAGCTTTTGTACTACGGAGACAGTGAAAAGATCAGAGGGAAAGAGGGATGATTAGGCGGAGCACAAAGGATTTTCAGGGTAGTGAAACTACTCTTTGTGATACTACAATGGCAGGTACGTGGCATTATACATTTGTCAAAACCCATAGATATACAATGCCAAGAGTGAACACTGATGTAAACTAAGGAGTTTGAGTCATAGCTACATGTCAATACAGGTTCATCAGCTGTAACAAATGTAGCACTCTGATGCAAGATGTTGGTTGTAGGGGAGACTGTGTATCTGTAGGGTCAGGGGGCATATAGGAACTCTCCATACTCAATGCTCAATTTTGCTGTGAAACTAAAACTGATCTAAAAATGGAAACCTATTTTTTAAAAACAGCTTTTGTATTGCTAAGTCCACCTACCTCTGAATGCTGATCTCTGTTAAAAACCTGTTTTAGTGACACCTTCATAAGGCCCTGCCTGACATTTCCTCTTGCCACAGAGGAACCTATTACTCTTCTCTATGCTGCCATAGCTCCTGAACCTTTATTCCATTCTTTCCACAGGACGTGCACAGTATGAGTTTATCTACCACCCTTCCTTCACTGAGTGAAAGGAGGGCATCATCTTGGTGTTCTTTATATTTCAAACACTTATAGGAGTGTCTTACATATAACAATCCTCAGTATACCTTAAATTATTTCATAACATAGTCATATAGTGTATAAATTAATATAGAATAATCAATAATGTTACAACCGAATCTGATTTTTAGCCTCAAAGAAATTAATTCTACAAAGATGCTTCCAACATGCCTGCTATATTTGAAACGACACCTATCAGCATTTTAACTAGTTTCTTTCCTTGCTGGTAAATAACCGCCACAACTACAGATACGAGCTCATCTGAAGGAATGCAAAGAGCTCTCCCTAAGATCACTTAATAGACCTATGCAAAATTATCAATTTCCTCTTGAAGCTAACATTTGCTAAAAGAAAAGGGAAGATTCCATTAATGATCAAAACACTTGACTTTATGGACCTATTCCATTTAATGGTGAAAACTCACTCCTCTGTTCCTGGGTTACTGCCAGGTGGTCTTTTACCGGGAATCATTCTAAACTTCTAATCACAGTTCAACAACCATCTGCCAAATCATATACAGGTATTGATATTTGCCACTCTACAGCTAAATTACATCAAATGTCAATGCAATCAACCCATTAGCAGGCTTGTATCAAGCTTCAGTGGTCACTACCCACTTCTGCACCTCTTTGATTAAGCAGTATATGGACTGGTGTCCCTGCCTATCTACCAGCTGATCAGCTCAGTAATACTGCTAATAGAAAATCAAATGAGCAGAAAAAGAAAGTGTTAAAAAAAAAAAAAAAAAGCTCTATGAGCACTCTTACTCCTTTTTATGCAGAATATCAATATACTATAATCTAGCAAGTAAAGCAAATGAAATTTAAAAATTGCTTAGAGAATCATTTTTTACCGAAAGCTACAAAAGGTCATTAAAAAGCACTATAATTGCCCCTGTATTATACCTTGCTATCGTTCTTCCATCTTTCCTGCTACCTGAGATTTTAAATCTGTCTTGCTGATGTAAAAACCATAAGCAAACCTGAAGTGTGACTGTCACATGCAGAAGCTGAATGTTAGAGGTCAACGCAGCTTACTGGTATGCTGGCCCACTGCTCCAAATTTTATATCTCTTCTGTCCCTCAGTTATTGCCTGACATGATTTAACAACTGTAATTCCTTATTTAACGATGTCAAAGGTTTTTAGGAAATTGACTGTATTTCACCAACGATATATTTCTTCTTGATTACAGAGTGGTTAAAATGATTTTAAACCAAGACAGCAAAATAAAGCAGTAATAAAATCAATAAAAGGTGCTTAAAACATTCCTTCTATTAGGTAATGGCATTTAAAATATCCGTAGCTTGTAATGGCACTTAGGATATGCCCAAAAATCAATGAGCTAAATTACTTATTGAACTAGTTAATTTGAACATTGAGTTTTTTATGTATATTGATAAAACGGGCTACAGAATACTCTTGGCAAGTAGCAGCAGCACGTTCATGGTCAGATGTCTCCCTCTGCTGGAGAAACAAATTAAATTTCCTTCAGTTACAGAATAAAAAGATAAAATATTAAAATCTGTAACCTCAAAAAGTCCACCACAGGACTCTGAATCTTAAAAGGCTCCAGGAATTCATTAGAACAATACAAAATCATTAATGGTTAAAAAAACACCATGTACCTTTTTAAAACCTTTTCATTAACCGAGAATATGGTACTTTAGAGAGTCAAGATGAAACAGCAGATGAGAATCAAAATTTAATTATTTCAAAACCCCCTTCTTAATTTTCTAACTATTATCCCCGGGTTTTTGGTATTTAAGAATAAGATTCTAAAAGCCTTGAATAATTTCTCTTTGATGTTGGAAGTAAAAGGGTTTGAATTTTAAAAGAGAAAGTATAAATCTGTGCTCAAGGAAAAGTCCACATTCTTAGTAGTTTAATTTGATCAAAATCAAGTTTGAACTATCTTTGCAAATGAAGGATTTTGAGAACTCAAAGTAAGAATCCACTAAACAGCTTCACATTCCTCTCTCTGTGTGGGGTGCTATGAGAGTTTCCAATAATTATTACCATTATTTTTTTTTCAAACATCTACTATTTAAAATGCTAAGTACTTTATTGAAAAGACTCTTCAATGCTTTTCAATTTTTCCCCCTGCTAGTTCAGCCCTAAGCAGGTGTTAGACTTCTAAAGAGCTTGCCTCAGGACTTTTAACTCAAACTACAAAGCGGAGCTTCAGAAATTATGATAAAAGGTGTTAAGAGAGAAATGAAGGTGAAGAGGTTATCTGACACTAACCTAAAATTGTACATAGTACCTTTTGAAAAATTACAGCTACCCAGAATATACCATTTGGTTTTGAATGGTTTCATCAATAATAGTCCAAGAATTTTTTTTCACTCACATTTCAACACACTTCATTTATATTCAAAACAACTGGTATATTTAAAATGACATGCAATGATGGGAAATTTTTAATCAAAGAGCTTTGCTCACTCTGTATAACTTTGGTTTTGTTTTGGTTTTGCATACAGGGAGACTAAAATAGAAAATTACAGAGAATACTGTTTTGTTTTGTTTTTGCATGCTGAAAGATCACTGACTAAACAGGAAACTGCAGAGAATACTGTTACTTTTTTGCATGCTGAAATATCACTGACCAACATTATGGATGTACTATGTAACACACTACCCAAGTTTACCACAAACCCAGGTTAATGCCTGCTTCTGACTTTCAGGTCTAAAAGAAGAATCTTTCATGTTATATGAACAATGCACTAACTTTTGCCCTTTCTTGTTCTTCCTGAAAGGAAAAAAAAAAGAGAAACACTAGTCTTAAAACACAAAGTATAGCAACTAAAAATTGATTCAACTCACCATAAATTTCTCAATACTTTTTCAACTTGCATTAAAACTTCAATTTCAACTGAAGTATGTATGCACATGCCCAAAACTGAAAGGTAAAAATACAAAAATCTAAAATTAGTTGCTCCATTTGAGATTAGGATTATGGTTGATTTTTTTCCTTCCAACAGCTGTTATTTAATATTTTTGCCTCAGTTTTTCTAATTTTTAAAAATTCTACTTTGATTTACTATCTTGAAGAAAATAAAGGAAAATATATCTGTCCTTAAAATGATGAAAGGCTTCCCTTGTGGCTTAGCTGGTAAAGAATCCACCTGCAATGCAGGAGACCTGGGTTCTACCCCTGGGCTGGGAAGATCCCCTGGGGAAGGGAAAGGCTACCCACTCCAGTAGTATTCTGGCCTGGATAATTCCATGGACTGTATAGTCCATGGGGTTGCAAAGAGTCAGACACGACTGGTCGACTTTCACTTTAAAAGGATCTGTCCTCAAACCTTATACTTGTTCCCACACTACATTCATAAATCTGCATCTAAAAATTTGGTAAAGGAACTTCCCTGGTGGTCCACTGCTTAAGAATCTGCCTGGAAACACAGGAAACATGGGTTCAGTCCCTAGAAGTAGGATCCCACATGCTGCAGAGCAACTAAGCCCATGTCCTGCAATTACTGAGCCCACATGCCACAACGAGAGAGTCCTTGTGCCACAACAAAGATCCCATGTGTCGCAACTGAGACCTGACACAGCCAAATAAATAAAATTTTTTTAATAAATAAAAATTTAAAATCCGGTTTAAAAAAAAGTTTGTTTTAACACGGTTATCTAGAGTGCCTCTGTATAGCACAGGGAAAGCTGCTCAATATTCTGTATTAACCTAAATAGGGAAAGATATGAAAAAGTTACAAGTATATATATACACACATATCTATATAACTGAATGACTTTGCAGTACACCTGAAACTAATACAACATTGCTAATTGACTATGCTCCAACATCTAATAATAAAAGAAAGAGCAGCTCTGAAAAGAATAGGAACAAAAGACAAAAATGGCATTTAAGATATTTTAAAATATTATATAGATGAAACTAATTGCTTGCATATATTCATTAATGAATACTAAAAAAAAAAAACAAACAGCTGAATATATGTGTAATCAAAGAAGAGGTAAACTCAAAATAAAGGTCTTTGAGGCTCAAATCAAAGTAGCTCCCAAGGCTGAATCTGGCCTCCTGGGTTTTCTTTATAGTCAACTGTTATAAGTGTTCCTATACCAATCTTAAAGTGTTCTGTTTTAATCACAGCAGCCACTAACACTGATCCTGAAAGAAAATTAACTCTTCAGATGGGAGATTTCCTACAGTCTGCACAGTCTCTCTGGGCTTCATCCAAGACAGATGAACTATGCTCCACTGTGGCCTCCTTACAGGTTTTCAAAGCACAATGGAAAATGGTTTTCTAACATATTTGTACCATGCAAGGGTTCCTGTGGAGAGTTCCATTTCTGGATATATACTAGAAATTGCTGTAATTTTTTTGGTCCTTTTTAATTTGCAGTTACATGAAATATGACAATAACAAGAGAAATAACAATCATGCAGGTGTCCATGGCTAACACACAGGGCCATCACTTGTGTAAAGCATAAAACAAGGAAAATCTCTTTAAATGAATCCAATCTTTCTGCAACAATTAGCCTTCTGAAAAACCAAAATGATAACCAATACATTTAGAAAAAGGAATTTTTTAAACATTCTTCTGTAAACTAAATACACCTGAGGTTAAAGAAGGATAAAGAAACAATCAACAAGGACTTTCCTCACAGTCAAGTGTTAAGACTATGCTCCCAATACAGGGGGCATGGGTTCAATCCCTGGCCAGAGAACTAAGATCCCACATACTGCTGCTGCTGCTGCTAAGTCACTTCAGTCGTGTCCAACTCTGTGCGACCCCATAGACGGCAGCCCACCAGGCTCCCCCATCCCTGGGATTCTCCAGGCAAGAACACTGGAGTGGGTTGCCATTTCCTTCTCCAATGCATGAAAGGGAAAAGTGAAAGGGAAGTCACTCAGTTGTATCCAACTTGTAGCGACCCCATGGACAGCAGCCCACCAGGCTCCTCCATCCATGGGATTTTCCAGGCAAGACAACTGGAGTGGGTGCCGTTGCCTTCATGAGGCACAGCCAAAAAAAAAAAGAAAGAAACACTCAGCAAATGCAAAAGATAAATTTCAACTCTTTTACTGCTGGATTACTTAAAATATAGACACCAGTTAATAAAAAGTAAAAAAACTCTTTTTATTTTTAAGCTGTGCCACACAGCTTACAGGACCTTAGTTCCCCAACCAGGGGTTGAACCCAGGTCCTTGACAGTGAAAGCAGGAATCTTAGCCACTGGACCACCAAGGAATTCCCAAGAAAATATTCTTACAGTCTGCTATAATATTTAATAATCCTATAACCTAATGATAACCATGTCTAATATCTGCTGAATTCTTACTATGTTCCAAGAACCATGCTAAGCTCTTTATATCAGACTTGTTTTTGCTGGCTAAGCATTCATTACCCCCTTCCAATTACAGCATCCCCTTTTTCCTTCCCCACTCAAAGTGGTCATGGTGAGCTGATCGGTTCATCATAGTTATACCATCTCCAAACTGATTCTAAACTGGACATTTAAAGAACTACATTCCCTTGGGCACAGCAGTCAGTTCAGAAAGGCCCCCAGTGCCAGCAAAGCCAATCAAATTTCATAAAGATTTGGAGTCCAAAGTCCCCCTTCCTTTAAAGATTTAAACCTGTGACTATCTGTAGCCATCAACATGTTTCCCCATCACTAGGAGGAAATCTGTCTGAATGCAACAAAAACACTGAAAAGATGCTAAAGGTGGAGAGAGAACAAGCGCAGGGCCTGGAACAAGCAGGGCCCTTGAATGTGCTTGTTACATGATATAATGAAATTCCTTTGCTTCAGCTGATTAGAGTAGGGTACCATTACTAGCAATTAAGAATGGTCTAGCTAGAACACATTGGAGAAGGAAATGGCAACCCACTCCAATGTTCTTGCCTGGAGAATCCCAGGGACAGGGGAGCCTGGTGGGCTGCTGTCTATGGGGTCGCACAGAGTAGGACATGACTGAAGAGACTTAGCAGTAGCAGCAGAACACACACCTACAAGTAATCCATGCAATCACATGGGTCTACACCAAGAGCCAGGGTCCCCTCAGCTACTCGTGAACACGCAGCCGGCTCCAACCTCTGCTGCTGGCCCTGTCTCACATCACTGCATGTGTGTGTACAGCAGGCCTATGGCCCCACACAGGCAAGTGCAGCTGGCCCGTACTGCCAAGCATGTGCATACCACCAGATTCTGACCACCACTGCTACCTGAACTGGAACCTAGGCACCAGACCTAAAGGCACCACTGAGTACCTCAACAGCCCTTGCAGCTCCTGCAGACCCACAGCTCTCCCCAAGAACCATGCATTATCGATGTGGTGGACCCATCCCTGAGCCAACAAGTCACACACCCTTGAACCCAGAGGTTCTACTCACACCCATACTTAACACCCCACGCCACTAGAGCCACAGCCATAGCACACTCCAGACTGCCTTCACTCACAAGTGAAGGTATTTATTTTTTTCTGAAGTCAGTCCAGAAAGTCTGGAAGAGGTGACTGCTTCTTCAAATGCAGAGGTATCTGTGCATGGGTATAGGGAACACAAGAATCAGGGAAACTGGACACCACCAAAGAAAATGGTAAACTTTCAGCACCCCTGCAGGATGTGTGAATTCCAGCAATGAATACAGCTTAGACTAAAGGTGGCATATCTTCTATCTTTTTCTTCCAAATCTAATAAGATGATAGACAGAGGCTGCAGAGTTCAAAGTATTGCTGCCATGCTCGCAGGACTGTTATTCCATGTTCTGGTCATAACAAAAATAAGAACTCTTTCAAGATACTAAGGTCTCTGGGTGCTATCTCCCTAAACTGAAAGACAAAGGTGAATTCTGAGTGACAGATTGAACAAGACAGTGGCATAGGAATTTCTAGCACTCAGCCTCTCCCGGAAACATCAATTGGAACAACCATCCACACGCAAAAATAACTTCACAAGCACTAAGAACGTCAGGTAAGGGATTACAGTACCTAATCCAATTTAAAATGGGCAGAGGACCTGAATATTTTTTTTTTAAGACATACAAATGACCAACAGGTACATGAAAAGATGCTCAACACCACTAATCATCAGGGAAATGCAAATCAAAACCATAATGAGATATCACCTTATGCCTGTTAGAATGGCTGTTACCAAAAAGACAGGAGATAAGAAGCATTAGTGAGGATATGGAGAAAGGGGAACCCTCGGGTACTCTTGGTGGGAATGTAAACTGATATATCCACTATGGAAAAGAGTATGAAAGTTCCTTTAAAAAAAAACAACAACAACAAATAGAACCACCATATGATCCAGCACCCCCACTTTCAAAGGAAATGAAATTACTAGAGATGTCTGAACTCCCATGTTCATTGTAGCATTATTCACAATGCTCAACACATGGATACAACCTAAGTGTCAATAAAGAAAATGTGGTGTATATATACACTCAGCCATAAAAAAAGAAGGAAATTCTGCCATTTGTGACAAAATGGATGGTTCTTGAGGGTATCAATACTAAGTGAAATGTCACATAGAAAGACAAATACTATATGATCTTTCTTATATCCAGAACTAAAAAAACTGGAATCCACAGAAATAGAATAAAATAGTTAGTTGTTGCCAGAGGCTGGCAATGGGGGAAATGTGAGTTGTTGGTCAAAGGGTACAAACTTCCAATTATAAAATGGAGATCTAAGGTACAGTGTGATGACTATAGTTAATAATACTATATTATTATATATTTGAGGTTGCTCTTAAATGTTCTTATCACAAAAAAAATGGTAATTATGTAAAATGATGCAAGTGTTAACTAAACTTATTGTGGTGATCATTTTGCAATACAAACATGTCAAATCATCATGCTGCTGCTGCTAAGTCACTTCAGTCGTGTCCAACTCTGTGTGACCCCATAGATGGCAGCCCACCAGGCTTCCCCATCCCTGGAATTCTCCAGGCAAGAACACTGGAGCGGGTTGCCATTTCCTTCTCCAATGCGTGAAAGTGAAAAGTGAAAGTGAAGTCACTCAGTTGTGTCCGACTCTTCGGGATCCCATGGACTGCAGTCTACCAGGCTCCTCCGTCCATGGGATTTTCCAGGCCAGAGTACTGGAGTGGGGTGCCATCACCTTCTCTGTCAAATCATCATATTGGACACTTTATACTTACATGTTACATATCAATTACATCTCAATAAATCTAGGAAATGAACTTAATACTGAAAAAGACAGACATAGGGGTAAGGGATTAAAAGGCACAAACTATTATTATAAAATAGGCTACAAAACTATACTATACAACACAAGGAATATAGCCAATATTTTATATTAACTATAAATGGNTGCCATCACCTTCTCTGTCAAATCATCATATTGGACACTTTATACTTACATGTTACATATCAATTACATCTCAATAAATCTAGGAAATGAACTTAATACTGAAAAAGACAGACATAGGGGTAAGGGATTAAAAGGCACAAACTATTATTATAAAATAGGCTACAAAACTATACTATACAACACAAGGAATATAGCCAATATTTTATATTAACTATAAATGGAGTATAACCTTTATAAACTGTGAATCACTATATCATACACCTGTAACTTATATGTCAACTATACATCAATAAAAAATAAATAAAATTTTTAAAATTACATTTCTTTTTAAAAAATTAAAAAGCAGTTAAAGGAAAATAAAATATATTACACTTATGCTCTCATCCAAGCCTTTTAAAGTGGTCTAGAAATAAATGAACAAAAGAAAGTAGATTTCTTATGTCTTCTTCTACATTCCTCTGAATGAATTTAACCCTTAGTGGCTACAAAATCAGTTATTATTTCAAGTCAGTTTCACTTAAAAAGAAAAAAAAATAGGACATGAAAAATACCTTACTTATGGTTTCAAGCTGTCTTCTTTATATCCTTTAAATAATTTAGTCCAAAAAATGCTGAATTTAGACTTCAATTCTTATGCCTTACCTGACACATAAGAAAAATTAAAATCAACCTTTGATCCTAAAAAATTAGGGTGAAAAAACCCTTCCAAGATCTTTTTGTAACAGTTATATGTCCACCCCGTGTTGAACAGCATCACATAAAAGATGCAACAAGAACATCTACTTTGAACAAAGCACTAAAAATCAGCAAGCAAGCTTTAACACATCACACAATGGGGCTGACTTAAATTTCCTTAATTTAAATTTTCTATTATTTAATATCTTAAGAAGTAGCAGCAATTATCTGACAGCCAAATCAAAACTATTAAAAGAAATGAGAAAAATCCAAAACAGTGTTCCCAAAAGTTGGAACAGTACATGAAATGAAAGCGAGAGGCAGGGCCCAGAAAGAATATCAAAAGTTTGCACTCAATTATCCTCCAATTTAAAAACTTTAAAAATTAAAAAAAAAAAAAAAAAAGACTATCAAAAGCTTCCTGATTATACTGGAAGAAGACTAAGGTTCAGAACAAAAGTCTCCTGGTCATTCTTCAGAGAGGTCAGATTCTCTGGTGTTACAGCGAAGATGGAAGGTGCTTAAAAACAGGTTGTTGTTATTAACAACTGTTTTTAACAGACTGTTCGCTATGCCTTGTCCGATTCTTTGAGACTCCGTGAACTACACAGTTCATGGAATTCTCCAGGCCAGAATACTGGAGTGGGTAGCCGTTCCCTTCTCCTACATATACTCTTTTAGTCTTTTTTCTCTTTTCCAGCTAAATATGAAAAGGTATTCCCTTACTGCTATCCAGTTTTTTCGTCAATCTTTTTTTTATAAGTTTTCATTCTTATAGCTCTTGTTAAATGGTAAGTAATATAAAGACAGATGGGGAGGTATAGCTAGGTTGACTATTTGCTGAGTCCACAGCAAAGATTAAGAGGAAATTCTGCGACAATAAAATAATAATGAGATAAATTACCAAACCTATTTTAAAGGAATGCCCTGCTAGAGATTTAAAGCTAGTTCCTCTAAGAAGGGCCTTTTAAGGACAAGGAAGGCGGCTGTACTGCAGTCCATGGGGTCGCAAAGAGTAGCACACGACACAGCGACTGAATAACAACCTCTAAGAAATTCTGGAGGATTTTAACTAGAATTGAAAGTGAACATCTTCTGAATGACGTTAACACTACTATTTACATTTTTTTCTCAGCATTTTCTCGTCTTCGGCTGGGGGAGGGGAGAGGGCAAAGATTCTGAATCAAGAAGATTTTCACCTCAAGAAGATTCTGAGGTGAAAAGTCATAGTGGTGACAGCACAGGGCAAACACCAGGAGGTCAACCTTTATTAGTCTCTAGTGAGCTGTTAGCTTTCATGACCTGGAAAATTCTTAGCCTGTCACCCGAGCCAGGTCCCGCCTTCCCCTGCACTTCCCCTCCTCAAGGCTGGAGCTGGAGAGACACTACCAGCCCGACCCGCGCGGCACTCTGGGAGCGGAAGAAGGAGCCGCGCGGCGGCGGCTCAGCCGGAAGAGGAGGAGCCAGGCTTGGAGGGTAGCTGAGAGTTACTGCCGCTCGGGCTGCCTGCCGGTGTTTGCGCGTCGCGGGGAGCAGGGCCTGGCGGGCGGGGTGTGTCGCGATGCCGGAGCTGGCCGTGCAGAAGGTGGTGGTCCACCCCCTGGTGCTGCTAAGTGTGGTGGATCATTTCAATCGGTGAGCGGGCGGCACTGGGTGGCCTACCGGGGCCGGTGGCGCCGCCGCTGCTGAGTCACGGGCGTGTTGGGTACGGCGCAGCGGCCGCGGGGGTGCTGACGCACCGGGGGTGGCCCTGAGTCGCCGAAGGGCCCAGATTAAGTCCATTTATGAAGCCCAAGTTACCCGGAGTCTTCTACCCAGCCGGCACTCCCGGGAACTGAGCTGATCATTCTCTTTACCCAGTCCGTACGATGCCAGAGTATGGGGAGCAGGTTTCATTTGATCCTGATCCCCAGTCCTCGTGCCCATCTATCGTCTCGTCCGTCCCTTTTCGCCTAAGAAACTCGGTGTTTGGTAGGAAAGCCCTTCAGACTCGCGCTTTTTGGCTCTGAAGGCTGTCACCGAAAGTCTGGTCCCTGCAAGAACTGTGCTTTTAACTTGTGGAAGTTTCAGAAGTGGGAATCTGGTTAGACGATAGCTTAAACTGTAGATATATTAAGTCTAAAAGTCAACTTTTCTTCTAAAAATGAGACCAGTTGGAGGTATAGGTGTTAATGAATAAGAAAACATCCCACAGATGATACTTCTGCCTTCGCTTGCTTGTTTTCGAACTGTTCGTCCCGCGGGACCTGTTACACGTGTTCATAAGTTTTACAGTAGTTACTTGAATTGGAAAGTTGTAAGACCCAGTTGGGAGCATCTGCTATAAAGTCATAGTTGCTAAGTGCTTGCTTTGTACAACTCCCAATTCAACCAGAGCCAAAACCAAACTCAAAGACTCCTGTGAGGTTTAGGGTCCCCGGTTTAGTTTCATTTCTTTGTAGGACCTTTAGCCTAACAAGATACGTGAGTTTTCACTGTACAATAACTGGTTTTCTCCCATAGGATACTAGAGGTGCTAAGAAGGCAGGCATCATTTCAGTTCCATTCAGTCAATTCAACAAACATTTTTAAGGGCATAGTGAAGGCAGACACTTCAAGCTGCTGTGTCAGACAATTGTAGGGTTTTCTAAAACACAGATGCATTTTTGTAGATTAGAAGAAAAGCCCATGAGTGTGGAAATTTCCTTTGAACTTAGATTTCCCCCCAAAATCAGAATACTTAATTCTGATCCAAGCCCTAGACATAGTAAGCATTTATAAGTTTGTCAAATCATGTGTTTAGATGAGCACAGTTCAATCGGTGTGAACCAGCAACTGTTAAATTGTGGTTCATTTCACAATGACTTTTGTCTGTCCTTTGGACATAGAATTGTTTGTTATGTCACGTTTGTTAGTGGTTAATGGAGAATTCTATATAAAGACCAATGAAATAAGTGAAACACTTGTCGTTCCTTAGCACAAAATTACTAAGGGGGTTTGATTTGAAGATAGAAATTCTGAGGTAGTTTTTCTTGTTCACTGAGCCCTCCCAGTATGATTAGTCACCAGCTCAGTTCCAACTTCTGCCTAATTTAGCCATTCAGAGAGATCACAAATGGCATACACATGCTTCTGGGGCAGAATCATTTTCTCAGCCCCTAGATGATACAAAGAATTGTTTATGCCATCTAGTTGGGCTTGTTTCAGAGAAGAGTTGGCAAGCTGGACCATAACAGTGGTTCAGCTTTAGCATCTTTATCCCTGAAAAGGTTGGAGGATAGAGAAGATAGAGAAAGTTTAAGAAAGAAAGGTAAGCGCTTATTAAAATAAAAGGTTAAATGTATTTTCAAACACCAACAGATTACATTTAAAACTAAGATCTGGGGAGTTTTCATTTTCTCCATTTTAAATTTCTATAGGGTTTGAGGGTTGTTTGTTGTTTTTTTTAAGACTAACTTCCTACATTTGTTTAGTGGAATCAGTTGGCTAAGCTAAATTGTGTCAGTACACTGGTATCGCATGTTAGGTATCTTATTGTTGAGTCTGTGCCTATCCAGATTGATCTTTTGTTTTCTCATCCAGAATAGGCAAGGTTGGAAACCAAAAACGTGTTGTTGGTGTGCTTTTGGGTTCATGGCAAAAGAAAGTACTTGATGTATCCAACAGTTTTGCAGGTAAAATAAAAATCTGTCAATTATACCTGTTTTTTAAAATAAATAAATAGACAAATTTTACATTTTCTNTCTGTGCCTATCCAGATTGATCTTTTGTTTTCTCATCCAGAATAGGCAAGGTTGGAAACCAAAAACGTGTTGTTGGTGTGCTTTTGGGTTCATGGCAAAAGAAAGTACTTGATGTATCCAACAGTTTTGCAGGTAAAATAAAAATCTGTCAATTATACCTGTTTTTTAAAATAAATAAATAGACAAATTTTACATTTTCTGAGTATGGTTAAAATGTCAGTTAACTTTTAAAACGAAAGAAAATTTCGTGGTCTCCATTTTTTTTTTTTTACTGCAACCAAGCGATTCTATTTCAGAATTGCTTAAGTATAGAACAGGGAGGCTAAAGGCTACACACAGAAGTAGATAGTAAATATTTTTAAGTATTTTCAGGCTGTATCGTCTCCATTGCAACTGCTTAGCTCTGGAAAGCAACTGAAAACAGTATGTAGACAAACTAACAGCCATATTGCATAAAACTATTAAAATAGGCAGTGGGTATAGTTTGTCAATCCCTGCACTAAACTATTAACTGTGGTTATGGGTAGGCAAGGGGAAGATAAAAACCTTCTTTTCACTCTGTTTCGTGAATGTTCAGAAGAATGTATCTATGTATTTTATGATTAAAGCAACAACAATGAACAACAAAATAATTGCTGGCATAGCTGCTAGACTAGAGATCACTAACTCCAGTGTCTAAAAGGATCAAGCAGTAATGTAATTTGCCCAACAGAAGTATTAGGAAATGATGGAACTTTTAGCAAACTGAAGAACGTGTATCCTTTTCAAAGGAGGTGACCTCTGTATGGCTATAGCCAGTTATTGCCAAGTCTTCCAATTTTTCAAGAGAGCCTGGAGGTCTAGATTTGTATGTGGCATCTTCCAGTTTTTAATAAAAGCAACTCAAAAATACTTTTAATACTGTATTGGACAAGCTAAAGACATGGGTCAAATCTGGCCTAGAGGTCCACAGTTGTGATGTGTGCCCTTAGAGTTCTGTCTAGCACCCTAAACTGTTTTGGGGTTTTTTTTTTACTTTTTCTCCTCTCTAGTTCCTTTTGATGAAGACGACAAAGATGATTCTGTCTGGTTTTTAGACCATGATTACTTGGAAAACATGTATGGAATGTTCAAGAAGGTCAACGGTAGGTGGCATTGTGGCACTGGTGTATGTGTGTGTGGTGTGGTATGTAAATGTGCGTGTGTGTCCCTAATGCCTTTTTTAAGTATTCACTTTTCTTTGTCGAATGTCAAAGACCCTTTCACTTAGCTAGACTAAAGTAAGGCCAATGGTAGTAGACAAATGAGGTAGAATGAATGAGAAACTGGAGTAGCAATTCAAGGCCAGCTAGACCACCTAGGTTTCAGGGGAGAGATAGCACTTGGCAGCAGAAAAGCAAAAAGTTACCACATAAAATCCACATGCCTCTAGAGCTTTAGTACCGCCAAGGTAAATATCTTGTCAGTGTATCATTTTCATGCCATTACAGCAGCCACATTGATTTGGAAATGTTTATTCCCACAACACTCACTGCTGTAATCTATGTGAGATGAACTTGCACTTGTTTATATAGACCCTTGGAATTGTTTTTTACTTGATTCATGTATGATTGCTTTCCTAAACTAGTCTGAGATATGGCTATCTCTGGATTTCTCCTGCTGTTTATTTTCAGAGATTCCTGCTTTTGAATTTAAGATTTCATAAGCACGTCAAGGTTTAGATGCCTGGAATTTTTAAAAAGGTAGAGAACATAACTACTGAAGTTCTTACCCTTTTTGAGGGTAATATATAGATCTTTATGTAACCGTTCAAAGCCACTATTTTTTTCCTTCACAGCCAGAGAAAGAATAGTTGGGTGGTACCACACAGGCCCTAAACTACACAAGAATGACATCGCCATCAATGAACTCATGAAAAGATACTGCCCTAACTCAGTAAGTACTTTATCTTTAAAACCCTTGACTGATAATTGCTTGCCAGTTAACTCAAGAAAAAGAGCCTCCTAGTGGATAGTGAATCATTTCACCACTTTTTCTCTATAAACTTGTATTAATTTGCAGAGCTTTGTGTAGTATACAGTAACATCTGCTCAGTGCTGAGTATGTAAGTTACCTTTCTTAATCCTCTCAACTGTATGGAATTGTTATCCTTTTTACAAATGAGAAAACGGAGGTTCAGAATGGTTAGTAAGGTCTTCTGAGAGTGCAGCTGGGATTAAAATGCTGGTTGTTTTGACTCTTAATTTCCTTCTGCTTGATTATTTCCTCACTGGACTTTCAACTTGTTAATGGATGGGGTTGAAGAGCAGAGCAAATGATAAGAAATTTGAAATGTAAAGTCTTTTTTTTCCTGAAAATTCTGGCTCATTATCTGTTTAAATGAATGAAAAAGCTTCCGTAATCATCTTCAGAATGGCTGCAGTTATTCACTATTTCTTAATACAAGGTGGTTTGCTAAGATGTGTTTTTCTGCCAGGTATTGGTCATCATTGATGTGAAACCAAAGGACCTGGGACTGCCCACAGAAGCATATATTTCGGTGGAAGAAGTTCATGATGTAAGTCATCTTGTCATGAGCCTAGGAGATTAGCTTTGCTACTTTTAGGGCTAGTGGGTTTTTCCCCCATTTCAAGTCAACAAATACTTTATAACAAAAGGTTATTGATTTCTGTCAACAGTTTGATATTATGTTTTTTCCCCCTTGAGTGTTTGAATCACCAAATTTTAGAAATGGAGAGGACCATAGAAATCTAAAGTCTCCTTTTACAAATGAAATTGAGACCGAAGTAGTCAAATTATCACCCAGAGATGTTCTCAGCAGAGTAAATGCAGAGCCTGATGAGCTTGATCTTAATCTAGTGCCATTTCCACTGTTGGCCCACCTCTGACAGTCTTCTAGAAGTTACTAGGTTTTCAAATAGAGTAAGTCAGAACTCCTCGGAGCTAGATGGCAAAACCCATCAGCAGGATTTGACACTTATATAGTTGGCTCCATTGTATTCAGTACCTGCTTTGTGGTCTTGCTAGCTTGTGCCTTGGGTATGGACAGGACAAGCTGCCAAAATAGCTTTTCTCTATTTGCAGGAAACAGAATTGAATGCAGATTCTAGGATAAGATTTGTCGTGAAACTATATGAGGTTTTTTTTTTTTTTTTTTTTAGTATAAAGTATTTGCACTTAGGGTATACAAAGAGCTCAGTCTTGAATTTCCAAAGTCAAAAGTTGGAGAGATGGAGTAAATATATAAGTCTATAAGTCTTTCTTCTTATAGTTATCCATGTATTCGATTTTAAAATCTGGAAACGGCTTTTTAACTTAGCTTCCTGCAAATGTTCCTTGCCCTGAGCTCTGTGCCCCTGTTTCTCTTTGCCTTTCTACTAGAGAACTTAGATCCACATCTGTTGCCTCCTTGCAGTAAGGCTTTCATCCCTGGACTTGATACAGTTGTTACAAATTAAATTTTACCTTGCCTCTTTCAAAAAGGAGTTTGAGGCTACTTGCGCGCGCGCACACACACACACACACACACACACACCACCCCCCCAATGAAACAGGATTTTTTATTGAAGATAGAGGGGATGTAAGGGTCATATTATAAGATGAAGCCGTGGAAAAATCAGTACCTGGAAAGACAGGCCAGGAAGTCCTGCACAGGTGTTGGAAGGCTTTGACCATCCTAGCATACAAAGCCAAGAGGAAAATGTCATTTTCAGGATTCACACTATCCTGGATAAAATAACAACAGCTGATGTTTATACCATTTAGTGTAAGTGAAGCGACTTTCCCAAGATCTCACAGCTCCCTTAGCACACACAAGGCAAAGCCAGGCTTTGCATCTAAGCCGTCTGCCTACATCCTGTGCGTGCACTGCCATGCGCTCCTGCTTACAAACAGTTCACAGTCTTTATAGGAGATGCACAGTCTCTTCTGGCACTAAATCTGAGAAAAGTATCTCCTGAGTCCCGTCAAGAAATAAGTAGGTGATACCGCAAACCACATCCACTAATGGGTTCCTTGATTAATTCAGGCCACCAGAAAATCAGTGATTCTCACCACATTGTTTGGTGCACTGATCATTTGACCCAATGGACAGTAAGTAGTAGATGGTTCAAAGTTATATTTTCTAACATAAGCTTATCTCAGGCGCAGTGTTCAGAATATGGCCTATTTTAGAATGAACTATGACAGTCCTTAAAATTTAGCCAAATTGAGACTTCTCTGAATATCCATCTCTACTGAAGACTTAAGATAATATCAAGATTTTCCTCAGAAATAAGCTAAGGATGATGCTCCAGTATACCTCAATCCTGAGTAGAACTGCTGAAGCAAAACTTTACCCACCCTTGCCACAGAAAACCCAGTAATAACACCTCTCAAGTGATCTGACTTAAAGCAGAAGAATCAAGGTGTGAAAAGGAACATGTGCTAGTTTGTTCATTTGTTTGTAAGTAAATAACTATAATTAAGTCTCCTCTCCCAGGATGGAACTCCAACCTCAAAGACATTTGAGCACGTGACCAGTGAAATTGGAGCAGAGGAAGCTGAGGAAGTCGGAGTTGAACACTTATTACGGTGAGACTTTAGGACGGCATCAGAATCAGAAGCTGCCCAAGAGGCTGCTCAGTGTAAGGAAAAGATCCATATCAAGAGTCCAGAGACCTGGGCTCTAGTCCTGGATCATCTATGAAGTGTCCTGAGTTACGATTTATGACTCTGGATAGCGCACGTTGTCGAAGCTATAATGCTGGCTGTGACAGGAACACATGCGTGTTAAAAGCAAATGTGTGTTCTTTAAGTGCACCTCCTTTACAATGAATGTAGCTAGCCAGTTTTCTGCAGAGAATCTGCATCAGGGCCTTTTACACTCTTGGGGACTTCTTTAGTAGTCCAATGGCTAAGACTCCATACTCACAATGCAGGGGGCCCAAGTCTGATCCCTGCTCAGGGAACTAGATCCTATGTGCTGCAACTAAAGATCCAGAGCGCCACAATTAAGACCCAGCACAGCCAAATTTTAGGGAAAAAAAGAAAAATACTTACATAACCCTGACTTATTTGAAAGATCATAGATTTCCTCAAACAGTAATTCTTTTCAGTTCAGAAAGTTACTACTGACTGATTTAAAAGCATCTCAAAAACATCTTACAGATACAGGTGAAAAGAATGCTACCCTCTTTAGAAACAAGAGAAATTGAAGTAGAGAGGGATTTAAAAAATTTTTTTAGTGAACATGATTTCATTTTAGCTCTCTCTTTTGAAAGATGTCCTGTGATGAGAAGGATAAAACATGTGCTTCCAAATGAAAACTAGGTTAAGGCACTTTATACTCAAATCTTTATCAAACGGAGAAGTAGCATTTTTGCTTTTGAAAACTTGCCCCTCCTCACAAACTGAGTTATTCCCTTAGAATGTGAAAATCTGTGTGATGGTATAGGACACTGATGGACACCCCTGCTCTTTCTTGTGGGTTCCTATAGAGACATCAAAGACACTACAGTGGGCACTCTTTCTCAGCGGATCACAAACCAGGTCCATGGTCTGAAGGGACTCAACTCCAAGCTCCTGGACATCAGGGGCTACCTGGAGAAGGTGGCCACCGGCAAGCTGCCCATCAACCACCAGATCATCTACCAGCTGCAGGACGTCTTCAACCTGCTGCCAGATGTCAGCCTGCAGGAGTTTGTCAAGGCCTTTTACCTGAAGACCAACGATCAGATGGTGGTGGTATATTTGGCCTCACTGATCCGTTCTGTGGTCGCCTTGCACAACCTCATCAACAACAAGATTGCCAACCGGGACGCAGAGAAGAAGGAAGGGCAAGAAAAGGAAGACAGCAAAAAGGACAGAAAAGACGACAAAGAGAAAGAGAAGGAAAAGAGTGATGTAAAGAAAGAAGAGAAAAAGGAGAAAAAATAAAATGTAGCTTTTTAATTTGTAAATTAAAATCTTGTAAACTAACGCATTGTGCCGCCAGAGGGGTCTTTAAAGTGCTTGTTAAAAAGCTGTATTGATGAGAGCTCTCTGGATAGAGGGACTGATCTCGAACCTAAACTGCAGCTTCGGCTACTGTAAGTTGGGGAGGGGATAGCTCAGGTTTCAGACTGTGTGAGAAAAGCGGAGAGAAGTAAGTGTAACATTTTTGGTACTCTCCCTACTTTTATCTATGAGACCAGGAGTTGAATTTTTCCCGTCTCAAGAGACTCTTGGGGTCTGTTTCTGGCAGTCTGCAAAATTGCAGAATGGAATGCATGAATTCCTTAAGTGCTCTGTCTTGGAACACTTTGAGGTCTGACCCTCAGGACTCTGTGAGAATTCTGCCCCACGGGACTTCTCAGACCCGTAGCTCTGGCATTCTCGGGGCTTGGGATCAAGATATTGTTTACCTTCAAAGATACAATTAAATGGCTTGGTTTTTAAGTCTGTGTTCTAGTCGTTTTTAACTGGGAGTGGTGATCCATTGTTTTCAGAAGCAACAAAGTTTTTAATTGACAGTTTTTAATCCTTGAAGCTGCCTGAACAGGATCCTTTATGAAAAAGAGAATCTCATTCCTTTAAAAATAAAGCTGTAATGAGAGTTCCCAACTGAGCCCAGAAGACCTGGGTCGTAGTTCATACCTTAGATTCCTGTCCCTAGAGCAGTGTTTCTTAAGTTTTCATAAGGGACACATTTACTTACTATTGCAGTAGGTACGTTAAACAACAATGTCAGTGGGATGGAACAAAGCTTGCCAAAATAAGTAAAGGTACTTAATCATTTGACTTAATAGCTGTCACTTGGATACTAACTTCCTTTTTTGAGTAGTTAGAACCTCTAAGAGTTCGCTGCTGCTGCTAAGTCACTTCAGTCGTCCGACTCTGTANACAGAAAAGACGACAAAGAGAAAGAGAAGGAAAAGAGTGATGTAAAGAAAGAAGAGAAAAAGGAGAAAAAATAAAATGTAGCTTTTTAATTTGTAAATTAAAATCTTGTAAACTAACGCATTGTGCCGCCAGAGGGGTCTTTAAAGTGCTTGTTAAAAAGCTGTATTGATGAGAGCTCTCTGGATAGAGGGACTGATCTCGAACCTAAACTGCAGCTTCGGCTACTGTAAGTTGGGGAGGGGATAGCTCAGGTTTCAGACTGTGTGAGAAAAGCGGAGAGAAGTAAGTGTAACATTTTTGGTACTCTCCCTACTTTTATCTATGAGACCAGGAGTTGAATTTTTCCCGTCTCAAGAGACTCTTGGGGTCTGTTTCTGGCAGTCTGCAAAATTGCAGAATGGAATGCATGAATTCCTTAAGTGCTCTGTCTTGGAACACTTTGAGGTCTGACCCTCAGGACTCTGTGAGAATTCTGCCCCACGGGACTTCTCAGACCCGTAGCTCTGGCATTCTCGGGGCTTGGGATCAAGATATTGTTTACCTTCAAAGATACAATTAAATGGCTTGGTTTTTAAGTCTGTGTTCTAGTCGTTTTTAACTGGGAGTGGTGATCCATTGTTTTCAGAAGCAACAAAGTTTTTAATTGACAGTTTTTAATCCTTGAAGCTGCCTGAACAGGATCCTTTATGAAAAAGAGAATCTCATTCCTTTAAAAATAAAGCTGTAATGAGAGTTCCCAACTGAGCCCAGAAGACCTGGGTCGTAGTTCATACCTTAGATTCCTGTCCCTAGAGCAGTGTTTCTTAAGTTTTCATAAGGGACACATTTACTTACTATTGCAGTAGGTACGTTAAACAACAATGTCAGTGGGATGGAACAAAGCTTGCCAAAATAAGTAAAGGTACTTAATCATTTGACTTAATAGCTGTCACTTGGATACTAACTTCCTTTTTTGAGTAGTTAGAACCTCTAAGAGTTCGCTGCTGCTGCTAAGTCACTTCAGTCGTCCGACTCTGTATGACCCCATAGACGGCAGCCCACCGGGCTCCCCCATCCCTGGGATTCTCCAGGCAAGAACACTGGAGTGGGTTGCCGTTTCCTTCTCCAATGCATGAAAGTGAAGTCGCTCAGTCATGTCCGACTGTGCAACCCCATAGACGGAAGCCCACCAGGCTCCCCTGTCCCTGGGATTCTCCAGGCAAGAACACTGGAGTGGGTTGCCATTTCCTTCTCCAATGCGTGAAAGTGAAGTTGCTCAGTCGTGTCCGACTCTTAGCGACCCTATGGACTGCAGCCTACCAGGCTCCTCTGTCCATGGGATTTTCTAGGCAAGAGTACTGGAGTGGGTTGCCATGTTGGACTGTCAGTGTTCAACTATTTAAGAATATAATAAAATAGCACTAAAAATTCAGTGGAATCTCATAAACCACTTCTTAATGTTACCGTGCCCCAAAGTTGCCAGAAGCATCCATTTTTATTCAACAGACCTGCCTGCCAAAGAACAAGTTAGTGGAAATTTGGGGATTGATTTTTATCTGACAAATAGAACTACCCACATCAGTGGTCACTTCAAAGTTGATTAAGATGCTGAGATGAAATAGCAAGGGAAAAAAACTAAAGTTTTTTTTCTGTTGTGGCAGTCAAAAGTCAGATGGTTGTTCCCAATACATCTAAGTAAAAGAAATTTGAAATACATAGTTCACAGCTTGAGATGCATTTAAAATGACAAGACTGTTATTAAAAGTTTTTTGAGATTTTGTTGCCATGTTTACAATAGGCTGGTGTGAGAAAGGGAGCCTTTCTCCAGGGTAGGCAGCAAAGGTCAGAGATGCCGTGGACCTGAGGCCAAGCAGAGACAAGGAGAAAGTTATCCCAAAGAGTGAGTACTTTATGTAGGGTAGGGGTGGGGGCAACTCAAGACCACACAGGATCAGATCCACCTTTAGAAGAATGATCTGCACTTAAAAAGCTTTCCCAGGGTCTAACAGGACAATGTCACAGGCTTTTAAGTTTGTCACCTGTCACCGTTTGATCATTTGATAAACTGGAATGTCTATTGAACATGTAGGAACATGGGAATACCCAGGCCTTGTTATATTTAACAGTTGGACCTGCATATGGACAAAACTGACTTTCACCTTACTAACAGGATCTTTAGTTCCTTCTTCTAACGAAAAGTGTATGTCGCCTCTAGAATCTCGCAGGCTCGTTTTCTGAAGCAAAATTGCTGCCCTCCTATGTAAGAGGGTGAGCTTTGTAAGACTGTTGATGAAGCCTTGCTTATATAAATAGCAGCTGACTTGAGTGCGAAACCCATGGGCCTCACCTAAAATAAAGTCATGTGTTCAGATAGCAGTCTCAAGGTGAGATTTCTAAACTACTTTGGTTGTTCTTTGAACACTCAGAAAGTATCCTGGGTAAAGTCTAATCTCGTTTTCGGACTTTGTATCCAGAGTTGTGACATTCCCTTCCTTCCATTTCGAAAGGCTTCACAGTAACAGTTCAGGCCACTCCAGCTACACGCATCACAGAGAGTACAGCTTTGACTCCTTACTGGTGTCTGTTTGATGACTAACATCTGAAATATCCAAAACTTACAGGTCAGCTATCCTTAGTGCAAAGACTAAAAACTGTCAGGGTAGAACAACAGCTTTGAGCCCACTAATTAGTTAGCTGTTCTTTCATTTTACACAGATCATCAATCACCGAAGGGGAAACAAGGAAGTAATATTCCTTGAAAGACTACCATACTGCTTTCTCCAGTGCTCATGATGCAGTCAACCTTTCCAGTGGGATTTAATCCCAGAATCTTACTCTAGTTTCTGGAGGACTCTCCAGCTTTGAGAACTTAAATCATTCACTTCAAATAAAAGACTTCATAACACAAGTTCTCATAAAAGAGTGAAAGAGCCTACTCACTTGGAAGTCATGAACAGGACTTTCCTTCTACTATTTTCTACAAAAATATCTATGAAGCAGAAAGACTTCAGAATGAATTTGGGTTCTTTGTTATGCTACAACATGCTGATGACTTCATGTGCCCCTGTCACAGGAAATAGGAAGGATCTCTGGGACATGCTGGAAAAGCAGAGAAGCATCTGAATTATGTGACCCACAAGAGAAGATCTCTACAACTTCCCTAAGCAAATTCATTCCAAATTATATATAATACAGGAAAGTGCTCATTTCCATATCTATGCCTTTCAACTCTTGGCATTTCTCTCTTTTGCTTGGAAACCACACTGAATTCATATTTTAAAAAAAAAAAAAAAAAAGACAAGAAAACACCAGTGGGAGTGGGTAGAAAATTACTCCAGAAGTAGGGAAATGAAGTAGAAAAAGAAAATAGAGGAAACTGTGTTAGTGTGTTTCCAAGGCCTAAGTCAAGAGAAAGCTTCGTTCCTCTAAGCGTCCCTCTTTGGAGCCAATCTGTACTTCAACACTAGATGGCACCATATCATCTCAGCAAGTGACACAATGGTTTATATTCCAGTTCAGCATGGAATTGGGAACCTTCCCCATAGTTGCTTCCCACCACTTCTGCTTTTGGCTGCAACCATCTAGGCTGGCTTTGAAGGAATATAGAAAGTAGGGAAAACCGCTAGACCATTCAGGTATGACCTAAATCAAATCCTTTATGATTATACAGTGGNAAAGCTGAAACTCCAGTACTTTGGCCATCTTATTCGAAGAGTTGACTCACTGGAAAAGACTCTGATGCTGGGAAGGATTAGGGGCAGGAGGAGAAGGGGACGACAGAGGATGAGATGGCTGGATGGCATCAGTGACTCGATGGGCGTGAGTCTGAGTGAACTCCAGGAGATGGTGATGGACAGGGAGGCCGGGCGTGCTGCAATTCATGGGGTCACAGAGTCGGACACGACTGAGCGACTGAACTAACTAAGAACTAAGAGAGCATCTTGCTGCAAAAAATTGGGTCAAGTTGCCACACCTTCACCCTTGCTGTACTCTAGGATAAACAGATAAAGTTTTCTCTGCCCTTCAGATAGTTCATGCTTCGATTTTCCTCACTACTGATACCACTCCTGGTTTCTTTAAGGACCATGTCCTTAAAGACTGGTAAATGTGTAACAACCAGGTCTCTAAAAAAGAGGAGGAAAGGTATTGATCTGTGGCCTTTGCCAATTTCCCTGGTGTAAATACTCCCAACACAGCTGATTTCAAGGCCAACATGAATTGGGAAAAGATGCACATTATCGTGGCATTACATAGTATCACCCAAATATGGATGCAATAGATAAAAATAACCTGAAGAAAATAGATGATAAATTGTAGTAAAATTATTAAGCTACAGTGCATAGTGAGCATTTATTATCCTTTTTCAGATATCATTTATTTCTTTGTAAATTTATACAATTTACCTACTGCATTAGAATCTCTGGGAATCTGTGCTTTTAAGAAATCGGTAGTTTCTGCATATATGCAAGTTAGACAATCTTTATTTAATGTAGATAAAACTACTAATTTTTTGCCTTACCATCAGCACTCTGTGGATCAGTCCTTTCCCAACTTAAGATCTCTTCTCACACATATGTGTCTATTACAATCCACAAAGCGCCGTCCTTCTCTGCAACATAGCACCAGTATCTACCTCTATCTATATGCTACAGCTAGTGTCTGATCAGTGATAATCTGGCTTAACTTTTAACCAAAATACCCAATCAACAGCCTCAGTTCACCTATTATCCCCTCTGCTTCATTTTCAACCCTGGCTTTATCCCCTCAGCAGATAAGACTCTGGGACTGTATCCTATACTTGAAAGTTGCTAAGAGAGTCGAACTATACTTGAAAGTTGCTAAGAGAGTTCTCACTACAACGCCGACTTAAATGGTGGCAACAACAACAAAATGGGAACTCTGTGAGGTGATGGATGTGTCAACGAACCTCACTGTGGTAATCATTTTACGACATGTACATGAATCATCACATTGTACACCTTAAACTAACACAGTATGTCAATTATATCTCAATAAAGCTGGGGAAAAAATATACTTAACCTGGGGCTTCCCTGTACCTCAAGGCAGACAGCTGGTGCCTCGGGGATCTGTGCCCTTGTTCAAGAGTAGGGATGGGATAAAAGCCAAAGTTGAGTGCATGAGCTGCTCTTCCCCCAGCCTATATGCCCCATATTTTAACCAACGTGAACCAATCACAAGAGTTGGCAAACAACCATGACTATAAAAACCAAAGTTCAAGGATGAAATGCATTCCATCCCAGGAGAAAAGAATGCTTCTACACCCACAACTCACCAAGGCCCAGATGCTCATGAGGGAGGCATCACTGAGGTGGGAGACGTGCCCCTTGAACCAAAGCCAGTGGGAGTCCTGGAACAGCAGAGCCTGTCCTCCAGGCGTATTCACTGCTGCCCTGGCATCGCCTATCCTACTGCTCACCCTGTAATTATACAGAAGACGAACCCAAAATTGTCCTTGAGAGTCTGACAAGACTCGTGCCGACTCTTGCCCAAATAAGAACAAATGACAACCCCAAGACAGAGCACCGCTGCAGGCTCGGCCAGACCCGAGGCCTCTGAGGCCATCGGTGCCACCTGGGAAGTGATGTCAGGCCATGGACTCAGGGCAGGGACTGAAAGGACTCCCACTCCCCAGCACTTTCTTTCCCCAAGAAAAGGAAGGACAGTGACGCTGGTACCTTTCTGCCTTTATCCCTAGTTGGTGTTACTGTTTTTGAACTACATGCCAAGGCTCTCTCATTATTAAAAATCATGACCATGGACTTCCCTGGTCCAGGGATTGGGTCTCCCCACTGCCACTGTAGGGGGCACACATTCAATCCTTGGTTAGGGAACTAAGATCCACACATGCTGTGCAGCGCAGCCAAAAAAAAAAAAAGGACAAAAAATCATGGCCACATTCAGGACCTGGGATGTGGAAGACTTGGTAATCCAAGACCATTTCACCTGAGCTAGGATACTGTATTAGTTATCTACTGCTGCATAACAAATTACCATAAACTTTAGCTGCCAAAAACAATATACATTAGTTCTCACAGTTTCTGTCAGGAGCCCAGGCACAGCCTAGCTGGGTCCGCTGCGCACCGACACTCACAGCTGGCAATCAAGGTGTCGGCCGTGCTGCTGCTGTCTCAAGGTTCCAGGAGTATGTGGCTGCCGGCAGGATTTAGCTCCTCACAGGCTGTCGGACGAGGGCCTCGGTTCCTCGGTGGCTATTAACATGAAGAGGCCCTCGGTCCCTTGCCATGCGGGCCTCACCACCATGGCAGTTAGCTTCATCCAAGTACACAAGCCAAGGGAATTCCCTGGTGGTCCAGTGGCTAAGACTCCACACTCCCAAGGCAGGGGGCTTGGGATCAATCCCTGGTTGGGGAACTAGATCCCACATGCCACAACTAAAGATCCTGCACGCTGCAACAGAAATCGAAGATACTGTGAGTCGCAACTAAGACCCGGCACAGTCAAATAAGTAAATAAATACATACATACCTTTTTTAAAAAAAAAAAAAAGTACACAAGCCAAGAAGGCAATGGAGAGTCAGTAAGAAAGAAGCAGGTCCCAATCTTTGGTAATTTAATCACAGAAGAGAGAGCTCATCGCCTTTGCAACATTCTGTTTGTTAGAAGCCAAGTGTCTAGACCACTCCCACTCAAGGAGAAGGAATGATACCACAAGGTGTGCATATCAGGAGGGGTCATTGGGAGGGGGGGCACTTAAGAAGCCAGTCCCCTACAGATAAAAATAAGAATTCACCAGGGTAATCCACAATCAACTACAACAGGGTTTTCATTTTAAATTTCAGTGCCTAATGAAAACCTTAGAATAAAATTGTTAATAGAAAATGCAGAAGCAAAACATCCCTCTTGTTTATAAGCAGGACTATCTATTGCCCCCAGTGGCTTCGGAGATGACAAACCAAAACAAAATAAAACCCCTAGAGTTAGGAACCAAGTCGATGCTCTTAAGAGATAAGGTGCAAAATCATGGCGGATTAGCAAAAATCAGTTCTGTTTTTAGAGATGCTAGCGAACCTAGAGTCTGTCATAACAGAGTGAAGTAAAGTCAGAAAGAGAAAAACAAATATATATTAATGCATATATATGGAATCTAGAAAAATGGTACTGATGAACCTATCATATGCAGGACAGAAATAGACACACAGACTTATGGACACAGCAGGGGGAGGGGAGGGTGGGACAAACAGAGAGAGGGGCACTGACATACACACTATCGTGTGTAAAACAGCTAGCTGGCGGGAAGCTGCTGTTTAACAGGGAGCTCAGCTCGGCGCTCTACAATGACCTGAAGAGCAGGATGGGGGAGAGGCTCAGAAGGGAAGGGACATGTGTATACATACAGCAGACTCACACTGTTGCACAGCAGAAAGGAACATGATATTGTAACAATGTCCTTCAATTAACAACAATCTTCCAATTAAAAAAATAAACAGGAAAAAAGTTCTGACATATACATATTAATATTTATCCTTCCTCCCTCCCAAGACTGTACTAAAACGAGTGTGAATGAATGTCAAAGATTTCCTATTTTCCCCTTGCCAACTGACCCAATTTGAGAGGCAGCAAATGAGAGGTGGACGAGGGAATTCGACACATTTCTGGAAGGAGGAAATTAGGAGTAGTGACCAAGCAGCAGGAGCCCCAGCCTAGAATTCACACAGCAGGAGCTAAGCCAACAAGGGTTCTGAGCCGGGAAAGGTTCAGGCTTAAGATCGGAGTTAGTGCCACAGGGGTAAACACAGCAGCTTAGTGGAAAGTCAATATAACAGAACAGCCAAGCCCTCGTGGGGACCTCTTTGCACAGCTGCAAGGTGCCCGCAGGCAGGCCTATCAAAGGAGAGGAAGTTAACTGAGACAGCAGATGAAGCGCCTCTTCTCCCTCTCCAGCCTCGCTGAGACAACTGTGAAGACGGCCTTATGCAAAGTCTTAATCCACAAGGGCAGAGACAACATTAGAGGATTCAGCAATGGACAAGGTCGTTTAACAGAGTTTGGACCTGGAGGAGTGTAACCAACCAGGGAGAAATCTTAACCTCAGACACAGGAAGATCCAGACAGGAAATGAGTGAGTCCTCAAAGACTCAGTACTTAGGGGTAGCAGGAAGGCAGGAAGAAAGTTGAAAACTGGGGTATGTAAAAGTTTTTACACAGAAGAGTGGGTCCCCGCCCCCGAAGCCCTGTACAGTTTGGCTCCCTCCACTCTGCTGGCTGCAGGGACTCGACCCAGAGCAGAAGGCCAGGGGGAACGAAAAGGTCAGTGGTCAGGACTCCGGGAACCCTGGCTCCTTCCTGCTTCTTACTCCCAGGAAGCCTATAGGCAGTTCACCTGACTCAGGTATAGTCTCCCGCTCAGGGGAGGTGCAGAGGACTCATCTCTGGAGAAACTGATCATCCCGCAGAAGACAATGACACTTAAGGCTCCATGAAAGAGTCCACTAGCCACCTACTGCCCTTATAGGGAAGACCTCCAGGCAGGAGACCACTCAGGAGGGTCTTTCTCAGAAGTGCGGAGCCAAAATTCCTCAGTAGGGAGTTGTTTTTCCTCTCCTCCATCCGCACTCATTCTCTCCTGTCGGATGGTTTGCAGCTGCCACGTCCTGTCAAGCTGTCCACCCATTCTGCAGCTTGGTCTTTGAATGGCAGTTTGGGGCCCTAGCCTAGAGTAGCCTGGGAATGTCACAGATCCAGGCTACAACCAGTGGGATGGTTTGGCTTAAGGGGTTTGCCTCCTTGGGTCTCCATCTTTCTCAAAGCCGCATCAGGTGCACAACTGGTGCCCACTCCCCATCTATCCTGGAGCATACTTAGATCCTTTACTCCACAGCAGCTGAACTCAGCGACCACTGCCAGGCTCTAGGTGCAGCAGACCCAAACGGTTCCATCTTGCCCAACGTTCTGCATCTTTGTTTTATTTATAACCCATGAACTTGTTTATCTTGTTTCTGAGCCAGCCTTTTCTCTCTTTTTTATATTTTGTGTTCTCTTTTTACGATTGTGGAGCCAAGAAGCTGATCAAGTCATGAGTTCATGGTACCATTTTGATGGAAGCCCCCCGTTTTGGTTTGTAGTACTATTTTATACCAGAAAGAACCAGGGCTCAGCGGAGGAGTTGATTCTGGGTTTGAGCAAGAGAACTAGAGTTGGGATTCGATGTCACAGATACCATCAAGGACATCTGGAGAGGTGACAAGAGAGTCAAGGTGAAGGGGCCAAAGTTGTGACAAGCATCAAAAAGAAAACAATGATCACTGTCACTGGGACCGACTGAGTTGGAGTGAGGCCCTGAGTCCAGGATGATGTTCAGAAGGTACAAATAACAGATAGCATGCCAAAGATAAATCACGTGCACCTCCCTGAGTCAGCTGATAGGTGCTTGACTCGCAGCATGGACCACAGGAAAGTGAGTTTGTGACTGTGGAACTTGAACCAACGTCAGAATCAGAGCAACCTGGAGAAAAAGATTCATGGGGCAGACTGCTGAGAACTGAGTAGAGGTAATAATTCTGAGCACTGACTCAATTTTCTTCAAGATGAGACTGGGGCCTTGTTGCTAAGTTTAGCTCAAGACCAAGAACAGCCTGATGTTTATAAGCATTCTCCTGAATGGAAGCACATAGATCTTTAGTGTAAGTTTTTCCAGAAGGTTGCCGTGAGCCCTGAAATAGAAGGACAGTTGGGGAGCAACAGCTGAGCTTTCCAAATCCAGTGAGGTCTTACTTATGTAAAGTCTTGAGCCCCACTAAGCACTCTGGGTGACAAACAGAATCAGATCTGCTCTTCACTTCCAAAATAATTTTGTAGCTTTGGCTAATTTTATCAGGGACTTATTACAGCATGTTGAGGTGGGGACCCTTCCTGACTGTCTAATTTAACTTGAAACACTTCAGAGTAAGAAAAAAAATAAAGATATAATAAAAGCAAAGATCAGTAATTAGAAACCCTAGGGTTAAAGAGCTGTATGAAGAATACATAGTTGTATTACATTATATCATTTAGTTCTGGAGTAAACAGCATTTATATAATAATAGTAATTATAAAATATAATTATATAGCATTATAGTAATATTAACATTTTTCTTGCTTTTCAGTGTTCTAAATAAACCTTTAGAAAAAGTAGAGCATTATGGTTACAGAATAGAACATAAATGTTTAAAAAAAACAAACAGAAAACTTTGATCAGGTAAAAGTAAGAGGGAAGATGCCCAGAGTTAGGAGATGGAAAAGTGAAAGGACTGGAAGAATCCAGATCCAGATCCAGTTCCCAGAGTGGAGTGGCAAGGGGTCCTGTCCACTGCTAAGGCTGTTCAAACAAGAACCTTTTTGAAGACCAACTAAGTAGAATTTGCTGGGATTTTAAAGTCTATCTGGAAGGATCCAAAAGAAACTAGCAACAATAGTTGCTTCCATATGGTGATCAGAATGCCTGAGGAACAAAAGAGGGGAGTTTTCACTGTGAACCCTTCCTATCCTGGAATTTTAAAATTTTTACTCAGTAGTCCAACTCTAGGACTGCCCCCTGCCAGAAAAGCAGCATCGGTGCACAAGACCTGGCCGAGAGGCTTCACCAGCAAACTGCTGGACACAAATGCAGTGCTCATTAGGACAAAGGTGGGTGTGTTACAGAACAACCATGACATGGACTATCACACACTGCAGAATTCACTGGACCTAGGCTGACGGACACGGAAAGGGGTCCCTACCACCTCATTTAATGAGATGGGTTGCTTAACATGTGTAAGATCTCATTTTTATATACATTTAAATTATATGTACATATGATTTATACACACAAAATAGTCTGGAAGTACAGCAAACTGAACAGCAGCTACTTCGGGAGATAGGAAAGGGGAGAACAATTTTGACTAGGGATGTTTTATTTGAATTTATTATGAGACGTCTGTATAACATATGAACTTTTGTCAAAATCTCCCCAAAGTACAGCATAGCCCTGCCAAGTGAGAAATGGCTTTGGTGTTGGGGGTAGTGACTTCAGTTGATGAACTCCCAGGAGAAGATGCTCTGCACACCTCTGCCTCCTCCCACCCCACCCCAGAAAGATGCCAGATCAGAGCAAGGCTTGATCCAGGACAAAATCACTTCCATATCAAAAGCATCAAGACTGCGTTGATGGGTCCCATCAGAACCTTTAAGTTCAAAAAAGTGGGCGGCAAGCCCCTGGCTGACCATGAGCTCAAGTCCAGGGTATCTCTCTATCATCAGGGAATTCAAGAAAACAGGAAATGTTTCTCAAATGAATGGTTACCCAGGAGCTGGTTCCTAAAACCTGTCCAACTTGCGGCCTCGGGCTGTTGATGCACTGGTGCCATGGCAACTGCTCAGAGAAACCCAGGCCAAAGGTAGCCGTGAGGCAAATGAATAAGGGCTGAAGCCTGCGATCCTTGGATGAAGACTGGGCTGCCCATCAGAAGTGTGGCTGTCTCGGTTAATGACGCACAATTCTCAAAACCAGCAAGGTTATAGCATTTCCACCCCTGTGTGGACATGGAGGGTCTGTGGGGCCCAGAGACCTTTTGCCTGGAGAACAGTGACTCTGGACACATCCACACCAACACTGCCCACAGCTGCTGATTGTTTATTGCACAAGAAACTGGCAATACCAAGGCAAGGGGGTGGGCATTACAAAACAATCTGGTGACCAACTCAGAGCTACCAAAGGAAAGGGCATTCCGTACAGACACCTCAGTTATATACACGTATGTACACACACACCCACATGAACGCACTCTGCACACCCATGAGCCTAAGGCTCCCAAACCCTGCATGGCATGGTGGCTTGTGCCCCAATCCCCAACATGGTGAGACACCGCAGGGAAGCACAGCCAACAATCCGAGGGAAGGAGGTTGGGCTGCGGTGAGCTGAGCCGCTCGCGTCAGTACACACAACAGGGCAGACACGGGCCAGGGTGGTGGGGGGAGGACAAGGACCTGGGAGCACGAGCCTGTCCTCAGACAATGCCGTGGGTAGCCTGAGGACCTGCACGGGGACCCAGCGACAATCACCACTCCAGCATCCCAGAGGAGTGTGTTCGCCTGGAAGATATGAACACATGGCAGGACCCCCACGGCAGAGGTTGGCAGGAGCTCCAGCAATCAAGTCAGACTGTGCACAGCAGCTCAGGGCCCTTCTGCTGGTTTCCAAGAGCACTGTCTCTTTTGTGCAGGTAAAGCCACACTTCGAGGCAGAGTGAACACACTCTACAGTAGCAGGAACACACTTCATTCTCCATCTGGACGCACGGGCCGCCTGGAAGTCCAGGGTCTTAGCAGGTCAGCCCCACGCACCCCATCACTCCATCTAGCAAAGGGAGTTCTCTCTTGGAGGCAGCAAGGTTGGGTTGACACTCAGGACAATAATCCCCTTCCCCTCTTCTCTGTCAAAGGCTCGGGGACAAGGCTGCTGGGAAGCTGAGCCACTGGGTCAGGCCTGCCCAAGCTCACAGAACTGTGAAGCAGGCTCCTAAGAGGAGCAGCTATTTGGGAAATTCTTGGACCAACGGTGCTGTGTGCCTCTGGGTCCCAGCCATGCCTGGCGCACCAGCTCCTTGACAGGAAGTGACAGCAGCTTACCAACCACAGAACACAAAGCAGCCCTACACACAAAATGCTTCAAGTTTATGTAAAAAAGAAAGGAAAATCTGAGGGCGTTTCCATCCCCTGACATCCAAGCAGCTGGTAACGACCCTTTGCCTGCTGGCGGGGACACACTGGCTAGCACTGAGTGGAGTGGGGCCCTGCTGCTCGGCCCCCATGGCTGGAGCTGGCTAGCCAGGGACAAGAGCTGACCTTGGTCCAGAGCTCCCCTCCCTCAGACCTTCATTTATATAGATCACTGGAAAAGCTCTATACAAAATAGAACCTCTTTTACTGACAAAGACCCTGGGCTTCCTCAGCCCAGAACAGCTACCCCAAATGGCCAGTCTCCCTCTCACCTAACCAGCCTGTGAGGCCCAGGGCTTCAGCACAGGGTGCCCTCCCTTGCACACTCACACAAACCTAGGGTTGGTCTCAGGGGAGAAGAAGGATGAGTTCTGCAGAGAGGGTCAGCCCTCTAGACTTTGCAATGGCTGATGGGGCCAAGGGTGACATTGGGGCTTTATTCCAGACTGCCACCAGTGGGGAGGAGCGAAGGGCAGGGCAGGGCCTCTTGAGGTCAGGCTCTGCTGCCACCAGCCTGATGACAGTGTGGTCCTACACGGGACTACCATCTGCAGGGGCCTCCCAGGGGCTACATGGCCAGCGGCCTCTCGGGCAGGGAGGACTCAAGACTACACGTGTGCTGGGGTTTGGGGGTGGGGAAGAGCCTCAGTTACTCCTGTCCAAAGCCCTCAGTCTCCTCAACAGCATACAGCAGTTTCTCCTTCAGCTGTTCGTAGCTCTTGTATGGCGGCAGGTCCAGCCGGTTGAAACTGTCAAGAAAGGAGAGCAGGGCAATCAGCACGGGGCACAGGTCAGAGCTCTAACAGCCACAAGGGTATTGAGAGATCCCATACTATGACTCAACCATGATGCCAGCTGGCCACACACATCAGGGTCCTCAAAGGCCCTGCTGCTGTCCCTGGACCACGAAGGGGTTAGAGGCGGGGACAGGGCTACAGGGGAAGTGGGGAACTGCAGAAGAAGACTGGGGACAGCAGCTCTTTGCCGACTGGAATAGGAGTGTTTCAATACAGCAAGTTCCCTACATATGAACGAGTTCCATTCCAACAGCATGTCTGTAAGCCCAATTTGTTCTTAAGTCCAATAAAGTTAGCCTAGGTACTCAACTAACACAGCTGGCTCTCCAGTTGTTCTCCAGTCATTAGTGTCTGACTCTCTGCAACCCCATACACGAACTGCAGCACGCCAGCCTTCCTTGTCCTCCACTATCTCCCAGAGTTTGCTCAAATTCATACTGTAATATGTTTATAATGCTTTTCATACAAACAATACATAAAAAAAAACATTTTCAATCTGACAATACAGAGCTTTGAAAAATAGAGTACAGTAGCTGGAATACAGGGCTTAGGATCCAGTGAACAGGCAAGAAGAGTTTACTGATCTGGAGAAGGAAGATGGTAGAGCTAAAGGATCATCAGCAATAGGAGATGGCGGGCAAGCTGCACTCCTGAAGCTGATGCCACATGTTCTGGTTCCTTGCTGGATTCAACTCTGGATTCAACTCCAGCGCTGTCTGGGTGGTAGCTCTTTTTTCCTCATCACAGGTGACACGGTAGCGCTGGGTTACATTCTGATCGGCTGCCGCAGCCTCCATATACCATTCTACATTTGGCTCCTATGCCTCAAAAACTAACGGTGCCTCCTCATTAAAGAAAACCCCTTGCCATTTCCTGCTCCACCTGTAGAGGGTGCATGCACCTGACAGTGTACGCCAGATACATGAGCGAACTTACATGACGAGACACACGAACTGACGCTCACATCTTTGAAAGTTCACAAGGTGAAGGTTTGCATGTAGGGGACTTACTGTATTTCATACCCAGTATGGCTGTCAAGGCACATAGATACTGTCACAACTCCCTAAAGATCAGGGGCCCAGGGGCTGAGGTGTGCCTCCCCAAACCTAAGCACTGCGGAACTATATACAGGTTGCCAGGATCAACCTGAAGCCGCCTTGGCCTCAGGGCTGCTCTTGGGGGCTCATCAGGTCTCGGGTTCCAGCCACCTCCCCCAACAACCAGCACACTCACCAGGTATGGCTCCTGGGCAGCCAGGTTTCCTTGCCAACCTTGTCAATGCAAAACTTCTGTGGGCCGTTGCTACCTGTTATCCAAAGGAACACATGTTGTCTATGACAAGTCGGCCCCTTCCTGAGGCAAGACCCTTCGACACCACCACAGACAAGTCCCACTGACTTGCTTCCAGGAAGACATGAGGTCTTGTCCCTGTTTTGAGCCGTCCTCACCTCTACCCAATGGCACCAGCAGGGAGGGAAAAACATACCGATGAGTTCAGTGAATCCCCCAACAGGCAGGCGGCAGGTCCCGGTGACAAACTGCAGCAGCCGGATCCTCTTCTCGTTGTCCATCTCCTTCACCACCTGGAGCCCCACAAGCCCAGGCAGAGTCAGGGCCTCCTCGGCCCAGCACTTCGCCCTGACCTGTAACTCTGCAATGAGCCAGGGCCCCTCTTTGAGGCTGAGAACATGGAGCCCCAGCATGGTCTGTGGGGGTGGATGACAGTTACTCCCTGGGAAACCCCAAAGCCGCTCTAAGAGGCTGCGTGTATACATCATTCCCACCAGTCTATGTGACGTCTCTTGGTTCCAGGCCAGAAATTCTCTTCCTCATCCAAGTTCCATTTAAAAAAAAATATGTATTTATTTAGCTACATCGGGTTTTGGCTGCCCATGCAGGATCTTTCGTTGTGGCACACGGACTCTCCAGGTGTGGCCGGTAGGCTTAGTTGTCCTGCAGCACACGGGGTCTTAGCTCCCATACCAGGGGTTGAACTAGCGGCCCCTGCACCGTAAGGTGGGCGCTCAAGCACTGGACCACAAGGGAAGTCCCCCAAGTTCCATCTTTAAAAACATACAAAGGATGAGACTGACTGCTTTAATAGGTGTGAGACTTCTTTCTGAGGGAAATGAAACGCACCGGAATTCAACAGTGGTGATGGTGGGAACAAGAGTGTCAGAAGCCATTGTAAGAGCCAGTCCAAACACTAAATGTGGCGACTTTTATGGTATGTGAACTTCACCTCCACAGAAAACCTACCTCTGCTCGTTCTTTTCATGCATGCTATACCGCACAATGATAACAATGACAAGACCCGCACATACAAAGCAACTGATTCCTCACATGCAGGACAACGGGCTCTTTCAGTTTCTCTGGAGCCAAGCCCATGCTTTCTGTCCCACCCAGCTGGAAGGAGACCACGTGACCTACAAGAACTTTCCTCCCTGCTCATGGCCCCCTCCCCACCAGCCCGCACACCAGCATCTGAGGCTGGCCCACTGCCAACACCACCTCCTGTCAAATGCAGTGGCCGCAACCCAGCTCCGATCGTCCCAAGGCTGGGTTTCTCGTCTCCTTTTGGGAGCTGGGGGAGGTGAGGAGAGTGTCAAAGACGAGGAAGGTGATGACACAACAGTGTCCAAAAGCCTGGGGTTCAATCTGGTCTCATTTCCTGGGGGTACTGCCCAAACACGCCCGCCCAGAGCCCCTGCGCTTTCTGCGGGGACAGACGCAGGGCCCACCTGCCAGAACCACTGGATCTGCTTGCTGTTCTTGGTATAGTGCCGGTAGATGGTGTGCTTCTGCCAGTCGCTCAGGTCTATCTCCTGCATGCCGCACAGCATCAGCTACAGAGGAGACAGGGTGTCAGGCGCCCAGCACCAGCCCCGTCTCCATGGTACACAGGGCCCCGTCTACTCCCTGGCAGGTGGAAGCACCCCACACGTCTCTGTCATCAGTTTTAACAGTATGGGTAGCCCAAGTCTTGCATGATAACCCTAAGACAACCCTTTGCAAACAAGAGCCCAGGTAAGGGCAGGGGCAAGACCCAAATTAACTGCATGTGCCTGCTGCTGCCATCCTGGGTTTTACTGGTGAGTTGCTGTGGGTGATCGGCGAGGCTATCAAAGGGGAGGACAGCCCCAGGGGCCAAAGGTTCGCGGTTCCCACAAACTCAGCTCTCACCTCCAGCTCTTTCTCGTCAAAGTAGCGCAACCACTCCAGGGGGGCCACCTCGTTGAAGCCATCCAGGAAGGCTTTGGTCTGCTCTTCCACACCCCGGGTGAAACGCCAGTCGGTCAGCAGCCTGAAACCAAGACTGACCGTCGGGGGAGCCCGAGACCCGCTCCTCTGGAGCAGCTCAGGGTCTGCCGGGAGGTGGCCACTGCTGGCAGCAAGGAGGCAGCCGAGAGCCGACCTGGGTGGGCGGGACACCTGGGCAACTTCGGCCCCAGAGCACAGTAACCCACAGACACCTGAATCTTCAACATCTCCTCCTCCTGCTCTTCCCATCACTGCTGACTGAAGCTCAGATGAACGGGGGTTAAACGACTGGCCAAAGGGACCTGAAGTGAACGGGCATGTTCGTGTACAATCCCACAGGTGACAGTGGGTTTAAGCAGGCAGAACACAGATGCCCTTTCAGTTAGAAGAACAAAGAAGGAGTCGTTGAACTTTCATGCCTCTTCAAAGAAATTCTGTCCTGAGGTCATGAATCTACGACTTGGGAACAAGGAGCACCCAGGGGCTGGAACAGAGGGCCTCAGGCTCTGGCTACCCAGTTCTGGCCAGCACATGACTGGCCACGGCAGCCATCTAAGGTCAATGCAGAACGGAAGGTTCTTCCCATCCCTGGAGACCCATGGGCCACACGAGGGCGCCTAGCTGAAGATGGTGCCCCGAGATAAGAGTGTAAGCCTCTTTCTCTGCGGCCGGCTGTGTCTCTGCCCCCACTTCCCGGGCCCCGCCGGCTCCCTAGCACTTTCGACTCACATGATGTACTCTTCCTTGTTCTCCTCTGTCACTCGGATGCTCTCGCCCCCTTCCTTCAGCTCATGGGTCGTCACCTTGCCCAGGATCTCCATGTCCTGGATGAAGTACAGCTCTAGGCCGCACTCCTCCAGGTTGTTCTCTCTGGGGGCACAAGAGACCAAGAGGGAAGGCGTCTGTCTTAGAAGGGTTCCCCTGGTCCTGCCTCATCACTCGCTTTCAGTGCCTATGGGACACCAGGACTCACAGGTGGCCTAGAGCCCAGAACAGCATCCCAGGACAGGGGGACCTAGAAGCTGGGCATCTCCACCTGCCTACTACCCACCCAGAGACCCATCCTCTCCCAGCACCGGGCAACAGAAGGGACCCACTTGAGCCAGACAATAGAGTTGTAGAATTCGGGGTCAATGGATTCCAGGTCTTTCAGAGTTGGTCTCTTGTTTAGCATCCGCTTGTAGAAAGGAAGTGTGAAGCCTGTATCAATGAACTTTCCATGGTACAGAGCCTGGGGACAGAAGAGACACGGCAGAGAGGCCTGGTTTTCCTCAGATGCCCCGTATCAGAGCCCAGCTACTGCTCTGAGGTCCTGAGCATCTGGCTCTCCCAGGAGCCTGAAGGCTAGGTCTGTAGCCCTCTTGGTCCCACCTGCAGACCACAAGGACCCACCTCTGGCCCACTGCATGCCCACCAGCCCCTCGCTCTAGCAGAAGTCTGCCTCCACGCACATAGAGGAGACTCGCTCAGCATAGTCCCAGGTGGCGGCCCTGACTCACTGCTGCTCCGAGCTGGGCAGCAGAGGCGGCCAAAAATAATGCAGACGCCCCTGCTGCTGCTGGCGGGCCAGCAGTGAGTAATAGTCTAGGGTTTTACTGGTCTGTCCTGTCAGCCACAGGGCCAGGCGGGTCTCTAGACCTGGGAAGAATGTGCCCACTTCCTGAGCCCAAGCACCTTGGCCAAGAACCTCCAGACAAAGAGAAGGGACATACTTAGTCATGGGCTCCTGGGTCCTCCCGAGAGGGGAGCAGGGCAGACACTCACTCAGGAAGTGAGGGGAAGAAGCAAAGGCAAATTAGCCACGATAGCTCTCCAGCGACCAAATGTGGCAGAGGGACTGGGCCTTCCAGGGGCTCCCCTTTCTCCCTCCTGGTGCAACATCCTCAGTGCTAACGAGGTACTCAACAGGATGCCCCATGAGGTGACGCCTTGCCAAGTTTACACGGTGCTCCCGGTTCTACATAAACACAAATGCCCGACTCCCCATTCTCTGCTCTTCCCGCCTCCTGCCAGGTGACTCCAGCATCTTGCACCAGACGATCAACTAGGGCCCTGTTCTCAGCTAGTGTAGAGTTCCCTTCCCCTTCCAGAAGGCCCAAGTCTCAGTGGGACACTCCCAGACACCGCCACCCAGCTCGTGGCAACACCCAGAGACGGGCCCGGCATCCCCCACCCTTGACAGCACATGCACTGAGCATTAAGTGAAGACTTTAATCCGGGGACCCTGGGCTTTCTCTTGACAAGTCCTACACAAATCAGCGTGAAAACCTCCTCAGTGCCCTAGGGTGGGCACTGAGAGAGCTCTGGACTATTCCTAGAACTCTCACTAGCTTTCTGCATCTTTAGTGAGGAGTTCTGTAAGGATGAGGGTACAGCTCAGAGAGTGGGCACCCAGTCTTCAGAGCTGCTGGTGGTCTACAGGTCTGTGGCCGCACTCCCTGGAGGTCTGATGACAGCGATCTTACCATGGCGATGAATCGGCCGATAAAGCGGAAGTAGGTGAGGTGGTCGGGGTTGATGGAGGAGGCAGGGTTGATCTGCAGGCAGTAGTTGTTCTTCCCAGCATATTCAAACAAACAGTACATGGGGTTGAGCACCTCATGGGACAGGAGGAAAAACCACTCTCTGTGAGAGAAGAGAGAGGAAAACGGGACTAATGGATCACACCCTGCTCACCTGCTCTGCAGGTACGATCTTTCCTGCCGTTCAACAGTACACAGTCTGGAGACATGCATCCTGGGGAGGCAGCCCCACTGGGATCAGCCCTGGGCTAACCTCTATCAACAGCTGGTCAGTGAACAGGACAGGGTCAGACCTAGGGTGAATCAGAACAACAACTGCCCTGGACAACAATGCTCAGGCAAACCCGTGTGTGTGAGTGTTGGCTCCAGGTGCTGTATTCTGGGGCTTTCCATCTGATATCCAGAGCATCTAATGGCAAAGGGGCTCCTTGCATTCTGGGTTGCCATGCACAGTTGTGTAGACTGCGCACTGCACAAGGACATGACGTTAAAATATCACAGATGTGTACATTTGTCACAACAAATTTCCTGCAAATAGCATCAAGCTGCCTTTTTTTTTTCCCCTAATAAAACCAGTATATTGTGACCATTTTCCAACACAGAAGTATCTTGAGAAAGGACTTTTTTTTCTAAATCTTGCAAAAGGGCTCTATGACCAGCAGTCACCCTGCTTCCACCGTACCTAAGCAGTCTAATATGAATACACAGTAATGTGTCCCTAATCCTTGATGCAGGACAATTCTTTTCATCAGGCTGTGTCTACACCTCACTCCCACCATCTCACCATCCCTTCACCCCAGACCCACCACACCACCATACCCTTCCCCATATGTCCACGAATTCATCTGAACCAACGCCCACACCTTAGCATCTCTTTGTACCCTAGGTACAAGCCTCAAGCCAAAATTCAGAGTCCTTTGAGGCTTGAGCTACACAAGCAGGGGGACGTCCCAAGGGGGGCCAGTCCCTGGCTGCTGGGCTGTTTGTGGCCGGGCAGACGAGGAATCTCTTCGATGCAGAGGGTGCCCCGGTATCCTGTCCGTGGTTCTACCCTGTGGTAGAACAGCATGACGTAACCTACCATAGGGTAAAACCACTGGCAGGACACAGAGAGACAGACACACACGGGGCGGGAGCCACACCACCAAGGAGAGCCTAGAGAGGAGGTCACCACGGTCACCACGGAAAAAGAAGAGCAATCGACCCACGGGGGCCAACACAGAGGGCAACGCCACCAGCACACACAGGAACCAGGAGCAAGTTAACCCAACACCAAGCGAGAAGATGTCCCACACCGAGAGAGGTCAGCAGGCTGAGCGGTCACCGCAGCCAAGATGTTCCTCCTCTCTGCCGGGGCCCTTATGCCCCATCGTCCAAGGCAACATTTTGCCAGAGAATCTATTAACTTTTGTAGCAGCACTGGGGTGAGAGCAAGACAATGCTTTGAGTTCTTTTTAGGAGTATATCATTTGTGTTCATTTTATTGTCACTGTGCACATGACATGCAGCTGAGTATTGATCAATACCCTTTGGACTGGGACACAGCTTATATATGCCAGATCTACACCAAGACCCCCAACTGAGCCCGTCCCAGCTGCCTCAAGAGGAAATGAAGTCCAGGGTGGATTCCAATGGACAACCACTTAATACTGATATCTAACCACTGCCCACTGGTGCGACTAGATGGGGTAAAGAAATAATGCCAGGTTGGTTGGTAAAGAACTATTGTTCTCAACAAGGACCTACTGTACAGCACAGGGACTTCTGTTCAAATGGTATGTGGCAGCCTGGATGGGAGGCGGGGGGTTTGGGGGAAAATAGATACACATATATGGATGGCTGAGTCCCTTTATTGTTCACCTAAAACTATCACTACAGTTTGTTAATGGACTATAGCCCAATACAAAATAAAAAAAAATTTTTAAAGAGCCATCATCCTGAACCCCTCCCCTAGAAACCACCCCCTGGCCTCCCCTTGACCCAGCAACTAGAAGGTTGATGTCTAGCCCAGAAGGGGACCCCAGGACCCAGTTCTGGCACCCCTTCGGACCACCCACACCCCTGCCCACTCCTGAAGGTGCAGGAGAGCTTTGGCAACTGTCTGAGCAAGGAGGCAGCTTCCTGGCCGAGTGCCCTGCAGCCTGGGGAAGCGGGGTGCAGCACGGCCTTTCAGGGCTCCCAGCTCACCTGGCGATGCCCCCGTAGTCCAGGCCCTCCTCGCCACGCATGATGATGTACAGCCGGCGGCGCAGGTCGTAGGGTTTCATGTTCATGATCTGGGGAGACAGAAGGTCGTGGCCAGCCTGCCATTCTCCCTTCCATGACAGGCTAGGGGCAGGCAACCAGGGACTCCCAGGCCTGCTCTTCGGCTGATCCCCCATAACCAAGGTCCACATCTTGAAAACCGTATCATGTGGGCTTAAAGGGCCACACAAGAGAAGACAGGGTGGTAGCAGAGGGCCTTCTCCCTGCCCCAGTCTTAGACTCAGTGATTATTCTCTAACCTGTTGGAAAGAATCCTCAAAAAGTGTCTGCCTGGAAACGCTGATCTTCACGTGGCTGGGGAGAGCATTTGACTGAAAAGAAAAGGAAAACAGAGACCTCAAATTGGGGCATTGGTGGTAACTATTCAATCTGATCGCCTGTCTGTTGAATAGGCTTCCCCTACCCCCCACCCCCAGGTTGGGAGGGAGAACTTGGTCCCCTAGGAATGGAAGACAATGTCACATAACTGCTCAGAGTGAGACAAGGGACCTGCTCCCACCTAAGACACAGGTGTTCCAACACCTGCAACTAGGCTAGGAAATTGCTGAAATGACTCTGTAACCCCAATCTCCAGGGGGAGGCCCCAGTACCAGAACTCACATGGCAGAGGAAACGGAATTGGTGATACTTCCACCGAAAACTTCGGTCGTAGGCACCAGGGGAACCTTGTTTCGTCCTGGGAAGAGTAAAGATGTTCTGGAATCCATGAGATTTCTCAAAACTTGGCAACACATTAGCCCTAAGGAAAGCTACTGCTCTGTTAATCTAGAGACGAGTGAGGTAAAGCATAAAAGAAAGGAAGGGACTGCCACTGAGATCTTCTGAAGACTTGCAGGTTAAAAAGAAAATCTAGAAAAGCCAGACCTCTTGCTTTTAGAGAAAGACCACCAGTGTTAGTCTCAATAGAGAAGCNCCTTTGGACTGGGACACAGCTTATATATGCCAGATCTACACCAAGACCCCCAACTGAGCCCGTCCCAGCTGCCTCAAGAGGAAATGAAGTCCAGGGTGGATTCCAATGGACAACCACTTAATACTGATATCTAACCACTGCCCACTGGTGCGACTAGATGGGGTAAAGAAATAATGCCAGGTTGGTTGGTAAAGAACTATTGTTCTCAACAAGGACCTACTGTACAGCACAGGGACTTCTGTTCAAATGGTATGTGGCAGCCTGGATGGGAGGCGGGGGGTTTGGGGGAAAATAGATACACATATATGGATGGCTGAGTCCCTTTATTGTTCACCTAAAACTATCACTACAGTTTGTTAATGGACTATAGCCCAATACAAAATAAAAAAAAATTTTTAAAGAGCCATCATCCTGAACCCCTCCCCTAGAAACCACCCCCTGGCCTCCCCTTGACCCAGCAACTAGAAGGTTGATGTCTAGCCCAGAAGGGGACCCCAGGACCCAGTTCTGGCACCCCTTCGGACCACCCACACCCCTGCCCACTCCTGAAGGTGCAGGAGAGCTTTGGCAACTGTCTGAGCAAGGAGGCAGCTTCCTGGCCGAGTGCCCTGCAGCCTGGGGAAGCGGGGTGCAGCACGGCCTTTCAGGGCTCCCAGCTCACCTGGCGATGCCCCCGTAGTCCAGGCCCTCCTCGCCACGCATGATGATGTACAGCCGGCGGCGCAGGTCGTAGGGTTTCATGTTCATGATCTGGGGAGACAGAAGGTCGTGGCCAGCCTGCCATTCTCCCTTCCATGACAGGCTAGGGGCAGGCAACCAGGGACTCCCAGGCCTGCTCTTCGGCTGATCCCCCATAACCAAGGTCCACATCTTGAAAACCGTATCATGTGGGCTTAAAGGGCCACACAAGAGAAGACAGGGTGGTAGCAGAGGGCCTTCTCCCTGCCCCAGTCTTAGACTCAGTGATTATTCTCTAACCTGTTGGAAAGAATCCTCAAAAAGTGTCTGCCTGGAAACGCTGATCTTCACGTGGCTGGGGAGAGCATTTGACTGAAAAGAAAAGGAAAACAGAGACCTCAAATTGGGGCATTGGTGGTAACTATTCAATCTGATCGCCTGTCTGTTGAATAGGCTTCCCCTACCCCCCACCCCCAGGTTGGGAGGGAGAACTTGGTCCCCTAGGAATGGAAGACAATGTCACATAACTGCTCAGAGTGAGACAAGGGACCTGCTCCCACCTAAGACACAGGTGTTCCAACACCTGCAACTAGGCTAGGAAATTGCTGAAATGACTCTGTAACCCCAATCTCCAGGGGGAGGCCCCAGTACCAGAACTCACATGGCAGAGGAAACGGAATTGGTGATACTTCCACCGAAAACTTCGGTCGTAGGCACCAGGGGAACCTTGTTTCGTCCTGGGAAGAGTAAAGATGTTCTGGAATCCATGAGATTTCTCAAAACTTGGCAACACATTAGCCCTAAGGAAAGCTACTGCTCTGTTAATCTAGAGACGAGTGAGGTAAAGCATAAAAGAAAGGAAGGGACTGCCACTGAGATCTTCTGAAGACTTGCAGGTTAAAAAGAAAATCTAGAAAAGCCAGACCTCTTGCTTTTAGAGAAAGACCACCAGTGTTAGTCTCAATAGAGAAGCCCCCTCCCTTCCCATCCCCACTGGCGTGGCATCAAAACTGGCCACTAGAGGGTAGGGAGAGCAGCTTTACTAGGCCTAAGCTCACAGTGATGTCACCTGCGCAAAGTCCTCGGTGCTGGTGCTCAGGCGCTCAGTCTTGTCCAACTCTTTGTGACCCCATGGACTGTAGTCCGCCAGGCTCCTCTGTCCATGGGATTTTACAGGCAAGAATACTGGAGTGGGTTGCCATTTCCTTCTCCAGGGGATCTTCCTGACCCAGGGATTGAACCCATGTCTCTTTCATCTCCTACATTGGTAGACGGATTCTTTACCACTAGCACCACATGGGAAGCCCTACGTGCAAAGTCCTTACCCTGACTCAAACCCCGGGCGAGGATCCTTAAAGGTAGTGGTGCGGGTATTGTGGTCCACGAAGTAGCGCACCCCCTCGCTGGTGTNCCAGGGATTGAACCCATGTCTCTTTCATCTCCTACATTGGTAGACGGATTCTTTACCACTAGCACCACATGGGAAGCCCTACGTGCAAAGTCCTTACCCTGACTCAAACCCCGGGCGAGGATCCTTAAAGGTAGTGGTGCGGGTATTGTGGTCCACGAAGTAGCGCACCCCCTCGCTGGTGTACTTCATCTCCCACCCTGGGGGCAGAGCCGGCTCCTGGATCATCCTGGAAACATGGGAAGAGAGGGGCTGCAGGGGCTCATATCTCACCGTCTGGGCTTCCATGCTAAGGGGGCTGGGATCCCCAGAAGGCTAGGGCTGCCTTCTCTGGCTTTTACCCAGGCCCCGCAGAGGCCTCAAGGAAAGGTACTTGGCAATACCCAAGGTCTGCAGCGGAGAGAGATCATTACTGTCCCAAGGCCCAAAGAATCCCTGCCCTGGGTGGACGGCTGTGGCCTCAGTGGCCACCAGCAATCCCAAGACATCAAGTGTCCCATCCTAGACTAGCTTCTGGGGGGTGGGTAGTAGAGGAGTGTCGGGGTCGGGGGGAGTTCTCCCACAACCCTTCTGAAATCACTTCATCAGCAGCTTGTACACCAGAGACCAGCAACACCGGCCAGTCAGGCCACGCTGCAGCCACGAGGAAGGCCAGCGTAAGGTGCCACTTTCAACCTCTCACTATATCGTGAGGGTCTGCGGGCACTTGTGTGTGCTTAAAGGTCCCGGAACATCGGCCACAGAGGCCAAATATAGTGCAAGGCCACCAGGAGGTGCACAGGGCCCACCCAGAGCCCTCCCGGCCTAAGTCCTCACCCCTGGGTGCGAGGGTCTTCCCACTGGGTTGTGCGTGTGTTGTGGTTCACGTAATACACCCGTCCGTTGTCCTGTCTCTTCTCTGCCGGGGAGGAGAAAGAAAAGTGGACGCTCAGATTGAGACACGCTGAGCCCACGTCCTCTCCCCTCTGGCTCCCACCTCCTGGGTGCTCGGTCTGTGTCTCTGCCTCTGTCTCCACCCTGTTAGAGAAGTTTAACCAGCACAAGCCTGACTCACTCATGTCTGTCACTGGCGAAAAAAAGGACAAAGAGAATCTCCCTACTGGGGAGCAGGGGAGGGGTATACACGTTTTCAACTCAAGATGAAGCACCGTCTTCAGTCGGTCAGTTGGTTGGTTTGCTGGAGGGAAGGGGGCGGTGTGGCAACATGGAGCGGGAGCAGGCCAGCTGAAACCAGAGGCATAATTGCATCCAGCTGTGTGCAAAGTGGAGCCACAGCCCAGCCTCCCCACGACCCTGGTGCCCACCCCAGTCTCTTGTTCTCCATTCACTGGATGCAGCCGACCTAGGCATCCCTGTCCCACAGGCAGGATCACTGGGGGCACAGTGGGGAGGCTGCCTTTTCCCTCATACCACTCTGCTCAGCACCACCAGGCCTCTGTACCCTCCTGCTTAAAGGCAAAGCTTGGTTCTCAAACTCCCACATCCCAGCAAAATCTCTATGTTGCGCATACATGCAGACAGACACCTGGGGCTGTGGGTGTCCTGGTATAATTCCTAAGTGTGTGCTTCAAGACGGGCAGTGTCTGGTGAGCTCAGACATACTTACTCCTTTGGACAATATTTACTCTCTGGCCCTTTACTCCTGTACTAACGATGGCCCTGAGTTGTTTGAGAGAGAAACTATGGGCTACAGAGGCAAGCTCAACTCTAGCTGGTGATTCTGAGACGGACTGAAAGGGGCACCCACCGGCTCCAGGTGGATGGCAGGCAAGATAGCGCTCACCTTTCCCAACTTAAAAGTTTCTTGGCTTTCAACGCTGTTTCTGTGCTGAAAACAAACAGTGTGCATGGCCCTCCCTCTTTACTGATGACAGGGAGAAATTAAAGAAATAAAAATAATCATTCCAGAAGCTACAGGGAACCCAAAAGCTGAAAAAGATCCAGAACTAGGGAGCCCAGCCCCCTCCCCTTGAGCAGCAGCCTGCAATGTTCACAGTATCAACCAAGGGTCCTGGTCCCTATCTCTATCAACCAAGGGTCCTCGTCCCTGTCTGCCTTACCTGGTATCCGTTACTTGATGGAAATTTCAAAAAACAACAGACAAAAGGAAAAGAAAGAAAAGAAGGTGCCTGGGATTATGACAGAGCTCCCACCACCTCAAAAGAGCCTGTGGGACCGTTCCACAGAGGACTGGCTTCCTGACAGCATTGTAAGGGGATGGGGGAACCACTTCCAGCCCAGAAGCTTCTGCTATGAATTAGACTGTCCACGTATTCTTGGCCAAGAACCAAAGCCAAGCCCGGCGGATCTATCTAGCCAGCCAATGCCACTGTCACTACGTGAGGGCCTCCCATGGCCCATGGGAGCCACCTCGCTGCATACAACGTGGTAGTTTGAGGGCTGGGAAAGTCCTTAGGTAACATCTAGCCCAAGTTCATCTATGAAGAAAGGGACTCGGGAGCATTCAGTCACACACCCAGGGTCAGAGGAGCTGAGATGACGTGGATTTAAACCTAAGGTGTCTGGACCCCTGGGTCAGTGCTTGGGGAGAACGTGGAGTCTCTGCTGGAGGAGCAGAAAGGGACCCGGGACTGAGCACAGTAGACTCAACAGCAGGCTTGCCCGAAACGCAACTCTCCTCTGGTTTTGCTACTCTTTCTGTTCACTCTTAACTCTCCCTGGGGAGATGGGCCCTGAGGAAGTCAACACAAAGCCCAGAGGACTCCATCAGGAAGGTTCCTGGGCCCTTGGCCAGATGCTCCTTTTCCTCTCAGTTTCACATCATCACAGTCTTGTGTGTTTTCCTGATCATTCTTAAATAGCGCTGACTCCAGCCATGGCTCCTATTCCCATCTCAGCTATTTCACACCTGGCATCTGGGAGCTGTTCTCCAGACACCACTGCAGCTCCTACTTGCTGCTGCTGCTGCTGCTAAGTTGCTTCAGTCGTGTCTGACTCTGTGGGACCCCAGAGATGGCAGCCCACCAGGCTCCCCCGTCCCTGGGATTCTCCAGGCAAGAACACTGGAGTGGGTTGCCACTGCCTTCTCCAATGCATGAAAGTGAAAAGTGAAAATGAAGTCGCTCAGTCGTGTCCGACTCTTAGCGACCCCATGGACTGCAGCCTACCAGGCTCCTCTGTCCATGGGATTCTCCTTGGTGACCATCATTTAGCAGAACTAGTACAGAAACAAACCACTTGACTCTAGAGATCCAGGAACAACTCTGAGATCCCCACTGTAGGTCACAGGGTCTGCCAGATAGCCTTACACAATTCTCATTTCATCTGATGAGTCCTTTCCTGCCCAGCCAGGGAACCTGTTTGACCTGCTCATGTTTGACTTGCTGTCAATCTCTGAGATAATGATGAACTATGACCTTTCATCCTTTCAGGTAGTCAGATGGATCACCTGTGTGCCTAAGGGATTCCTGAGCTGAAAATCAAGAACTAAATGGGGGGACCTCACTAACAGATATATCCCACTAGAAGGACTATAGGGTCTTTGCAGTGCCCTGGAATGCAGTGGTAATTGACTAAGTGATACCCTAGCGGTCTATGGGGGTTGATGTAACCCCATAAATTATGACCAGACAGATGTTGTGTCTCCATCAACAGGATCCAGCTCACAACCTGCACTTTTCCAGGCGATGCTCATCCTATCATTGTCAGCTCCTTCATCTTTGTTGGCAAGCACACCCTTGCCCAACTTCACACCACCTGTGAACACCACCAAACCAGCGTCCACTGTCTCTTGCAGGCCTAGCAAACAAATTAAACCCAACATATGCCAATTTTTGCAAAGTCTGCCCTTTTTAGCTCCCAGGGACTCTCAGCATACATAGTGAACAAAACCCTGACTCAGATCAGAGCTGCAGAATATGCTGAGTCCCACCATCTCTCATGACCGCTTTTGGCACAGCCATTCCTTTCCAAAATAGTCATAAGGACCACCATCTCTCTCAGGTCATGGCTGTCCATCCCTCTAACTCATTACTGGCCAACGACACGAAGGACTTAGGATTCTCCAGTGACAGGGAGAATCCAGCATGGCATTATAAGCTAGCAATGGTACACTTTCCTAATGTCAGCAGCCCACACTCAACTCTCTCATCTGCTTCCCTCTGGCCCCTTTCACAGCCATTCATCACAAGTAAAAAGATGGCTTCCATGATTCAAAATCAAGCTGAAGTCCTCCACCATCTCAACTGCAAAGAAATTTATGATAAGGTGTCTCAGCAGACAGCCACAGACCTGAATCAAATGCATCTAGGAATCAGCCAGTGTCACAATGCCTTCATCACACAGGATGGATTCTTGAGCAGGCACCCTGAAAGTCAGCACTGCAACCCAACAGTCCCATGGCTGCTGGGAGATTTCCTGTACAGGGTCAGGCCCCTGCAGTGATGGCAGAGGAGGTGTTCCAGGGGTGCAGGAGAACTTGGCTATTTTCCCCACCTTTCAGCCCCATCACCCGCAACTGTTCCAGCTGGGCATCCCTGGAGGGTGTGGAGGGTGTGCTGGAAAGAGTCAAAACGGGAACGGAGGCAGGAGAATGAGGAAGATGCATGGGGAAAGAGGACAGAGTGCCATGGAGCCATCAGCTGATGCCCTGAGGGTACAGAACAGAGAGCTCAATACTTACCCCAGCCAGAAGGGAGCGGGCCCAGGGGGTCATGGTCAGCGGAAGCACTCGAAGACTAAACACAGAAACACAGTAAAATACAGGGGTTAAAAAAGAGCCGCTGGATAAAAATAAACCAATCGATCAAAATAAAAACTGCCAAGGACTAGTTTCCACATTTCAGCACTTTGCAGAGCAGACAGTGGGGCCTTAGGTGGCATCTGCTCCTCTCCAAAGTCGTCTTCTTCTTCAAAGGAAAAAACCCAAAAAGAACCCTGCACAATGAGGGCCGGGAGAGGTAGTGAAGAGGGTGGAGCAAGGGGGAGGGAGAGGTGTGCAGGTGAAGGTGAGCCAGGGCACCGAGGCCCGAGGCCCGGAGCTGGCCCCAGGCGTGGCAGGAGGGCCCGGAGCGGGGCTGCCCGGCAAGCTCGGCCTGGTGCCTCCGCTCAGCTCCTGCTCAGGGCGGCCAAGGCGACTGAAATCACCACCACCACCTCCAACTTTCTCCAAGAACCACACACGGGAGGGGAAAAAATATCGCAGGCCTTTCCAATGAAATCATTCCCACAAGCCCTGCCCACGCCCAGAGCTTCCTGGCTGGGGGCTGGGCCCTCCTCCCTCCACCCTACTCCTGGGTGCACAGGGAGAGGGAGCAGCCGTGTATGCCACGGACTGAGGGCACATTCAGGCCCCGGGCCCCTCACCTCCCCCAGGAACGCTTGGCTTCCCTTCACAAAGCACCTTTATTCTCCTCCAGCCTGAACCTGAAGTTGTTCAGTGTTCTGTGGGCGCCTGTCTGGGGAGGTGGGGCTGGGGGCGAGGTGGCGAGAGAGAAGGGGAGACAGGAGAAAGAAAGAAAGAAGCAGGGGTTGGGGGGGCTGACTCCAGGCCTTGAGGGTTACTGTTTACATTAGAGCCCCCTACCCCCTGCCTAATTCTGCTGTGGGGTCCCTGGGGCCAGGCTGCAGCAGCCCGAGAGTTCTCATATCCTGCGGGGAAGGGGGGGCTGTCAAAGACTCTTCAGAGTGAAATAAAACAAGCATTGTTCCCTGCTTGCTTTCTCTCTTTCTGTTGTTTTTTTCCTTCTTCTTGTTCTCTTTCTCTCTCTCTCTCTCTCTCTCTCTCGCCAAAGCATTTTTATTTCACTTACTAAAATTTAATCGCTCTGTTAGGGGGATCGAGTTCTCAGTGCAGACTTCGGGCTGCCTGGCTGGCCCCGTCTGGGGCCAATGGAGCCACACACGGGCAGGAGAATGAATGGAGCTCAGTCTCGGCTTGAGAAAACATTGGTAGAACTCAACGGCCAACGAAACCCCTTCCACCCCTAGCTGAAAGGACAGAGCAACTTTCTTTCCGAGGTGGTGGCGACACGGGCATCTCTTCCAAATCAAGTCGCAACAAAGATGTTTAAGTCTGGAAACCACAGATCCCCTGATGGAACGGAGTCACCTTTCAGCAGAGGCAGGGTGAGACTGCTCCAAGGTGTGGGACGCTAGGCTGTCCTCGATTTGGGGCATGTTGCCCTCAACCTTACGCTTGTCACCACAATTCAGATTTGTCTGATGGTTACTGGGGGGAAAAAAAACACCTCCCAAATTCACAGAGGCTTTTTTTTTTTTTTTTTTGGTGTGTGTGTGTGGAGGTGGGGGAATGAGGGGAGTCAGCATATCATAAAATCCAAGCTCCCCTGACTTTTTCGTAGCTATACTCGGCAACGAAGGAAAGGAACCACCTTGTGAAATAAACATGCACTTCAGAAAATGAAGCCAAACAGAAAGCAGTGGGTGAGCACTGAGCTGGAGCAATGAATGTCCTTGCAAAAGGGAAGGACTACAGGAAAGATTATTTTAAGAAATTAAAAGCAGCAGCATTTGATGTAATTTTCTTTTTTTGCTGATTTGAGTTTTCTGTGTTTTTGTTATTATTTTGTTTCGTTTTCAGAGTAAACAAATGATCTGCAAAGCATCCAGGAGCTCCGATGGGAAATGAGCTCCCAACTGGTACCAACCAGGCTTCAGTGGGCTTACAGTCATCTAACTATACAAATCAACACACCAAAAGGTCTTTCCTCACAGCCTCTGTGACCTGTACTGAACTAGAAACGAAAAATGCTTGGGGCTTCCCGGGTGGCCCAGTGGTTAAGACGCCGCAATTCCAATGCAGGGGACATGGGTGTGACCCCTAGTCGGGAAACCAAGACCCTGACTACTGCACACTACAGCATAAATAAGTAAATAAAATTAAAAAAAAAAAAAAAGTGTTTAGGCCCCTTTCTTAACCTTTGCCTTCTTTTAATGTCAGAAACTTTAACGATGTTAGCTCTTTCTCATTCAGGTGGTTTTTTTGACAAATGCCTCTGGTACTCTCTCATTCTCATCCTATTAGATCACCCCCTCCCCAGGACAGTGGCAGGGGGAGGGGGTGGGGGTGGGGGTGGCACTGGGGAAGGGAGAGAGGCCAGAGACTGATAAACATGAGCAGATATATGAAACGGGTCAGTGGAAGCTGACAGTCATGATTTTACCTCTTAACAGTTAAAGCAAAGCACTTGATTGTTTCAGATATTTCTTCCCTAATGTATACAGTACAACTTGAAAAATGTTTAGAGGAGATGAAAGGAAGCCAAGGAGACATCAAAAAAATTAAAATCTATATTTGCTGGCCAGCAAACCCAAACCCCAAAATCCCATGTCTGCAATGAGCCAATCACCTTCCCCTGAAACAAGAGATCGCAAGTGCTACCTGGAGCACAGCCGGGAGAGCACAGAGAGAGGGGCGTGGGGAGACGCTGGCAGAAGAGGGACCCTGGGGTGTGCCAGCGACCCCAAGAGACCAAGACAGTTTCCTTTATTATCAGGAAGAGAAAGGAACGCTGTTGAATGATTTTCCTGGTAACCATCCCTGGGTGGGGAGAACTGGGGTACAGGCCATGAGCCAGAGGGCTCACGTGAGTTCAAGTCTCTCAGGGACTGAGCGATAAGTTCCAGTAATATTTTAAGATACCAACTCAGAAATAAAGAATGTCTAGCAAATACAGCCGAGGGCAAGACAAATTCTGGGGGGGCACAGAGGTTACACAGTGTAGAAGGCAGGCTCCTTTCTTTTCTTTTTTTAAAGATGCAACTAGTAGGCACAGAGGAAACCCCAGGTGGCCTGAGAATTTGATCCAAGGGACTCTTTACAGAGTAAGAAACACTGTTTCTGGATAGAGCACTTTTGCGTCACACATTAGCAGCCACAGAGTGATGTGTTTCGGTCTTGCTGACACTGGCTGCTCTCCTCCGATTATTAGGGGAGGATTGAGGCGGCAGAGGAGGAGGAGTGGCCACAGAAATGGTAGCAGGCTGCAAGCAGGGTCCTTTTGCAATTAGAACATGCACAGGAACAGGCTGGGCTTGCTCTGCAGACAGCAGCAAGACCAAGAAAACAGACGGCAAAGCAAGACAGCATGGGTCAAACACACGTGTGCACGTGATGATCACAAGTAACAACGGCATGCTGGGGCATCAGGAGAGGGAAACGTGTCAGAAATAAGGGACCGAGGGAATTCCCTGGTGGTCCAGTGGCCAAGAAGACTCCATCCTCCCAAGGCAGGGGGCCCAGGTTCCATCCCTGATCAAGGAACTAGATCCCTCGTGCCACAACTAAAGAGCCCGCAAGCCACAGCAAAGACTGAAGATCCTGCATGCTGCAACTGAGACCTGGTGCAGCCAAAATAAATATTTTTTTAAAAAAAGCATGATCGGGACTTCCCTGGTGGTCCAGTGGTTAAGACTCTGTGCTCCCAAAGCAGGAGGCCCAGGTTCAATCCCTGTTCAGAGAACTAGATCCCATATGCCACAACGAAGACTCAGTGCAGGGTCAAATAAGGAAATTTATTAAACAAAATTAATTAATTAATTTTTACAAAGAAGTAAAGTAACAGTAACAGAGAGATCGAAAAAGGTGAGTGTGGAGGCTGGAAGGAATTGCAGGAGGCTGCCACCTGGGGTTCCCTAGACTTCCCACGTCGAACTGTACAGTTCATGTTCTCTGCAGGGCAGCAAAGAAGAATAAGGTCTGGTTTTGGCCCAGCAGCGTCAGCAGCAGCAGGAGGGGCAGAGGAGGAGAAGGAGGGGAAGCCACTGCTATAGTATCAGCTCTTAAGTCTTCCGAGTCAAACCCTGGGCCAAGGCCAAACCCCAAAATAACTCTATGAAAGCGACTCTTCTTACTTGTAACCAGGACATGGCACCACAGCAAACAAGAGGGGTAAACCAGTTCCAAAGAGGAGGGAAGTCAACAGAGAGACATTGAGAGCTGACCCAAAAAAAAGAGGCCTACCGCATTTTTCAACATGAGTCTTGTTTCAGGCAGAAAAGGGAATCATCACTCCATCCAGAACCCTCCTGGATGCCCAGCCACACTGAGGAAACCGTGTTAGAGGACTCAGAACGAACTTCTTTATTTTAAGCACTAAACTTTTACTTTAAGGGGACACTCCAAGTCAAAGTTCTACCTCTACAGGCCCAGAATGGTGTTGTTGAAATGAGAGAGGCAGGCGAGGGCAATGAAGCCTCCAAAAGCACAAGCAGACGTGAGCTCCAGAACCTTCCCTTTCACACACCAAACATCTGGGCCAACCGACAGAACCCACACGGTGTGTGGGAAGGGAAGGGGGAGAAGGAGCCCTTCAATGGATTTTTCTTTTTCAATTTGAGAAGGTGGGTAAGCAGGGAGACAAAACTATGCAAGGCTCCTAAAATGCATCCTTGTCTCTAAGTCAAAGGACGAAGCTGCTCAGACCATCCCAGTTTTGCAGCCATGACCACCCAAGAAATGGCAGGGAAAGTCCTTGGGGCCCAACTCAAGAGAATAATTTCTGAAATGCAAGGAAGGGTCAGATTCCACCCAGTGTTGAAACATACCAGAACGTGATACCCAGCATATGTAGAGGGGCTGTGGAATGGGCAGCCAGATGCCCAGCAGTATAGATGCTGAACTAGGTACACACCACGGGGCACGGGTGTAGACAGACATCAAGCTGACCTTGGAGGCAACTCAATGTGACAAACAGCAGACTTTCTGCTCATTCATACTAAGGAAACATTATATGGTGAGCAGTCAGCCCCCATAACAAAAGAAGTAACAAGACAGCCAAGAGCAATGTCCTATGGTTGATGGGGTGGCTCATGCTTTGGGTGAACAGAGAAAGAGGTGGAAATGATGGCAAAGCTGATGATGAATGCTATTCAGTCAACTGGAATGACAGGTTTTCTGAGCACTTAGACATGAGTTGTAGAGTTAAAGTTCAATTCAAATAGAAATAATATTTGTTAAACATGGTAATATCATAGACCAGCTCAACAAGTTTCCAACTTCCAATATACCACACCTTGAGCAGGTTCTATATTGCAGATCCCAAGTTTCAAATTCACGGGGCTCAGAGAAAATGCAATCAGAGTTATAACTTGAGAATCCCACCTCTCTGTCAAAGAGGCTCCCCACCAAGCACTGGGTTGCTGGGAAGGGCTCTAATGAGACAGAGACCCAGGAAGGAAAGTTCCTAAAGGGACACAGGACCACAAAATTCTGAATCCTGGACTAGAAAATTGTAATGTTATTCTGAAGGTAATGGCCACAGAAGGTTTTGAACCAGTGATCAATTCAGAGCAAAGCCCCCCTTCCCTAAACCCTCCACAGTGATTTTTTTAAAAGTGACAAAACGACAGTGATATTTGAAGATAGCTCTGCTCAAAACAGTACAGATCAGAGAGAATGCCAGCAAAGAGACAATTCCAAGGCTGCCTGCACCTTCCAGGTGGGAGGAGAAGGGGAAAATCAGGAATCAGATAGAAGAAAGGTGATCTAGACTGGTGGGTCCATACAATTTTTCTGTCAACGGCCTTAAAAAAAATATTTTAGACTGTATGGGCCACCTGGTCTCTGCTGTGGCTACTTAGCTCTGTCACTGTAGCACAAAAGCAGCCACAGTCAAAACCTTGACTACCGAGTGTACATGTGTTCCAATAAAACTTTAATTTACGAAACCAGATGGGGGCCAATTTGGTCCAGAAGCCAGAGCTTGCCCATCCCCAGATCCAGGTGAACATTAAAGTCCCTCCAGCTTTTAGAATCTGTCAGATAATAAAGATCTAAAGAAAACCAGTAGCAGCGATGGAAAGGGAAGGATTTGGGTGACTGCTTTGATTTGAAAAGGTGAGGTATGGGAGAGGTCACAGTGACCTTCAGGTCTCAAGGCAGGATAAATGGACCTGGATGGAAGGACCAGAAGAGAAATCCAGCCTCAGAAGGAAGATGGGAAATTCGGTTTCAGACACAGGTACTGAGTCTATAAACACAAGCTAGACAGAGTCACTAAGTTAGAAGTTTTAAGGAATTTGGCTGTGATGAGTAAAATCTCCAGGGTCAGAGCACTGACATTTCTACGCACCATTTTCCCTACTCAACCGAACAGGTCGAAGGAGAATGCGTGAGGCTCCCCCTCCACCCTGTGGCCGGCCTCCGCGTCTCACCTGGTAGAGGAATCTTTGGCTGAAGTGCTGCATGGCGCCCTGGAGCTGGTTGCGTTGGGACTGCCACTGCTCGTAGTTCCGGACATACTCGGCTGTGGGGCGCTGCCATGTGGTGGTCCGGGTATTGTGGTCCACATAGTAGAACCTGCCTCGGGGGTCTGTGCGTTTCTCCCAGCTGAAAACATCAAGCTCTGAGTGAACACGGTGACCACCTCACCCCTACGCTCACATAGAGAAATTTCGGGCACGCTGGCAAGGAGGATGGCGAGGAAAGGTCTGGTGTAGGGTCTGGCCCAGGAGCTTGGCTGCTCCAGGGAGGCAGAGCCAGGTGGCACCCAGTCATGGAGGCTTTGGGGGCCAGGATGATTCTAACAGACATCTGTGGTTGCCCCTGCAACAACCGATCTCAATCTTTTATTTTTAACATTTATTTTAAAGATTTTTTTTAATGTGATCTATTTTTAAAGTCTTTATTGAATTTGATACAAGATTGCTTCTGTTGCTTATGTTCTGGGTTTTTGACCATGAGGCCTGTGAGATCTTAGCTTCCTGACCAGGAATCAAACCCACACGCCCTGCACTGGAAGGTGAAGTTTTAACCATTGACCACCAGGGAAGCCCCAACCAATCTCTTCTACCAATAGACCCTGAATTCCATTTCAGAGATCCAAGTGGCTCTGGGGCAGCTGGCTATACTCCTGAGCCTGGAGTTGAATGGCTTACTGGACCAGGAGTGGGCATGTGACCTATGTTGACCCAATCAGGGTGAATCTCATAATTTTCAGTACTTATAGTGGGAAAAATACAGTCTTCCTTGCCAGATGTGATTGAGAAAGCATGCAGTCCTAGGACTGGCTAACATCCTGGACCCGAACACAATATGAAGTTGACCCCGTGGATGGCAGAGCAGAAAAACGGGGAAAAAAAGCCAGTCCCCTGGGGATATTGTTTGAACCACTGGATCATGGTTCCCTTGAAACCAGGATCTATGTCTCAAATTTCCAGGATCATGAGGCAGTGAAATTTCTTTATTATTCAAGCCAATTTGTATCAAAATTTTTCTTCCTTGCAACTGAAACTGTCCTGACATAAGATGCCAGCAAAAATATATTGACTGGTCATAGGAAGAGTTGGTGCAAAAGACAGCAGGACTATCTCCACGTTATCTTTAGTGAGGAAGCGATCTTCCAAAGTTGGCTCTAAAATATCCACGGGCAAGGCAAGGCTAGAACAGGGAGTGAAAATTCTCAGCTGTGCTTGGTAGGTGTAGCTTGATTTCCACATATATGGTGAAGAAGTGATCAAAAGAAAGTAAGAAAGGGAGCTCTGCAGGGTGACAGAAACGTTTCACATTTTGATGGAGTGTGCGTGACACGAATGTACATATGCATTTGTCAAAACTCAGTGAAATGCATAACAGAGATCTGTTTATCTCACTGTGCATAAATTATATTTCAATTATTTAAAAATGAATTTAAATCTAATTAAGCCTCCACATCTAATGACCAGTTTGCCAGGAAAGATAAGGAATAAAGGAGCATGTAACACAACACCAGGAATCACAATCAGCCACGTTCATTATGTGAGAATTTCTACAAGACAGATGTCCAAGATCTTCAACAAATATATAGTTATTAAAAAAAAAAAAAAGGTTGAAGGAACTTACAGATTAAGAAAGACTTATGAGAGTATCAGCCAAAAGCAATGTGTTGATCTTGAGTTTGGATCTGATTCAAACAAATCAAGTGTGAAAATGTTTTTAAGACAATCGGGGAAAATGGAACACAGACTGCACATGACATGAGGTAACAGAAGTCCTGCTAATTGTGTTGGGATAATGGTATTCTGATTTTTTTTTAATCTCATCTGTTAGAGGCGTATGTGGTGTATTTCTAGATCAAAGGATAGGATGATTGGGACTTGCTTGACAATTCATCAGACGCCTCCCCTAAAGAGTGGGAGGTCAGATGAAACAAAATCTTACTAACTGTTAGAACCAGGCCATGGTTACAAGGGAGTCATTGTATTCTCTCAAATTTGGTGTATGCCTGAATTCTCCATTATATGTCTGAAACGAGAAGGGGGAGAAAAGGAGTTTCAAGAAGATAAGACGGAGATACTACTGAAGAAAACAGGATTCACCCAATGAAAAAAGGAATCCACAGTGGATTACACTGGATGATTCCAAAGTGTCAGAGGGTCTCTGTTCCCTGACTACCTTTTCACACCATCTCTGAATTCTGATCTTACTCACAAGACTATCATGCTTTGGGCTGACTGATACTTTCCTCAGCTTTCAGGGTTAGCCTCCTAGCTGACTTTTGCTGCCACCTCTTCAGTGATTCTTTCAAACTAAAAGCCTCCCTAAAATTGGCTTCTCTTCACCTCCCAAGGCCCGCTCCTGGATTGCGCATGGATTCCACCTGCTGGACTGCCTTGTTTTCATGACCAGCCATCACTCTGGATTCACCTAAACGCCATCATTCTCGCCCCACACCTGAATCTTCCACAGTCTTCCTCCCATCAGTCCTCTACCCAGGAATGCAACTACACCGTCATTCCTAACTTTCCCTTTCCCACTGATGTCAATAAACTGCTCAGCCCCAGGGCTTCTTTTTATTTTGTCTCCCTGTCCTTGACTTTCCATTTCCATGTCCAAGTATCCTTGAATGAACCTTCCCATGCAATCCAGCCCATAAACTACCATCAGGGTAACCCCAGCAGACTGACCCTTTATGAAATGCTGGAGTCAAAAATGTCAAATTGGTATCTAAGGCTCACAGTAACCTGGGAACTTTCCACCTTTCTCATAAATTCTCCCAATGGGTGATGGGTGATCTTTATTTATTTTTAGTTGTTAGCAAAGGAATCATGTATATATAGTTTGAAACACAAACAGTACTACAGGAGAGACAACGAAAACCAGTGTCTCCTGTCCCCCTCCCCACTGCTGAATTCTGCTTCCCGGGGGCAACAATTACCTTCAATTCTTGATTGTATCTTCTAAATAAATGCTTACTCCACAATTTCTTAATTTCTGCCAAGTCAGAGATTACCAAGGACTTGCCACTATTGAAGCTGAAAAATTAGTTCTTGTACCCTACCAGCTAACACACACAAAGCTCTCTCCTTTCCTGTCCTCCCAATTTAGAAGAGCATCATTAAGTCAATATTCGGAGTTTGGATTATAACTTTGTAGAATACTATACATACACATCCTTACTTGTACAATTTTTTCTTTTTCTCTAGAGTTAAGAACTGCATGTTTTATTCAGCTTGGACTTCAAGGACCTGCCACTAATTCAGCCCCAGACTCTTGACAGGGCAGGTGCCACCCAGGGTTACTTAACTCTTGGCCTCATCTGTCCAGCACCCTTTGTCTGAGGCAGACAGTTGTTCTCCAGGCCTGCTCTACATTCCTGTCCTAAGTCACCCTCCTTCATCTTCCTCTTGGCCCCTGAGCTGAGTCAGTCTCCTGTGTCCTGCATCTCACGGTTTCTTTCTTTCCTCTTATCTGGTGGAAGAAAACAGCTAGGAGTTTCTGAGAGAGGATGGGCCAAAGTTAATTTTTTGAAACTCTGCATATCTGATGATGCATTTATATCAATCCTCACACCTAAGTGCTAACATGTCTAGAAGCTGATTTCTGGATTTGCTCAGGTGTTTCACTAGAAGATCCTCAAATATCATGATCTGTAGTTTTCTCCCCTTAGACTGGGCACTGAAAGAAAGTGAAAAGGAAAATCACTTAGTCACGTCCAACTCTTTGTGACACCATGGACTATACAGTCCATAGGATTCTCCAGGCCAGAATACTGGAGTGAGCAGCCATTCCCTTCTCCAAGGGATCTTCCCAACCCAGGGATCGAACCCAGGTCTCCCTCACTGCAGGCAGATTCTTTACCAACTGAGCCACCTGTCACTACCCCAGCAAAAAAAAAAAAAATTTCCAATCTTTTCTCTGAGGATAGCATTCTCACTTAATCCCTTTTTCCTGAGTTCATCTCTGCCTTCAGCTATGACCAAGTTCTCCATACTGGTTCTATTCTACCAGGAACTTCTTACACTAGCAGCAGCCATGTGGTTGCGTGTGTGTGTGTGTGTGTGTGTGTGTGTGCGCGCGCGCATGCGTGTGGCAGGGGGTTGGGAGTGATGGCTGACAACCTAAGAATCTAGCTGCTCCCTGCACAAGTTTTAAACTTCAGGTTTTTAGTCTCATTACACATAACACATTCACACACACATACCCCGTATGCCCCTGATGGCTGAGGCTTTCTAGGGCTCCATGATGCAGACTGGCTGGCTGCCTTTTGGGTGGAAAACCCACGCTGGTAGGTTGGGTTTCAGCTTTCTCAGTTCTACCATTTATCCACCAGCAACTAAACTTTGATTACAATCTCCCATATGCTTTTTCTCCTCTTCCATGCCTTTATCATTATACTTTTCAAAATAACTTTTATTGCCATTTTAGTGGGTTTTCAAGAAGGAATGGAAATAAACATGTTTGATCCATATGCTTAACTAGAAGTCTTCTGCATTGGTGAATTTCAGACTGTTAAACAGCATAATCACACCCTTGACAGCAGGTAAAATCTTACACAGAATTACAATCGACAAAAACAGAGCAGCAGTTAGAGGCCCTTTCATGCTGTTTGATTCCAGGGGGCAACTGCACCAAACCCAAGGGCCTTACTAGACACACTCTGATCATCTCTGTTTCAAACAAACCCTCCACTCCACCAAAACTGCTCCATGTATCATTCCATAAATACACCTTTCACATTCACACTGTTCTCCTAACCTGGATTACCTTCCTCTTTTCACTGAAGTCCACCCCTAGCCTTTCTTAAAAACCAAGTTGGAGTCCTCTGTGACAGTGGTCCCCAATACCATGCTCTACAGCACCTACTCCCCCTGCTCACCTCTGGTCTGAGAACCACCTAAGAGTGTCTGAAGAAAAATCATTGTGCTCATTCTGAATTACCAGGTCCAACACTTTTTGCTCCTGGATTAAATGACTGGTTTTTTTTTTTTTTTTTTTCAACTGAGATCTAATTGACATGTAATACTATAATAGGTTTACGTTTTATCTTTACAACATAAAGATTCAATATTTGTATATACTGCAAAACAATCACCACACTAAGTGTAGTTAACATTTGTCACTGNGTGTGTGTGTGTGTGTGTGTGTGTGCGCGCGCGCATGCGTGTGGCAGGGGGTTGGGAGTGATGGCTGACAACCTAAGAATCTAGCTGCTCCCTGCACAAGTTTTAAACTTCAGGTTTTTAGTCTCATTACACATAACACATTCACACACACATACCCCGTATGTCCCTGATGGCTGAGGCTTTCTAGGGCTCCATGATGCAGACTGGCTGGCTGCCTTTTGGGTGGAAAACCCACGCTGGTAGGTTGGGTTTCAGCTTTCTCAGTTCTACCATTTATCCACCAGCAACTAAACTTTGATTACAATCTCCCATATGCTTTTTCTCCTCTTCCATGCCTTTATCATTATACTTTTCAAAATAACTTTTATTGCCATTTTAGTGGGTTTTCAAGAAGGAATGGAAATAAACATGTTTGATCCATATGCTTAACTAGAAGTCTTCTGCATTGGTGAATTTCAGACTGTTAAACAGCATAATCACACCCTTGACAGCAGGTAAAATCTTACACAGAATTACAATCGACAAAAACAGAGCAGCAGTTAGAGGCCCTTTCATGCTGTTTGATTCCAGGGGGCAACTGCACCAAACCCAAGGGCCTTACTAGACACACTCTGATCATCTCTGTTTCAAACAAACCCTCCACTCCACCAAAACTGCTCCATGTATCATTCCATAAATACACCTTTCACATTCACACTGTTCTCCTAACCTGGATTACCTTCCTCTTTTCACTGAAGTCCACCCCTAGCCTTTCTTAAAAACCAAGTTGGAGTCCTCTGTGACAGTGGTCCCCAATACCATGCTCTACAGCACCTACTCCCCCTGCTCACCTCTGGTCTGAGAACCACCTAAGAGTGTCTGAAGAAAAATCATTGTGCTCATTCTGAATTACCAGGTCCAACACTTTTTGCTCCTGGATTAAATGACTGGTTTTTTTTTTTTTTTTTTTCAACTGAGATCTAATTGACATGTAATACTATAATAGGTTTACGTTTTATCTTTACAACATAAAGATTCAATATTTGTATATACTGCAAAACAATCACCACACTAAGTGTAGTTAACATTTGTCACTGCACATGGTAACATTTTTTTTTCCCTGTGATGAGAACTTTTAAGATCTACTCTCTTAGCAACCTTCAAATATGTAATATGGTATTATTAAGTGGCAAGAGCTTCTGTAAGCGATGAACGAGTTAGGACAATATGCATTTCAACCTTTATTCCACCTGGAATAATTATTCTCAGTGTGAGGATAAAACATGCAAACGACTGGTCTTTATACAAGAGTCCCATGGGTCAGACAGAGGGGATGGACAATAAAGTGAATCTTTCGGCTCAGTCTCGCTCCTGGATGACTAGGACTGCTGATACAATGCAATGGCTCCATCTGTAGTTTCAAGATTGCTCTCACCATAATACTTCCCTAGAGCAGAACTTCTCCCATTAATTAGAGACGAAAGCTTGAGCATTCTGTTCTCTCCAGGTTCCCTATTACATCGTAGAACTAAGTGCTAGGAGTTCAAAGGGCCTAAAGCTCAGCAAGAACTCATGGGCTATAGAGGGCACAGAGCTGAGCCAATAAAACATTACAGGGCTTTCCTGGTGGTCCAGTGGTTAAGAATCCACCTTGCAATGCAGGAGACACCGATCTGATCCCTGTCCGGGAAGATCCCACATGCCACAGAGCAACTAAGCCCTCACATCGCAAGTACGGAGCCCTCATGCTGCAACTACTGAAGCCCGAGCACCTAGACTCTGCCCCACAAGAGTAGCCCACGCCCGTCACAGCTAGAGAAAGCCCACACGCGACAACAAAGACCCAGCACAGCCAAGAATAAATAAATGAATCTTTTTCTTAAAAAAATCACTGTAACTCTCTCAAAAATAAGAAAGCTGGCTCTAGTATCCCACCTCAACACTTAAACAAGAGTAAGTCCTCAGCCATTCTTAGAAGACACTGTTAAATAATCTTCATTTAGATATCGTCATATGTTCACCAGGTCAAGGCTTCCATAACTTATAAACCAGAGAGGTTAAGAGGCAAGCAACCAGCACACTTAAAGGGTTCTATGTGCTGTAAACACACAAAGTACAAGTGTGAGACACATCCTGTTAAAAGTTGATGGTTAATTTGTGAGACAATTGGAGAAATCTGACTACTGACTGGGTATTTGATGGTAGTAGGTAAACACTTAAAAATACAGTGGTTTTACTTTTAAAAGAGAACATTTTTTAGACATGTATACTGAAATTTGGATGAAATAATATGATGTCTGGGATTTGCTTCAAAATAATCTAAGATGGGGGTCGGGGAGGGGTGAACAAGGATGAGAGCAGGAGTTAGCAAATGTCTTCTACGAAGGGTCGCAAAATAAATTATATTTTAGTCTTTGCTAGCTATACAGTCTGTGTCGCAATTACTCAACTCTCCCAAAGAGCACGAGAGCAGCCATGGACCACAAGTAAACAAATGAGAGGGGCTATGTTCCAATAAAACTTTATTTATGAAAACAGGTGGCAGATGGATTTTGCCAACAGGTCCACAGTTGGCCAACTCCTGGTACAAATGAAACAAGGATGGCCTTGAGTTGATAATTATTGAAGCTAGGTGTTGAGAGTGTGGGGATTCTTTGTGCACATTTGAAAACTTCGATATGAATATTTCTAGAATTCCCATAATAAAATGTTTAATTTTTTTTCTAAGAAGTCAACGTTTAACTTTGGTAAGTTCCTTGGACTTTAAATCAAAGGAGAAGACAGGACTTCTCTGGTAGTCCAGTGGTTAAGAAGCCACCTTGCAACGCAAGGGATGCAGGCTTGATCCCTGACTGGGGAACTAAGATCCCACACGCCAGGGAACAAATGAGCCCACGCACTACAAGCAGAGAGTCTGTGTGCTGCAATGAAAGATCCTGCGTGACACACCTAAGACCTGACACAACCAAATAAATAAATATTAGAAAAAAATAAAATAAATGAGGTTTCCTTCATTTAAGAAAAGAGAAAGGGGAGCTGTGAGAACTAAGGATGGTGGATTATGAGTGTGACTTCCACAAGGACAAGGAAGGAAAGGAAAACACAAGCATTCTACTAGGGAAACGGAAACTAAAAGCAGTCCGTGCATGGAAACTTGTAGGACTGGGAAATGAGGTGGTATCTGCCCAGCACACGCCTGACAGGTGAACGAGACAGAGCACAGGCTTCTCCCTGCCCACTCTGGCATCCTCTCCCTCCGCCAGCTTCGGAAGAGGGAGGCAGCGTTCATGCTCTGCCTAGGAGGCCTGCACAGCTGCTCTGCTGGCGATTCTTTCCCGAGAGCAGAATACATCCCCTTTCAAAAGCTCTCAGGACTGGGAGACACATGTGGAAAGAACTTGCTGTCCCTGGCAGGCAGGGAACCAAACCCCTTCTCCTTGAACTTGGACAGTCTTCCCTTACTTGGAAGCCTCACTTATCCTTGGGTTTTGGAGAACTTAGCTGCGTTCTCACAAAGCCCAGCCGAACGCCGCACTGTCTCCGGGGGCTGGCGGGATGCAAGGTGCCGCGAAACTCATCGACACCCTCTCAATCTTGGCTTCCTTGTGCACTCTATTCCCTCACAGACGCTCTGAATATCCTAGTATGTCCTAAGAAATGAAAACAGAATTAAACTGGGTAGGAAAAGCAGTTAAGGGACCCAGGATAAATGTCCCTATACTTTGCTACGTCTGCTGAAACCGAAAACTGCACCCTATAGGTTATTTCTGCAGGTGAAATGTCTGAAGCCACTGAGAGACCAATGGCTTCAGAGGCCTCCCAAGCCCTCCTTCCTCCAGAACCCAACAGCCATAGGGCTCTGAATATCACTTAAGAAAGCCCAGGGCCAGGGGACTACGTTGGTGGTCCAGTAGCTAAGACTCTATGCTCCCAGTGCAGGGGGCCCGAGTTTGATCCCTGGGCACAGAACTAGATCCCACGGGATGCACCTAAAAGACCCCACATGCACCAGAAAGATCGAAGATCCTGCATGTCACAACAAAGACCCAGTGCAGTCAAATAAATAAATATGAAAGAAAAGAACTCCCATGGCCAGGGCAACAAATGGAGGGAGAAGGGAAAATAGAATGAGAGAGCAGAGACCACAGAGGAGGAAGACTATGGGAGGAGGGGAAAGAGACAGAGAAAGGAGGAGAGTGGGGGAAACAGAGAGATGATTGTGGCAGAGTGGTGGAGAAGCCAACGGGGGACTCTTGGTGCCAGTTCTAGAGCCTCAGGGCTCACTGGTCCAAGTCTTACCCTGGAGGAAGAGGCCGCTCCCAGGTGGTGGTCTTGGTGTTATGGTCAACATAATAGACACGCCCGTTGGGGAGCTCTCGCTGCTCCCATCTGCAAAATAAAGTCAAGGGGGACATGAGACGTGCTGGTGAAAGGTATAAGTCCTGGTTCAATGGGGTCCTTCACTGCTGATGTGGCTAATTTGACAGAAAACATCAAAGACAACATGCAAAACCAACCCGCTGATCAGACCAGCTCCACGCCATCCCTGATAATGGGACCTATGCCTGCTTCTTGAGAAAACTACAAGAACTCCCCTTTACAGGCTCAAGGTTATTAGATATCCCACTGCGGCTGCTAAGTCGCTTCAGTCGTGTCCGACTCTGTGCAACCCTAGAGATGGCAGCCCACTAGGCTCCCCCGTCCCCGGGATTCTCCAGGCAAGAATACTGGAGTGGGTTGCCATTTCCTTCTCCAATGCATGAAAGTGAAAAGTGAAAGTGAAGTTGCTCATTAGTGCCGAACTCTTAGCAACCCCATGGACTGACTGCAGCCTACCAGGCTCCTCCGTCCATGGGAGTTTCCAGGCAAGAGTACAAGAGTGGGTTGCCATTGCCTTCTCCAAGATATCCCACAGATAATGCTAAATTCCCCTACATAACCCCTATGAATCTACATTCTCATAGGTCTTTCCAAATCACTGTTTACTGGCCATTTTGGGATCAAAGGTCCTTTTAGGGAGGTAATGAAAGCTGAAGACTCTTTCCCTCCAAAATGCACTTACCAACAAAAATGTGTGCAGTTTCTGGGATTCACAGACCCCCCCCACACCTAAAGTTCACTCGTGGACTCTCCAGCCCTTGTAACCTATTACCTCTTAAAGTCACAAATCATACAATTCCCCTTGTTCTCCTAGCATCTATTCAAGATCACATTTCTTTTTAAAATATAGGACTCATTTACAGAGGGTCTTTAAAAGAGATCTGGATGAACCAAGAAACACAGCAAACTGCTATTTATTGGCTTTTCCACCCCTGTCTTTGTGTGTGGGTGCTGAGGGTGGCTCATCTGTGCCAATAGCAGAAAGACAAGGTAGCAGATGATCCAAACAGTGGATCCAAAGGCAAAATCACTACAAAATACAGAAAAGGACCACCCATCCCCATACTCCTGTCATTCCCACATTCGACACAGTCTGACAGTAACTCCACCAACTTAGAATACAGTAGCCTACATATAAGGGATGCAAAAATTTATCTTTGTTTATAAAATGATTACCATTTTATAAAGGATGCGAATGGTCCCTTAGTCTTTATGTTTGACACTGATTTTATCTACTTCTACTTTTGGGTACTGCCAAGAGGAAGGTGGACTTTACCAGGAAGCTAGTACACTCAGTTCTGCTGAAATGCTTATTTTAAAGACACAGGTCTATGCCAGTGCGATTTGACACTTAAGGGAACGTGAGCATGATGTGAATTTTGTGTTTGCTGTGCATGTATTTGTCTTCTAAACATACCACATGAACACAGAAGACTTCCCTGGGCTGAACTCAGTACTGTAGGAACACAAAAAACCACACACATCTACCGGCTACCTCACTCTGGCGCGTGTTACATATCACATTCACCCACATCTGGTGTTATAACTCCCGTCTGAGTTCAGAAAACCCTCCTTGTACCACTTTAAGACAACACTCAACAAGCTCTAATCCTCAGGCACCCGCTTCCACAAGCAAACTGCAGGTCTTCTAGTGGACTCCTGCATCTTTATTGTAGTATTATGATCTCAAGCATTTAACGTGTAAAACTGTGCTACTGTGTTATTACATTCTTGTTTGTGTGTGTGTCACTGACAAATTTTTGTCCGTTATGTCCTTAACCCATTTCTTCCCATAAACCCTGTGGTTTTTGCTGCATGTTGGCAGTGGTGATTCCTAGGAACACATATGTTATAGCAGAGGTTGACTGCATACTGAAATAAACGACCTAACTCACTAAGCCTATTACTAAGCCTGGTGTATCTACTCAAATAGATACGAGCTTTATTTCATACTGTTTCTCACATCTGATCAGTGGACAGCACTGATGAGCCCCTCTGAGGCTAATTCAGATACAGATACACGCAAGGTTTTCAAGGCAAAAATGGGAAGGGGTAATCATCACCCGCAGAGCATCCACAATGAGTTGCAGGCTCCTGTTCTACTTCATTCAGTCCTGCCTCCATCCTTTAAGGTGGGACATGCCATCATCATCGAAGAAACTGAGGCTCAGAGGGGCTAAATAAAACTCAGCTCAGACTCTCTAGCCTATGAGTTTTACCATGGACCCCTGAAAGAAAGAAAGGAAGGGCAAGTGGAACTTATAAGGAACCGACAACCCAGCAGACAAGGTGCCGGGTGCCTTTCTGCCACCCACCCCAACGTGAACAGCTCTCCTTAGCACAAGAGTCTAGGTAGGGAGCCCTGCAGGATCATGACGACTGGGGAGACATTACAGTAAATCCACCTCGTTCATTTCTAGGCTCCATTTTAATCACAAACCCCTGCTCAGATATCACCTATAGGAAGGGGCTACACACTTAGCACCACTAGGAGGCTTCCTCCTGGGAGCACTAAGGTCTGCTTGTTCCACATTCCCTCCTCTCAAAAGGGATCCACTACTGGTTTGAAGACCAAAGTGCTACAAACACCATTAAAATGTGCTCAAGGACACTTGTTCTCCTGGGTATTCCTGCTCCCTGGGGCTTCCCTGTAGCTCAGATGGTAAAGAATCTGCCTGTAAAGCAGGAGACCCAGGTTTGACCCCCAGGTCAGGAAGATCCCCTGGAGAAGGGAATGGCAACCCACTCCAGTATTCTTGTCTGGAGAAACCCATGGACAGAAGAGCCTGGTGAGCTACAGTCCACGGGGTCGCAAAGAGTTGGACACAACTGAGTGACTAACACTATATTATATACTCCCACTCCAGCTTCTGGTTGAAGCAGTTACTGGTAACCTGGCCCAAGTGCCCTGGCTCTTCCCACAGCAAAAGGAAGATCTATGCACTTTAGTTGGTATTTTATTAAAAGGGCAGAACTAAAAGATCCTGCATGCCATAAATATAGACCCTGAGTGCTGCAACTAAGACCCGGCATAGCCAAATTAAAAAAAAAAAAAAAAAGCAGCAGCAGGGGGGAGAATCTTCTGGCAAAGGTGATCAGGTGAAAAGACACACAGGGGGAAGTTAAAGCTCTTCTCCCTCTCGACGCCCTTTCGAATTAAAGATAAAAGAGTAAGAGATATTGCAAGTTACAAGAGGCTAATGTCCCATCTCTGGGGATCAAGTAGGGACTTTTCAGCCACAAAGGAGGTTAACATAGAACGACTTCACAGCACCTCTCCAAATTCTTCCTGTCTGCTTGGTAATCAAGCAGCAAATTTGATACTCTCTTTATTCATCTGAATTTGGAAATAAAGAAAGTCTTGAGAAAGATATTTGGCTTAAGGATAAGTACTGAAATATGGAAGCTCCTCAAGGCAAGGGTAGCAAACCACTCTTTCGTAACATTTGCTCCCATTAAAGATTTAAGGAGCCGAGAATTCCTCAGCATTTCCTAAGAAATTAGCTCTGTCCTTCCTGTCCTTGGCAATTTCGTGGCACAAAAGCCTCAATAAAACAACTTTGCTCATTTTGCAGTCACTGTTTGGAAAACTGACCATAATAGGCGGGTGGGGCTGTCCCTTGAATAAAGACAAAATATGTGGTGTTGTAGTTGGAGAGAAAAGGTGCTAAAACACATTTTTCTTTATTTCAACAATTCTTTTGTTGTAACTTTCATCTCATAAGTGGTCTCAACTTCTGGCTTCTTTTCTATTTCATTTGAGGCAAGCAGAGAACTTTGGTTTTATTATACTTTGACTACTATTTTCATTTGAAGACGGGACAGTTCTTAAAATTCCATGAAGTAAATGCCCTTTAATTGGCACAGTGGTCTTCCTGCACTGTCAGGAAGGAAATCGGCATGAAGTCCTCTTTGCTTATATTCAAGAGTTATGGCTGCTCCTCCCAAGCCTAGACAAGACCTGTCTACCCTGTCTTTGATCCCAGTTGATCCTTAGAAATGAAAGGCTCTCTTTCAGGCACTATTGTTGTCTGGTGAATCTCAGTGTCCTTCTATGAACCCTCTCAATTGGCTTAGCTAGAAAAATAGTTACCAAGAGGAATAAGACCTTTCTTCCATTACCTTTCTTTTTCTTTCTTTTTTTTTTTTTTGATATCTACATTCTTCCTTTTAAAATTGGACTCCTGCTCGGATTAAATGTCCATGTGGGTCCTCCCTGATCTGTGACCTGGCCTAGCTGCTTTTCCTAGAGAACTCTCAACTCCTCCCTACCTGCACGGCTCCTCAGAATTCATACAAATCCCTCCCCTCCATTCCTGAGGCAGAGTCGGTCGATTCTATCGTCAATCAAATGAGCCTCCCGATTCTCCTCTCCCCTCTGTAGCTGCTGACCCACATAGATTAAGCCTTCTGATTGTCTTGGTTTGGTCTCCCCATGCCAAGAAAGTGATACTGGCAGCGACCTTTCATCAGCGCATCCCTGGCAGGGGTTAGGTTTCTGAACCTTATAAGCATTTTCTTCATGCTGAGATTAAAAGGCTTTTCAATGAAACTACCCATGGGTCTCGATACTGCATCCTGGTCACGTGGGTCACATCCTCTCCCACTGAATAGCTTTCTTTGATGCTCTCAGAAACAGTGTTCAAAAGCCCAAGCTCGATTCAGGTCCCTTCCCAACATATTGCTCCTTGGCCTTCGATGCGTAACATTCAGTTGGACCATGGACTACACAGTGTCTTTCCATTTGAAAGGACTTAAAAAACAGTCTCCAGTTTCAATTAATCTCTGTACTTTTTAAAAACACCTAAATTCCCTTTGCTCCTATGGATTTTAACTGTCCTTTATTCAGTTTGTAGTAGGGAAGAATACATCTGACTCCATATTAGATCTGTTTGTCTTACTTTAAACTTTGTGTGCTTAGTCACGCTGGCTCTGCACCTATTGTAAAAGAATGTTACATAGAGTCTGAAATATACAGGATAGCCCATTCTCAATGTTCTAACCTTTAAGAGTCCATTCATATAAAAAGTTTCAGAACAGAGAATAATATTTGTCTTGTTGGAGGTTTATAGGAACATCGTGACCTCACTTACGTGGAACAGCTGCAAGAACAAAGGATTCCAACACCAAGAAGTCTGCAACAACTAACCATGTCCTTTCCTCACCTTGCCTTTGAAAGTGCTTTGCTGAAACTGAGTTTGGGATTTTAGGGGGCACAAGCCACCCATCTTCTTGTATGGTTCTGCAAGAAACCTTTCTCTGCCCTCCAAACCACAACATTTAGGTATTGTCTGGCCTCGCTGTGCATCAAACACACGACCTTGTGTTTGGTATTAATAACAAGTTGTATCTCTTCCATGCCCCAGTCCTCCCCCCAAACCACCATCATTATTAAAAAGGTAAAGGCAAAAAATCTCAATTTCATGATTAGGATGGCATGCAACCATTTCTATGTTATCTGAAAGGAAACTGTCTGGTTACCTAAACCACATTTTCTTGTGGAAAGTTTCCTAAAAGGTTTTCAGGAAATCAGTTCTCAGTTACTTGCCATTACGGTGTATATTCAACCATCCTGATTAACACACATCTTGGTCAGATTCCCATAAGTTTGGACAGAATCACAGTTTCACCAAGAGTCAAATTAAATTGAGAAGGAATTTAAATCCGACAGTCCAAATATTTTGGTTTAGGTTCAGAGATGAATCACAAATTCTTACTAAGAGCATTATAAACTTGTATTATTTATAATTTATTAATAAATTTTATTAACACAAGCACTGGGCATTAGTGAAGCTGACTCTCATTCAAAATACTCTCTCTTCATCAGAAAACAAAGTCCTACCAGAGTACTTAGGTACCAGTAAACAAAAGATGCCTTGCTGGTTACTTAAGACACAAACGAAACTTCAGAAAAATACACTGAAAGTATTCAGGTATTCTTAAAACCGTTTATGTAGAGATTCAACTTTTCTCAGGCAAACATTACAGGAAATTCATATTTTCTTACATTATGATCCTATAATAAATTTTAACTCTGAACCAAATCCCATTTATTCCCCAAGCTCTGGCCACTTCCTAGGTGAACCATATGATTTATTTCCTCTGTAGGGACACTGTCAGGCTGTTTTATGAGTCAAAAATCTATGTGCAATGGAACACATCTCCTCATCACTGTTTTCATTGTTTCAGGAGGTCCTCTATAAACTGGGTAAGAAGTATGTTAAACTCAGACCTTCCCCCAGAACCCTTCTCGAAACACTGAGCTTTCCTTTAAACCCAAGCACACTAACCCCCTTTTTAAAACTATCAACAACCAGCACTGTATGCCCTCTAAGCACAGGGGGGCACAGTAGTAGCTCCTGAGGACTCTGAATTAAGGTCTGTTTTCCTCCTCCTTTTTCAACCATCTCTCTCTTTTTTTTTTTTTTGCCTTGGAAAGGTCCACAAAGCCGTCTTCTTCAATGGAAGGTGGCAACATTAAAAGATATGCTTTCACAGAGATGGAAGACAAGTCCTAGAGATGGTGTCTACTAAAAAAATAAAAACTTTCTTAAAAATCAAATTTGCAGATTTTAAAAATTGTATATAAGTTTGGTAACATAGGGAAATAGTCACTCTTAAAAAATAGTTGAAGAGGGCTTCCATGGTAGTTCAGTGGTAAAGAATCCACCTGGCAATGCAGGAGACAAGGGTTCAATCCCCGATCTGGGAAGATTCCACTTGCCGTGGAGCAACTAAGCCCATGGGTCACAACTATTGAGCCTGTGCTCCAAAGCCCAGGCGTCACAACTACCGAGCCTACATGCTGCAACTACTGAAGCCCCATGCCTGAGAGCCTGTGTTCTGCATCAGGAGAAGCCACTGCAATGAGAAGCCCACGTACTGCAAGTAGAAAGTGGCCCCCACTCACCACAGCTAGAGAAAAGTTCAAACAGCAGTGAAAATCCAGTACAGACAAAACTAAATAAATAAAATTATTCTTAAAAACTAGTTGGAGAGTGTAGGACACATTGAGAAAGTAGCATTGACATATATACACTATTGTGTAAAACAGATAACTATCAGGAAGCTGCTGTATAACACAGGAAGCCCAGCCTAGTGCCCTGTGATGACCTAGAGGGGTTGAATGGAGGGGATTGGGGGTAAGGAGACTCAAGAGAGAGGAGAGATATATATCATCATGACTGATTTGAGTTTATGTAAGCAGAGACCACCACAACAATGTAAAGCAATTATTCTCCAGTTAAAAAAAAAAAAAAAGTTGGTGGGGGACTTCCTGGTGGTCCAATCGTTAGGACTCTATGCTTCCAATGCAGGGGGAGCAGGTTCAATTCCTGCTAAGCAACTAGGGTCCTACAGGCTACAAAGCATGGCCAAAAAAAATTAAATTAAAAACAAAATTTAAGTGTTTAAAAGACATAGTTGATAGGAGCAAAAATGGATATATACGCTCCCAAGGGCAATCTTGCAACTTGGTTAAAAACTTCTCCTACATGAACATCCTTTAATTCAGCAATTCTACTTTGAAGATATATCCTATGGAAATAATTATGTGTCAAAGATTTAGCTGTAAGTGTATCTGTCACAGTATGTTGTAGCATGTTACAGAAAAACTGGAAAAAACCTAAATGCTTTACAATGGAAAATCAGTAAGTTATGTTAGTAAATATTCTATAATGAATATTCAGTCATTTAAAATATAATTTACAATATGCTGAGTGGAAAAAATAACATGCATAAGATAAACAAAAATTTTTTTTTTTTAATTACAAAAATACACTGTTGCTGCTGCTACTAAGTCACCTCAGTCATGTCCAACTCTGTGCGACCCCGAGACAGCAGCCTACCAGTCTCCCCCGTCCCTGGGATTCTCCAGGCAAGAACACTGGAGTGGGCTGCCATTTCCTTCTCCAATAAAAATACACTGCTGCTGCTGCTGCTAAGTTACTTCAGTCGTGTCCAACTCTGTGCGACCCCATAGACGGCAGCCCACCAGGCTCCCCTGTCCCTGGGACTCTCCAGGCAAGAATACTGGAGTGGGTTGCCATTTCCTTCTCCAGTGCATGAAAGTGAAAAGTGAAAGTGAAGTCGCTCAGTCGTGTCCAACTCTTCGAGACCTCATGGACTGTAGCCTACCAGGCTCCTCCGCCCGTAGGATTTTCCAGGCAAGAGTACTGGAGTGGGGTGCCATTGCCTTCTCCGAAAAACACGCTATTGTTCATTAAATCTAAAATGTCACCAATTATAAAATTTTTAAACCAAGAAAGAAAAAAGAAAACAAACTCTGCCAATTAAACTGTAACATTCTAATGCTTGTAAATCACATCTTGATTTTAAAGAAATTAAATGTGAAATAATGTACATATCAGAATCTACAAAACATGGGGGTCAGGGGGAGTCACATATGCATGCAAAATTTTTACATGATCAGAATAAGGAAGTATTTCAGATAAGACACAAAAGGCACGTGAAAAAGATGAACAAACTTGACTACTTAAAATTTGAACTCCTGGACAATAAAAAGCAACATAAAAAGGTTAAAAGACAAGCCACAGAAAATATTTGCAATGCACATAACTGAGGCAATTGGCATCCAGCACATATTAAGAAATCCTGCAGATTATAACAACAGTTAGCCAAACAGAAATACATGACAGAAACTGACAGAATATATGAGCAGGCAATTCACAGGAAAAGAAGCTAAAGAGCCAAATTTTAAAAACATATAAAAAGCGGTTTAATCTCAAGGATAGTGAAGAAAATTCAAAGTACACCCAGCACAAGACACCCCGTTCACACCCCTCAGACTGACCAAAGTGAAAACTGACAATTTTGTTTTAGCAGGAATGCTTATATATGCTAATGGGAGTATGAATTGGTGAACTGACTCAAAAAGCAATTTGAGAGCATATACTAAAAGTGAAAACTTTCATCCTCCTACAAAGAAGAAATTCCAGTTTGAGTACTTGCCCTAAAGGTACAAACATGCACATTAAAAAGGCATGCACAGAAAACACTTCACTGTAGCATTGTTAATAGAGGCAATTATAATATAAACAAACACAAACACAAAATATTATTTTTATATTTATATATCTATCACATACATGGTAAATATAAATTTAATTATAAAAATAAAATTTTTACCTATTCATACAACAGAATACCATAGAGCAGTTTAAATGAATGTCCCCAGTTCCATGTATCTCTGTATATAGGGAATGGGATCGAGGAGGCATTCACAGGGACTTTCAATTTTATTTATAATGTCTTCTTCATCAAGAGATTAAAAAACAAGGTAAGGAGGGGGAGGTTTATACTAAATGCAGCATAACGCTGAAGTTTGATAAGACTGAGTTTGGGAGCCCACATGTATTTCTTATATTACTTTCTATTCTTATTTGCATGCTTAAAATATTTTACAACTAAAAAATAAAATTTAAAAGCACATGCCCTAAGATTATTAAATTTTGGTAGATGTATATTTAATGTTTACATGTACATGTCTGTACATGTGATCTTGGGCAAACCACTTAAGGCTTCCTCATTTGCAAAATAAGGGTAAAGTAGTGTAGTAGCTCAGAGAAGGCAATAGCAAGCAACTCCAGTACTCCTGCCTGGAAAATCCCACGGTGGAGGAGCCTGGTAGGCTGTAGTCCACCGGGTCGAGAAGAGTCGGACACGACTGAGCGACTTCACTTTCACTTTTCACTTTCATGCACTGGAGAAGGAAGTGGCAACCCACTCCAGTATTCTTGCTGGAGAATCCCAGGGACAGAGAAGCCTGGTGGGCAGCTGTCTATGGGATCACACAGAGTCAGACACGACTGAAGCGACTTTGCAGCAGCAGCAGTGTAGTAGCTACTACAGAGTGCCATGAAGACTGAAATAACCCACTTATGAAACCTAGCACTCCCAGCACACTGGAAGTGTTTAACATGTGTTAACAATTACTAACCATCAGGCGGAAATAGATACAAGGTGTGTGGAAAGTGCCAATGGTTACATCTAGGTGGGTGTCTGTTACTGTTGTTGTTCTGTTTCTTCCTCAATTTTTCAAAAAAAAAAAAAAACTATAAAAAATTGTAACAGCTATTGAGAATGAAAACACTTATCTAGTCATTCAATAGCCACTTCTCGCTCCATCTCTCTAGAAGCCAAGCTAGGGTGCTGGGAATAAAAAAATGGAGGACACAGCTCCTCCATTAACACCAGCTCCTGGGGAGCTCTCAAGAAAGTGTAGTAAAATGAAAATTCCTAATTACACACGAAAGCATACATAGAGCAGGGCGAGAACTTCTCATGAGCCAGCCCTGACACAGTAGAATCTTTAGAAACAAGGATTTCATTCTGAGATGAGGGGGAGGAAGCCAGGAACATGTACTATCTGGTATTACCTAAGCATGTAATAATCCTTGCAGAGTCAAGAACTAAACTGTACTACTTAGCACAAAGGGACAGATTCTCCCAGTATAATCCTTTAATCCTTTGCTACTCAAAGTATGGTCCGTGGCTCACACTGTTACTGTTCAGTAACCAGAAAAGTTCAGAAGTTTGTAGGCTTTTAGAAACTTCTGTACCAATTTGACATTGCCACAACATCCAAATATATGATCTATAGGTCTGTTTCATTAAATACAGGACCAAAGTAAGAGTTCATAAGAGACTGAAAAAAAAATAAAAACAGTAGGGGGAAAAAAGGACTAGTTTTTCACAGACTGTTTGAAAAGCACTGTTTTAAAACTCCTTGGGTAAGGATCTTTGGCTACTGACAAAATTGAGTTTGGAATGAAATTCAATGGCAGCAGCTGGTTTATAACTTAGCAGAGAAGCTGCAAATTCCAATGTCTCTTAAAGTGTCTGCACGAAGAAAACATCAAAGAACTCTTACCAGGTCATCATCCTTGATAGTGTGTCAAGGACCACCTGGAGAAAGGACCTCTAGCTCTGCAGAATTGGACCTGGGGGTGGGGGGAGATGGCAAATCCATCAGATCCGAAGAACACCCTCCTCAACTAATTCTCCTTAGGCAGGAAACAGCAGGGCAGCCAATGACTGCGGGAGGAGAGGGATGGTGTGAAATGGCAGTGCTGAGGTAAGCCGGCAGAGTCCAAACACAACGGCCTCCCTTATGTAAGGAACCACAGAGCGGCGCGGGCTGCCAGGCTGGAATAATGCGCCTCTGTGCGCAAGGGCCTGGGCGAGCGGCGGGGCCCAGGACACGCTGGGAGTTTATCTAAGCCATGTACACACAGTCTGTTAATGAGCATTTGGTCCCCAAAGTGGGCTCCCTGCTGATAAAAACCAGATGCAGGGCCAGCTGATCAAAGCAGGCCTCCCTCCCCTCTGCCCCTCGCCCAAGCCACTATCTCACCACGTCTCTCGAGCCTGGCTGGCACCCTTCCCTTGACAGGCGTTTGCAGCCTGAAACCGCCACGCCCTTCCAATTGGCTTCTTTCTCGCTAATTAAATTAAAAGGTACAGAAGGCAGGAGGAGGGTTTGGAGACTGGGAGAGAGGAAAGGGATAAAGGGTGTTCTGTTTGGAATGAGGCAGCCCAGGTTTCGGTGGCCTTCAGTCACTAAAACACAGGTGGATGTGACATCTTTATGACCAGTTGCATCTGCTACAAGTTTCAGAAAGGCCATGTGGCAACTGGAAAAATAAGCCCTTGGCATCCCCAAGTGAACTGTGCCTGACTGCTCTGTGAAGGAGATGAAGGAGTTGAGAAGGTAAGTCTGGAAAGAGACAGAGTCGGCTGGATGTCTCCAAAAAAGTAGTCTAGCGTGGCTCACAAAGGCCACACAAAGGGGGAGACACGCTCTGCAGTGTTCCCAGGCATGAAGACCCCTAGTAAGCATGAAGAACCATCCTGACCCTGTGAGAGAGTCATACGTGAACCCAAACCCAGACAACCTAGTGAGGGACCCATTAAGGTCTTGCTCTTAGGAAGAAAATGTAATTCCTGTCATAGGTCCTCTTTATTTGAGGCATCAAAGAGGCAGAAAACATTCATCTAGGTGGAGGGAAAAAAAAAAAAATATATATATATATATATATATGGCATTTAAATTGATTCATTGCTGTTGCTCAGTGGTTCAGGCATGTCCAACTCTTTTGCAACTCCACGAACTGAAGCCCGCCAGGCTCCTCTGTCCTTGGGATTTTCCAGGCACGAATACTGAAGTGGGTTGTCACTGACTCCTCCAGGGGATCTCCCCGACCCAGGGATGGAACCCACGTCTTCGGCGTCTCCTGCATTGGCAGGCCAATTCTTTACCACTAAGCCAGGTGGGGAATCCTCAAAAAACTGGTTCATTAATGCATTATAAGTATGTCTTGGGAGCTGACTTTGTGCCAGGCTCCTTGCCATCTTGGCATTTACAGCCCAGCTAGGTAGAAGGACGCAGAACACGCAATTACATGTGTGAGAAGAACTGCAATATACAGAGTGGTCTGACCTTGTCTACTGGGGATTGAGGAAGGATTCCCAGAGCAAGTGCTGATTAATCTGAGGCTTGAAGATGGATAGAAATTAATGGACAAAATGGTGAGGAAAGAGAGAGGTAACCAGCATGACAGCCCCCAACCCAGAGAAAGGCTGCTATACTTGTCAAACTAAAATAAGTCATCATGGGAAGAGCTTAGAGAGCAAAGCAAAGTGTGTCTTCCATGGAAGGTTTGAGGGGTAGATGAGGCCTTGTCCTGCAGAGCTTTTTCAGGTCTTATTAAGGATTTGAGAACTGACTCCTAAAGACAAGAGGAAACCAGTGAAGCATTCTAGGTGGTGAAATGTTATGTTCAGAATTTTATTTAAAAGGTTAAAAGTGGTTCCCCTGACTCCTGAATGTAAGATACCAAGAAAGGAGGGATGATCCATCTTTTCTGGATCTCCTAAACTTGTAAGTAAGCTGCTACGGTGGAGACAGCAGGTCTGTGAATTGGAAGACTCGAGGTGGAAAGTGTGCCCTTTCTGGCTTGCTATCACAGAGCAGAGAACTGAAAGCCTGCCAGCCTCACCGCCACACACTCAGCACTGCCAGTGGCAATCACCAGGCCCTGAGACAGCCCACAAAGTACCAGGACTCCCAGCGGGCACCTGGAAGCCCCTCTGGGTGGCAAGACTGGTCTCAATGCCCTTCTCCGGACCATCACTCGTGTTCAAGTAGGAAGCAGCCTCCTTAGACCTACCATCCCATTCTAAACGCTCCAGGGAGAAGATGCTGTTCAAACTCTACCCAAGAGAAACGGTTCGGCCTCTGGTTGGGGTGGGTTGGGAGGCCAAGTAGGAAAACTAGCTTCTCTTGAGCTGCTCTGACCGCCAGACTCAGAATAAAGAGTGTTTTCAGGGCCTGGAGTTTTCCAGCTGCCTGGAAACAGGAAGGGCCCAATCGAGGAGAACAGTAACCCTCACACACGCCCTACATAAAGACGCCTTGAGCCAGTAGCCCTAATTGCCTGTGACTGACACATGGGAGGGAAGCCCGCCTTCCAGGCTTTGCTCAGCGGAAAGCAAACAGGCTCCTGAGGCACCAGGCGGCCATCTTCTCTCCCTCTGCCAATATGATCCCACTCTGCTCCTCCCAAATTACATACAGATTTCAAATTATAAACCAAACAAAGGTCTTTCAAGTATTCATTACCACATACAAAAAAAAAACCTCTATAGGAAGCAGTTGCACACAAGCAAGTAGTTATAAATCTTTCCACAAAATGAAAAATTTCACAGAAGACTTTGGAGCCACCTCTCAGTACCCCCTGATTCTCTACGGGTCTGAGGGATTAAAACCCATTTGTGATATTTTTCATGTGTTCATCATGGTTTGTTAAGAAATGTAAGTTGAGTTGTGTGCCATCAGATGCTAGGGATGCGAGATGTAAGTGGTAAAAATCCCAAATGTCCTCAGATTTAGGACTTTGTGTTTGTTTGGACCATGGGGTTTTCTAAAGTGGCTGAAGAGCAGTATGGTGTGTTATACATCAGTATACCACCTTTCCCCTTTACCACAAAGGCTTCCCTGGCTCCGCGTCGATAAGCAGGATAGGCAGTGGGGCTGCACGGAACTGGCCCTGACAAGTGATTGGGAGCCCTGAGACAAGACTGCTTCCCAGTTCAGAACCATTCCCTTCTGTTATGACTCTTTCATAACCACTTCAAGAATATCATTCCCCAGGTGTAACACTCACCACTGGGTGAGGGCTTCACATACACTGTCTTACTGGAGCCCCTTAAAGAAATCAATCCTGACTATTCATTAGAAGGGCTGATGCTAAAGCTGAAGCTCCAACACCATGGCCATCTGACGCAAAGAGCCAACTTATTGGAAAAGACCCTGATGATGGGAAAAATTGAGGGCAGGAGCAGAAGGGGGCGGCTGAGGATGAGATGGTTGGATAGTATCACTGACTCAATGGACGCTGAGTCTGAGAAAACTCCAGGAGATGGTTAAGGACAGGGAAGCCTGGCATGCTGCAGTTCAGAGGGTCACAAAGAGTCAGACATGACTGAGTGACTGAACAACAACAAATTCCTGGGGAGGTAGTTATGTATGATTATTGCCTCTACCTTACCTAGATGGTAAGTCATCTGGGCAAGGTCATAACGGGTCAAGTTAGGATTCAAATCCAGATCTATTTGATTCCCAGGTCCCTACGCTTCATTTCCTCTCACTTTTGGCCTACTGGGGCCATCTTCCTGTCACCCAAGGCCTTTCGCATCAAATTCCATTCTGAACGAAAAGGTGGCAGGAAAACCACGAGTCCACGTTAACATCAGCCCCAGCCATGGGAAAAACATACATAATACTCAGGGCCTAAAGCCCTCCATGGGCCAATGAGATAAAATGCAAGGGAGAAAAGCTGTTTTCTAGGCAGGATCTGGGCAAACCCAGTGATTCTGGAGGGCAAAATGCGCTCCTTGTTCCATAACAGCCATACTCTTTGAGTTGAGCTGTTCATTTCAAGTCACCGTATAAGGTAGCATTGATTCAGCCCTAGATGATTTAGGTCTTTTTCAAGATTTATGTAGAACGGGCAGTCCTTCCACACCTTCCTCGCTCCTATGGATGGCAGCCTCCCCAGGGACTGTTAGCCACCAGGTAATGAATAACCACGTTGTTTCTGCCCTGGTGAAGGAGCCCCAGTTGGTTTCTTCTAGGGGGTCGAGGGGTGCTGCGGTGGGACAGAAGGCTACTCACCCAGCAGGCAGAGCATCGGGGGCCTGGGCGGCTGCAGGGAACTGCTGAGTGCCTGAAGTGCTGGGCTCCTCCCCTTCGGCCGGCGTGGCCGTGGCAGGGATAGCCGCAGTGGTGGGGTTCGGGGTCACACTGGACACTGCAACAGGCGGGGATGCCACACCAACAACAGAGGGTTCTTCGGGATCGGTGGTTGCAGTGGGTTCATCATTCACTGAAAATACAGAAATGGTATTTTAGAGATCAACTCAGCACTGTGTTCACATTTACCAGGTTTCTCAGTTAGTGGTATAACACAGAACCTACAAGGGTACCACAAATGTTACCCAGTGATAGCAAGAGGTTTTATAGAACAAAATACTGGAAAAGACAGCAAGTCAGTAAGAGCCTGCAAGGAAAAAAAAAAAGGGAAGATGGATCTGAAATAAACAGATTATTAAATATTACCTCCTTTATATAACTGTATTAAAATTTTCTAACACACTATGGTTACATTTATTGCAATAAAAGCAGCAGGAAAAGTAAGGCACCACGGAAGTGTGTTAGTGATACATGGAGCATAGTCAAGGCCAAAGTCAAGTTTATAGGGTTTTCTTTAAACTTGTCACTTGTCTGCTGGGTACAAATAAATATCACCTTCTTTCTCACACTAAGAGGTAGTAAACTTTGAGTAACGTGCTTGTTCTTTTCAAGATATATACTCAAAGTGGGGAGCAAAAATTAACAGCCTGCACAGGAAAGATGGCATTCAGAGATAAGGGTCTCCAAGGGAGTAACAGACAAAGACAGAAGTGAAATGAGCTGATTCCTGAGTCTCCTCATTTCTCCAGGTCTTTGATGATCACTCATGTTCACAAGGACCCCAAGGCACTGCAATATCCTCTCACTCAGAAAGGAACCAAACATGGTCTCAAACATTTAAAATTCTTTGAAAATGGATAAGCCATAAATATACAGAGAAGTTTCCACATATGTGATTTGGGCTTCCTTGGTGGCTCAGACAGTAAAGAATCCACCTGCCAATGCAGGAGACCTGGGTTCAATCCCTCGGTTAGGAAGACCCCCTAGAGGAGGGAATGGCTATCCACTCCAGTATTCTTGCCAGGAGAATCCCATGGACAAGAGGAGCCTGGCGGGCTACGGTCCATGAGGTCGCATTGAGTTGGACACGACTGAGCGACTAACATATATGTATATTTACACTAGAATTCCGTAGGAAAACCCCCTTGGTTTAGCCTCATCTTCGCAATTCAGAAACTCTTTTTTTGAGTTGGACACGACTAAGCGACTAACATATATGTATATTTACACTAGAATTCCGTAGGAAAACTCCCTTGGTTTAGCCTCATCTTCGCAATTCAGAAACTCTTTTTGGTGTTTCCTAATGGCCATCCAGATCCTTATTGAACATTTCTTCTAAGAAACAGCTCACTAAAGAGCCATTCCATTGTTTTTTTAACTTTTTATTTGTATTGAGGTATAGCTGATTAACAATGCTGAAATTGTTTCAGGTAGCTGATAGAATAGCAAAAGGACTCAGCCATACATATACATGTATCCATTCTCCCGCAAACTCCCCTCTCGTACAAAGAGCCATTCCACTGTTGAACAGAAATAGCTACCAGAAAGACTTTCCTTATGTTAAACTGAAGCCCACTAGATGGCTTTAATCCCCATGCTCTCAAGCAATACAGAATAAATGTCTGGCCACCCTGCTTCTCAGTCACGTTCTCTGCCCCAGGAAAAGGCCTACCATTTCTTTAATGTCTCTAGGTCACGCCCTATTCTAACGGGCTGGCTGCCCTTTTCTAGTCATCTTCTATTGCCTTTATTTATAAATAATGACATCACCACCAACTGAACATAATAAATGAGACAATATCAGACCACCAGAGTTAGATTTCCAATATAAATGATAACAGCAATGTTTAAAGAACACCAGTATGTACCAGACAAAGTGCAAAGCCTTTTAGATGATCTCATTTAAGCCTTATACACAACCCCATTTTACAGTTGAGGAAACTGAAGCTCAAAGAGGTTAAATAAACTTCCAAGGTCACAGGGCACCTAATTCGCACCCCTGCTGTCTGCCTTCAGAGCCTGAACCACTCACTTGCTACACACTGCTTTTCCCTCTCTGCACATCCTCTGAGGTGACCCAGGATTATAACTCAGAAGCAACCACATGATCCTGTCAGCTAACGTAAGATTGGTTGTCAACTGAAACTATAATTTCTTCACGTGATATGATGCCAAGCTTGATCTTAACAGCAAAGAGCCTAGGAACCAGCTGTGATTAATTTAAATAATCTGCTTTCTCTCCAATATATTAAATATTATCTGACATGCAGAGTAAATTAGTTAATAACTTTATTTTGTGCAACTGATGTTTCCTCAACATAAATGCAAGAATTTTTATTTATATTCCCAGTATCTTGGTTTAGTTAGTAAAACACAACAGATGGCAAGTCTCTTTACACAAAATATATAAATTTTACTCAATTTCAATTTAAAAAACCGTGACTTTTTTGAAAATCAAATACATTTATTCAATAATTTATAAGGAAAACTAAATACAGAAGAATAGCCATAAACATTCTAGAGATGAAGAGTCTTGCGTGTATGAGGAAGTAGGGCAGGGGTGTTCTCCAAAGTATTAGCTAACACACCCTATAAAGTTACAACAGCTAAAACAATGTGGCACTGATACATGAAGAGACAGATGTTGATTAAATAAACAAGAAAGTTCGGAAACAATTAAATACACACTGAAATTAAGTAACTCAGTATATGACAAAGGTGACATTTTAAATTCCTACAGAAAAGACAGATTGTTCAGTAAACTGTTCTATGGCAAGTGGGTAGTGTACCAGACAAAAACTGAGTTACATCCCTATTTCACTCCTTACATCAAAATCAACTCCAGACCGACCAGAGATTTTGACATAGAGAGGAAACCATGAAGGAACTAAAAGAATATAGAGGAGAAGACTTTTATAATCTCAAAGCAGAAAAGAGTGTTTAAGGTGGCATATAAAATCTGTTAATAAAAGTCATACTCTACGCTTCCACTGGTCAGGGAACTTGACCACGAGCCGTAAGACATGGCCAAAAATAAATTAATTAATTAACAAAATGACCCCTCCAAAATCTAAAGTCATAAAAGATTGATGAATTCAACTATATTCATTTTTTAATTGAAAAATGGCAAAAAGAAAAAAAAAGCAAAAGCAAAATTAGAAGAGAAAATAATGAACTGGGAAAGATCATCATCAACTCATATTACAGACCAGTGGCTAATTTCTTTGATATGAAAAAAGCTTCTACAGATCAACAAGAAAAAAAAATGCATGGAGACCCTTTACAGTGAAGGAAATACAAATTATCCCATACACATGAAGTACTCCCATCAGGAGGCACAGAATGCCTGGTGTCTCTCCTGCAGTGTTAGCAGCCAGTGATGATTGTTGCCTGAATCCACTAACTGGTGAGGGACTGCAAAACAGTAAAAATCTATCATGCCAAAAAAGAGGAATTTCACCTACCAACTGTTTGGTGGACTTCCCTGGTGGTTAAGAATCCACCTTGCTATTGGTAGTGGACACCAATTTGATCCCTGGTGATGCCACAGGGCAACAAACCAGCGCACTGCAACTTCTGAAGCCTGCCCATGCTAGAGTCTGCACTTTGCAACAAGAGAAGCCACCGCAACGAGAAGCCCATGCACCACCGCTTTAAAGGGGCCCCTGCTCTCTGCAACTAGATAGCGAAGACCCAGCACAGCCAAAAATAAACCAATAAATGTATTTAAAAAAAAACTATTTGGCTACCTCAAGGTTCAGTTTGTGAAGAAAAAGAATAGTTGGAGTCTTTCCTTTTATTTACCAGTTTTCAGAAGAATGAGCTGATACTCTCACATCCTCCCAAAAAAGTGAAATTTTATTCTGTTTAAAAATCATTATGATTCTTGGATTTAAATATGTTTCAAGTATTTCATTCATACTGGGAAAGACTGAAGGCAGGAAAAGAAGGGGATGACAGAGGACGAGATGGTTTGATGGTATCACTGACTCAACGGACATGAGTTTGAGCAAGCTCTGGGAGATGGCGATGGACAGGGAATGGCGATGGACAGAGAGGGCGTGCTGCGGTCCATGCGGTCACAAACAGTCGGACACAACTGAGCAACTGAACAACAAAAAGTATTTCAATCTGCTGTGATTACTGTTCTTATTGGAACTAAAACTGTTTCCTTCTTTGACTGGGGTTAACAGGAGACTGAAGGGGCAAAGATTTTCAAGTCAGTTTCAGTCAGTTTTTCGGAAAAAACTCTAAGATTATTTAAGTGGGAAAGTGAAGAATAGCAGGTGTATTGTGCTAACATTTATGTGTATACGTTCAAATAATTTGTATGGACATGCTTGTATATTCAAATTGGAAAGAATTATAAGAAACAGAACAGGGACTGCCTCTGGGGAGGGAAGGGGAGGCTGGAGGATGAGAACAGGAAAGAGACTTTCTTTACACTGTTTAAGCTTTTTTTACTTTTGTATAAAGTATTGACAACATGTATGTATCGCCTATTTAAAAATTATGATGAAATTTTCAACCAGGAAAAGAATAAAACCAGAGCCTTGTGGCATGCCAGTGGAAAAGACTGTCCAGTCAACACTATTTGGATTTGACCGTTTGTGCAGCTGCAAATCTAGTTACAAGGGTTCCCACCAGGACTGAGTCTGTGCACAGAGCTATCCGAGAGCCTGTGATTTACCAGAGTCATTCATCTGTTTAAGAGTTTTGTGCTATCTCAAGTTTGGATTGGAGATAAACTATGAAAGCCAGATATCCTAGCATTGAAACTTTACAGGTTCATGCTTATCCTCTCTGCTCTCAATAAACTGTGTGTGTGTGAATGTACAGACACACATCAGAGTTACTGCAGGTGTGATTCCTGATTACCACAATAAAGCAAATATCATGATAAAGCAAGTCACATAATTTTTCCGCTTGCCAAGGGCATGTAAGTTATATTTACACTATACTGTCCCAACACTTTCCTGGGAAATAGATGGGGAAACAGTGGAAACAGTGTCAGACTTTATTTTGGGGGGCTCCAAAATCACTGCAGATGGTGATTGCAGCCATGAAATCAAAAGACGCTTACTCCTTGGAAGAAAAGTTACGACCAACCTAGATAGTATATTCAAAAGCAGAGACATTACTTTGCCAACAAAGCTCCATCTAGTCAAGGCTATGGTTTTTCCAGTGGTCATGTATGGATGCGAGAGTTGGACTGTGAAGAACGCTGAGCACCGAGGAACTGATGCTTTTGAACTGTGGTGTTGGAGAAGACTCTTGAGAGTCCCTTGGACTGCAAGGAGATCGGCCCTGGGATTTCTTTGGACAGAATGATGCTGAAGCTGAAACTCCAGTACTTTGGCCACCTCATGCGAAGAGTTGACTCACTGGAAAAAACTCTGATGCTGGAGGGATTGAGGGCAGGAGGAGAAGGGGACGACCGAGGATGAGATGGCTGGATGGCATCACTGACTCGATGGGCGTGAGTCTGAGTGAACTCTGGGAGTTGGTGATGGACAGGGAGGCCTGGCGTGCTTCGATTCATGGGGTNCAAAAGACGCTTACTCCTTGGAAGAAAAGTTACGACCAACCTAGATAGTATATTCAAAAGCAGAGACATTACTTTGCCAACAAAGCTCCATCTAGTCAAGGCTATGGTTTTTCCAGTGGTCATGTATGGATGCGAGAGTTGGACTGTGAAGAACGCTGAGCACCGAGGAACTGATGCTTTTGAACTGTGGTGTTGGAGAAGACTCTTGAGAGTCCCTTGGACTGCAAGGAGATCGGCCCTGGGATTTCTTTGGACAGAATGATGCTGAAGCTGAAACTCCAGTACTTTGGCCAACTCATGCGAAGAGTTGACTCACTGGAAAAAACTCTGATGCTGGAGGGATTGAGGGCAGGAGGAGAAGGGGACGACCGAGGATGAGATGGCTGGATGGCATCACTGACTCGATGGGCGTGAGTCTGAGTGAACTCTGGGAGTTGGTGATGGACAGGGAGGCCTGGCGTGCTTCGATTCATGGGGTCGCAAAGAGTCGGACACGACTGAGCAACTGAACTGAAGTGATACTCTATGAAGTGTACAATAATATTATGTCTTAAAATATAATGTATACTTTATTGCTAAAATGCTAACCATCAACTCTTTTGCTGGTAGAGGGTTTGAAATATTGCAAGAATTATCAAAATATGACAGAGACACAAAGTGAGCATATGCTGTTGGAAAAATAGTGCCACAGATTTGCTTGAGGCAATGTTATCACAAACCTTCAATTTGCTTAAAAAAATTTTTTTTAGTTATCTGTGAAGTACAATGGGCTTCCCTGGTGGCTCAGTGGTAAAGAAACCACCTGCCAAGCAGGAGATGCAGGAGACATGGGTTCCATCCCTGGGTCAGGAGGATACCCTAGAGTAGGAAATGGCAGCCCATTTCTACTATTCTTGCCTGGGAAATCCCATAGACAGAGACCGGCAGGCTACTGTCCATGGGGTCACACAGATTCGGACACAACTTGGCAACTAAACAACAAGTGAAGCATAATAAAGCAAAGAGTGATAAGATAAGGTGTGCCTGTATATATACAGATGTTCTTAGAACATAAGGGCTTGAAATTTCAGAATTAAATCCACCCCATCACAGCTTATAGTCAGGAGAAACCAAATTTCAGACAATTCAGTTACTGCCCCATGGTCACCCTGGTAAAACAGTGACAGAGCACGATCCTTGAGCCACGACTTAACGTAGAGAGAAAAACTGGATTGTCAAAGACGAGGAGTTAGAATTTCACCACCCTGTAGAGAAATGCTCTGTTACTTTTAAGCTCTATTCAATATAGCCAGTGTTCTCTCTTAATCCTTATTATTTGATGCACACAACTTATCTGTCCCAAAGGATGGTATCCTTCTTGAGAATGAGGGAAAATTTGTTTTCCTTTGTTTTTGCTACTTTTACTCTCTAACCCCTATATCCTTGCCTCCATCCCTCTGCTCACCTCAGCCCCCCTTCTTTACAGGGTCTTCCTACTGCTTCAGCCCAGACGGGTCCCTCTGCAGAGCCCACGTACCTGTGGTCTCAGCTACTCAACCACACAGTCCCTGTGACATCTACTGTGTTAGCACTTGGCAGACTGTGTCTTTTCAGCTTCTTTCCCTGAAACAGACTATAGAGCAGGGGCTTATTTTATATTTCTTTACACTGTCATAGCACTTAGTAAAATGGCATTTGATAAACATTCATTGAACAAATACTTATTTAATAGGCCTAATAATCTAGCAAAAGATATCTGAAATAAATGTGCCTCACATTTGGATAATACTATCATTGCAAAGCAGGTTCTTTTTAAAATTTTTAAATTTGGGAATAACTGCAAATTTATAGAAAAGTTGCAAACACAGTACAAAGATAGCATGCCCTTCATCCATGCTATATAATATTACTACCTTGATTAACTATGGCACATTTGCCAAAGCTAAAAAAAAATAACATTAGTACATTACTATTAATTAAATCCCAGACTTTATCTGGGTTTCACCAGCTTTTCCACTAATGTTCTTTTATTATTTCAAGATCTAATCCAGGATCCCATGCTGCTTTTCACAAGTTCACTCTCATGAGCTCAATTTTCTTCCTAATAACCCCATAAGGAAAGTGGTATTATCCCCATTTTACTGAAGGTAAAACAGAGGCTCCCAGAAGTAGCATTTAGAGAGGTGGCAAGCAACTAGCAGAATCAGCACTCAAATCCAGAAGACCACTAAACACACAATGGAAGGGTCTAGGGGAAAGAGAAACAGCGATGGCTTAGATGGCTCTCACATATGGGAAGAAAAGCTGGGTATCGAGATGAGAGGGTAAATGGGGTAAGGAGGCAAAATGCCTGATTTCTGCAACTGTGGGTATTTCACAAAGTTCCCTCTGTGATGCTGGTTAAACACTGTGACTTTATGAATCAGATATTCATTGAGGGCTCAGACATACTCTAGTCACAGTTAGCCAAAAAGAGACCAGGAATTGGAAATTCCTCTGCTTAATCCTAGACACACTGCCAGCTCACTGTGTGTTCCAAGATCTTTAGGTGTGTGTGTGGTGCAGCACAGACTCTCACTGTACACACACGTCTTTTCAGCCCCCTCACTCGGGTGTGGAAAAGGTGCCTGCCAACAATGGAAGTTTTTTAAACGTTAGACTAGCTCATAACATGATACACGGTAAAGCAGTCAGTATGTCTCACCCATGAAACCCAAGCAGTGCCTTCCAATGCAACTGATCGACTCAGCTCTTCACAAGACCAACCAAAACTAGAAAAACAGTTCATAACTAGCATGACATGGCGGTGGGTGAGGATTATATAAAGAAAAGCAGTTAAATTAGATGGAAAAAAAGGAAAACTTAAAAATGGATAAAGTCATATTATGTCACCTGATGGGAAAGTTCCATCTTTCCTTGGTCAATATATAGATTCAAACAATTTCCATTTACCTTCCACCAATTTTTTAAAGGGTTCCCTGGCAGGCTACAGTCCCCATGGGGACTGCAAAAGAATCGGACATGACTGAGCAAGTTACACTTTCTTTTTTCAAGTTCCTAAGCATTCAAAGTCTGAAATTTGTTTTGAAAATATATAAGCTATCATAGCATATCATGGAGAAAAAGCAGTAAGATGGGACTAGCCTTTTCAGGCATTAAAAAAACATGTCAATAATCGAAATCACACAAGATGGGTTTAAGACCAGAAATAAACAGGATAATTAAAGAGTCCAGAAATGAATACTCACTGCATATAAGACTATAAGAAAGTAAGAATATAGTAAGTGATAAACACAAAGTACCACCACAATAAAAAGTAAAAAAAAAAAAGCAACTAATGTTCATAGGATAATAGGATCTCGCTACAGGGAAAAATTAATTGAAACTCAGCCTTCATTATACATATAATATGAATGTATACACACATATGCATATACAGATATACCACTAGAATTTCTTGTGGCATAGTTTAACATGGAAAAAAAAAGTAAAACAGAAGAAAATATTTATTCCATCTAGAGACAAGGGAGAATCTTTTCACTATGGAAGCAAAAGTTGAAATCACAAACACTAAAAAAAAATGCTCAGGCACAATTTTTTTAAAGTTTTTAACTACTTTTCTAGAAAACCCACAGAAAATGAGATAAAAGGCAAAACAGAAATAAAAACTTATAATCATAAAAATAACCAGTAAAACTTGTGTACTTAGATATTTTACACACAAGATGACTAAGTATTAAAAAGAAAAAAACAAGTGTTCACAAAGATGTGGAAAAATTGGAACCCTCATTCACTGCCAGTGGGAAAGAGTGCAGCTGCTGTGGAAAACAGTTTGCAGGTTCCTCAAAAGCTAAACACATAATTACCATATAAGCAATCAACCCCACTCCAAGGTGTACAGCCAAAGAACCAGAGCACAGACTCAGACAGAGACTCAGACATCCACAGTCACCACAGCATCAGCCACAGCAGCCAGAGGAGGACACAACCCAGATGTCTATCAGCAGATGAATGGAAAGTAGAACACAGAGGACGGCTCTGGTGGTCCAGTGGTTAAGAATCTACCTGCACTAACAGGTGGGTTCAATCCTTGGTCTGGGAAGATTCCACATGCTGAGGGGCAGCTAAGCCCATGTGCTGCACCTACTGAAGCCCGCACGCTCAGAGCCTGTGCTCTGCAACGAGAGAAGCCACCGCGTGAGAAGCTCACACACCGCAACTAAAGCAGACTCTGCTCACAACAACTAGAGAATCCCGTTCAGCCCAACAAAGGTCCAGGGCAGTCATAAATAAATAAGCAAAAATAATGTAGGACAGAGGATTCCAGGGGATAGGGTGGGGGAACAGAAGGAACGGAGAATGCTTTTGGGTGAAGGGTACAGAGTTTCAGTTGGGGATGATGAAAAGTTCCGGAAAAGGACAGTGATGAAGCTGTACAACATTGGGAATGCACTCAATGCTACTATATTATTTACTTAACAATGGCTTAAATGGTAAGTTTTATGTTATGCATATTTACCACAATTTTACTAAAAAGACAATATAAATCTCTAAAGTTAACCTCTATAATTCCACAAGTCAAATAACTGAACACTATCAAAGAAGTCACATAAGAGAAAAGCAACTGATAACTGTAGAAACACAATAAGCTTAAATGATGAGGTGGGACTCTATACCTGCTAGCAAAATGACAAATTAGTATTTACAAGGTCAAGGAAAAAATAAGCTTCATATGCCACGAGGAAAATTTTACAATGCCTTGGCATATATGATTATTATAACACCAGATTTAGGCAATCTGGTAACACACTTCAGATTTTTTAAAGTTCACATCCTTTGACTCGGGGCTTCCCTCGTAGCTCAGTCGGTAAAGAATCTGCCTGCAGTGCAGGAAACCCAGGTTCGATCCCTGGGTTGGGAAGATCCCCTGGAGAAGGAAATGGCAACCCACTCCAGTGTCCTTGCCTGGAAAATCATGGACAGAGGAGCCTGGAGGACTGCAGTCCATGGGGTCGCAAAGAGTCAGGCACAACTGAGCAACTAACACTTACTTACTTATCCTTTGACTCAAGAACTTCATTCCAGAAAAAACCAAGTTGTGGGTAAAGATGTTTACATCAGGATTTAGTTTTATGTAAGAGAAACACACAAGGATTGAGAAATGATTACATGAGTTATGGCATATTAACTGATAAACAGTATGAAACCACTAAAAAAAGGTAACCAGAAAGACCCTGAAACATGGACATGTGTATCAAAAATAATGAAATGAGGACCTCTCTGGAGGTTAAGACTTTGCCTTCCAATGCAAAGGTGAGAGTGAAGGATTCAGGTTCAGTCCCTGGTCAGGGTGCTAAGATCCCACATGCCTCTCGGCCAAAAAACCAGAACATGAAACAGAAGCAATAGTGTAACAAATTCAGTAAAGACTTTAAAAATGGTCCACAACAAAAACATCTTTAAAAAAATAATGAAATGCAGAAAAGAACGTCTATCCATGCTACATAATTATAACCATATGAAATTATTTGCCAGGCTAACATCAAGAGCCTACTATGTACCTGGCACTGTGGGAGACATGCTATATGTCCTACATAATTTATTCCTTATAACAAGCCTAGGAGATATAAACTCTTGTCCTGATTTTATTAATTAGAAAACTAAGGGCCATCAAGTCCCTGGGCATTATACTCACGCTGCACATGGGGATGTAGACTCTAACCACAGCCTGTGTGACTCCCGATCTCATATGCATGGAAATCACATTTAAGGGAGAACTGAATGAGAGATGTAATCTTTTGAGGAGGATAAAGCTTTCAATAAAAAAAAAATTAGAAAGTAAATCACTGCACACAAGTCTCAATAAAGTGCTATAGCATTATCCTAGACTCCGATTCCACCACTTCTAAAACCTTAGAAATATTATATTTATACAGACAGGCTGCCATTCACCTTCTTTTTATAAAAAATGGATACTTTACAGTTGTGACAACGTGAAAAAACCACCTGGAACTCAGCTCCCTTTTTGCCCCAGATGTCTTTTTCATGCACAGCTGCAGAGCACAGCCAAAAACAGGCTTGCTAAATAAATCTTGTGGGTCCCTGGAAACCTTCCCTGGAGGCACGGCTCACTACCACCACCATTTTGGAACTGGTCCTCACAGTTCGAACAGAGACATCTTGAGGGATGGAGGTGTCCTCAGTCAGAGCCACAACCCCCTTCTCGTTTTGCGCTGCCAAAGAGAGGGGGCTCCTGTCTGCTCCCCAAATTAAAACTGAGATCTCTCTGTACCCTTTGGATAGACATTAAAAAGCCTACCAGGTCCAAGCTGGCTGTGAGGCATGGTAAACCATCCTCAGAGCAGAAAAAAGAAAGACGAGAGAGGGGCCAAGGCCTTGGTATTTGAATAGGCAGAAATCCCTAGTGTGCAACGACTGTCCTTTACAGACAGGTTTGGGAGCAGTTTGGACATTCCAAACAGACACACCACCATAAAACATCTCTAAGGCAGTTTGGGGTTACAGATACTTGGCTTTCAGAAGACATGGCTGGCACCTGCCTGGTCTGCTGAAATACATAATGTTCTTGGAGATAAGGACAATGCCCGAAGTTACCTAAAAATAAGCCAAGGGGAAACACAGACCTGTTTAAACGTCCAAGGAGACTGACTCAAAGACTGTAACCATAGAAATGTAATTTACTCATAGCTGGGTTTGTTTTTTTTTTAATGTGGATTTTTTTTTAAGTCTTTATGGAATTTGGTACATTATTGCTTCTGTTTAATGGGTTGCTTTTCTGGCCACAAAGCATAGGAGATCTTAGCTCCCCTACCAGGGATCGAGCCCATACCCTGTAGGGTGCCCATAGTAGGGACCTACTCCTACCCATAGTAGGGAATTGTCTTTATAAGACAAGCAGAGATGGCTGAGGGAGACCAGCATCACAAGAATAGAGGGTCCTAGAAGGACACAGAGGCTGGTATCATGGCCGTGGCATCGAGGTCACAACTGATTCCAAAAGCCAGTTCCCCACCCATTTGTGAACCTGCCCTCTTCTAAGGGTGACTTGTTTTTCTGAGAAGCATGTTTACTGGCACCCATGCTGCTCACCTGGTTTTCTTCAGCATGGCCCATGGCCACCACCTTGCCGTCTCCACCACACAGATGGGAAGCCAGGCCACCCTTGGCTTCTGTGACTGGCAATGCCAGCGACTGGACACGGTGGCTGGCACAGGAGCACCAGGTGGGCCGCGACGGCAGCCCAGCCACTCATCCTCCTCACCTCCACTGCTTCCTCACCCTCAAGGCTCAGGGCCAGCTGGCCAACTCAGTTCCTGCAGGCAGGTCCCAAACTCCAGAGAGAAAGTCAGGCCACCACACAGAGTGTGTCTCGCAGGCCACCACACAGTGAGTCTCACAGGACCCAGGCCACTCTGTCCTGCAGTCTGTCACAGACCATGTCTTGGCTGACACCCTAAGCTATTATAGTGGCTTTGGAGCCCTCAGATGGTGCTGCCAGAGAACTGAAAGTCATTAGAAGATAGTCCCAAATGACGCCTCCTGCTCAATAAGTCTGTTACAGGAAGGACAGCAACAACACCAGGCTAATGCTTGCATGGAGAAGCTATGCTGCTATATTCAATCCAATGGCACTTAATTTTTAATCTAATACTTCCAGTAAATAAAGGAAATATTAAAAAGTGATCTTGCTAAATAAAGATTAGAAATTAAATATTGTGTTATAAACATAATAAAAAGAATAAAATAATTTTGTAATTATTAAAAAGAAGAAGCTATGCTGCTCCAAATTTCCTGTCCTTGCCACATTTCTGCTACTACAAGCATCTACAAAATTATTTGCATCACTTTCTGATTTAAACACCTGCATTCCCCCACCTACAGTTTATCAAAGCAAATGGCCCAACTGCCCCAGATTAAGACAAACCACCAAATGACCAGAAATCACAATAGATTTGACTATCCTCAAGATGTTTGGAAGAATAAACTTTTGGGGGATGGCTTTTCCCTTCTGAATTCAGCACTGTCCCAATGAGATGGAAGGGAAGCGGGACAAAAATGGTTTTGTTCTGAAACAGGTCCTTCTCTTCCCACTTATGGGGAAGCAGGATCAAGGGCAGAGAAGTTCGATGTGGAAGGGCTCTCCTCTCTCAGATGGGACAAATACTCTCAATGGAACAGCCACAGCAGGCCCCCTAGTGGCACCAGGGCTTTGCCCCAGTTCAGAGCCCAACCCACTCAACAGCACCACCATCTTCTCTAAACCAGCTCTTAACAATAATACTTAGCCTTCTTTCTCCTTAGTCTGATCATTTCCATAAATTAGGGAAATGAAAAAAAAAAGTGTCACTTAAAAAAGATATCCCCTCTCAAGAAATCCAAGGTTGATAAGAAATGAATTTAAAATTTAATGCTTTTTATTTCTGTGCCAAGGAAGGTTTGAGAAGAGTGCAGTCATATGGAGAATGACCTTGGCTGTACAGACTATGCCAGAGAGAAAAGAAGATGGGTCATGGAAAGAATGATGAATTCAAATTCCATCTTAGTTTGGGAGTCTTCCCTCAATCACCCGGCCTTCTGACACGGCAGGCAGAGTCCCGGCTCCATGTGAGCACAGCTCTAGTCTGGGCTGGTGCTCTGCGCTGTCACTCACCTGTGCCGTTGGCCAAGCCACTGTGGCTCGGGTTCTTGATGGGCTGGTGGTGCCGGCTGCTAGTACCGGGGCTCTGCTCTCCAGCTGCTGTGGCTGGTCTGGCTGAACCACTTGAATGTCTGTGCGTCCTGCAGGTTCAAAATATAAAACAGACAGACATAAGTTACCATGAAGAATAAAGAGCTGTGCGCCCCCACCTAAGTCACCGTATTCCTTCTCTCACTATTTATGGGAAATAAGCCCTGTAATAGTCCTCCTGGTCTTTGACTCGACAGAAGCTGGCCCCAAACGGAGAAACCCAGGTAAGCTTCCCTCTTGGTAAAAAGTACAGAAGGTAACTTTGGGTAAATTTTTCCACTTGAAGTAAACAAATCCAGACTGAATTGCCTCTACATCTGAAATAACTGGCAAAATATCCTGTGACCATCACATTATTTTTATTGGGCTTGACCGTAGGAAGTAAACAAGAAAATCACTGGATGGGCTACAGACAACATATTTTTCCCATTAGCCAAAAAAGCAGCCCCAAACTTATCCAAACCCATTTGCTCTATTAGCTAGAAACATGCCTGCCTTGGGAATAAATGTTAAGGGCATTAGACAACTTCAACCAACGTGCATGTTGCCATGTTTTACCTAGAAAAGGTGACTCAACAGTAACTATGCAAGTACATGAGGAACAATGCAGAGAGGGATCTGTACAGGAAAAGTGGTGGAGTTCAGCAACAGAGACCGTCTGACATCTTCAGAGAACGCAAGGCAACAGACAGTATGTATCTCCACAGTCTTGTCACAGCTTAACTTCCTTCACTCAGTGAAAATGACTGAGCTTCCCTGCCCTTGGGTTTCTAATTTGTCAAAGGGAGATTATTCTACTACTCCATTACTACATACAACTTTTCAACAGTGAGAGGATGTCTATACTACCCAAGGAAGAAAAGACCACACCTGTCCAGGCAGAGAGAGGTCCAGGGAACAATTTATAACCACAGGACGAGGGGCAGTGAGAATACCACCTACAATAAGTGTGGAAGCAAGGACAATGCTAAAGCTGAAGCTCAAATACATCGGCCACTTGATGGGAAGAACCAACTCATTGGAAAAGGCCCTGATGCTGGGAAAGAATGAAGGCAGGAGGAGAAGGGGACGACAGAGGATGAGATAGTTGGATGGCATCACCAACTCGATGGACATGAGTCTGAGCAGGCTCCAGGAGTTGATGATGGACAGGGAAGCCTGGCATGCTGCAGTTCACGGGGTTGCAAATAGAAACAACTGAATGACTGAACTGAACTGAAGGGCGAAGGAAGTATTTAATATGCACTGGGCTAGAATATCAGGTTCCAGGTACCTGCGGTGTGCTGTGCACTTTGCACATATTATCTCATTTAACATGGCAACCCCAGAGGTCGCCTACTATTATTATGTCCATTTTACAAGTGAGAAAACATACACTGAGAAAGTGAGCAATGGAGCAGAGATTTGAAGCTAGGTACTCTAAGATCAAGAGTCCACGCTCCCTGGTTGGAGGCTGGGGTCGGGGTGGGGGGAGGCCTGGACTTAAGCTGAATCCCTTTCGGGCTATTCATGGGTCACTCGGCCAATGGTGAGATGAAGACCTTGAGCAGAAAGCTCCCCCGTGGGAAGGCTCCACACCCAGCAGAACACCTCTGCTGGTGAGACATTCTGGTCTAGATGTTGGGGAAAATCTTGCAGCACAACAAACTCAGAGATTCCCAGGGGAAGGAAGCGGCCCCATGACCACCTTCTCCAACACAATGGGTAGACGTGCAAATGTTAACAGTAACTGTCTTTGGACGCTGGGAATATGGATGTTTCCTTTTGTGCTTTCCTAGGTTTTTCTGATTTTCTTCATTAAACCTGCCTCCTTTTGAGGGAGGAAGAAACACAATTATTTAAAAAGAAAAAGTTTTTCTTGGGCCAAAATTTAAAAAAAAAAAAAAATAGAAGAAGAAGAAGAAAAAAGCAACCTAGCAAACCCTGGAGTCCTTGGTACCTAAAACTGCGTGGCAGTTAAAAATGGACAGGAGAGCACAACTGAGCTATGGAAATAAAGATTTAATTTGGACTGTTTTTCCATCTTATTTTTCCCTGAGCTAATTTTATAAATCAAAGCTGTCAACCACACCTCAGTCAAGAAAAATATTTCAGAGTCCCCACTCCATGGGAAGGAATATTAGCATTGAGCATTTTACCACAAGCCCTCATGGAAAGCAGGAGTGCAGACTAGCTCCAGAGGGGAAGACGGTCGTTAGCTGCTGGTGAATGTGTGTGTATGTGTTGAGGGCTGAGAGCTTGAGAGAGATCAAATTGGTTAATAGAAGGTTTATTTCAGCCAAGAATCCCCTTAAAAGGACAAAAGGAAAAAGCCTCTGTGATTGGGTGCTCAGAGCCCAGAGCAGAGGGCTGGACCCTCCAGGCGGGGCAGGCCGCGTGGGGCAGCAGAAAACGAGACACCAGTTGAGTCACAGGCATGGGCTCTGACAGGCCTGTGACTCCTTCCAGCCCCCGGGCTCCCTGACCCTCTGCAGGGCGGCTGGGCCTGACGACAGGGTGGGTCCTGTTACTCCCCTGGCCCCTCCCTCCCTGCCCGAAAGGGCGTGTGGTCAGAGTTGAGAGAGAACACTTTCAGAAACGTTCAACCACTAATGACAGCAGCACAGCCGGAATGACAGGCTGGAGCAGCGCTGGGGTCAGCCCAGAACCAGGGGCAGCTGGACCGCTTTGCGTGAACTGCCGCTTCCCTGCCCATGGCCCATGGCCACCTTGCTACCCGCTCACCACACACACACACACACACACACACACACACACACGACCAGCCCACTACCCACCCACCACACACACACAAACACACACATGCAAAGACACAAACACGCATACACACACATACACACGGCCACTCCACTACCCGCCCAACATACACACATAAACACGCACACACACAGACACACACACACACACATAGCCACCCCACTACCCAATCACCATACACACACACACATATATACATAGACACACACACACACCCTTCCCCCAAACACACACCCTTACACACATATACACACTTCCCCCAGATTCTTCCCTTGCCTTAAATCTGGAGCTTCCACTTTTCCCCTCTTGAATTATCTTTAAAATAGGACTCTTAGAAAGAAGAGAAGGCCTGAACATTTGAGGAAAATCTTCTCTTCAGCAGTTGCTTCTTTGGGAGGACCCAGTTCAGTTCAGTTGCTCAGTCGGGTCTGACTCTGTGACCGCATGGACTGCAGCACACCAGACTTCCCTGTCCATCATCAACTCCCGGAGCCTGCTCAAACTCATGGGAGGACTCACTCAACCCTTAAAAGATGGGACTGTGTTGTGATTAAAAAGCTGGCCCAAATGGTGAAACCACACACCATAAGCCAAAATAGTACCAGGACGCAAGTGGGGTGATGGGTGGAGATGAGCTGGGCTCCACCACAGGCAGCCTGGCTTCGGCTCTGCCAATGACTTCAACCTTGGTCTGATTCCTCTGCCATTTTGGGGGCAGGGGGGAACAGCTATGCAGACCCTGGGTCAGTCAAAAGGCGGCGGAACAGCAAAACTCCACAAATGGTTTTGAGTCTTCTACTTACTGAGATTCAGCTCTCACTAGAGTATATGTGCTTTCTCAGAATGCTGGTGTGAACTTACCCAAGTTCCTCTCTCAGGTCAGAAACGAAGGCCTCCCTAAGGAATACCAGTCAAAGGCCAGGTCCTGGGATTATCTCCCCATGCTCCAGAAAACGATCTGATGCAAGTGAGGCCCCCAGGAGAGGGCTCTTGGCTGTCCCTTGCCATTCAAGCTTTGACATTCAGTGTTGGCCTCGGTCCTCAGCTAACCCTGAGAGCCACAGCCTCAAATGCTGTGAGACATTCGGCACTGTCCTTCATGAAAGCCAGAAACTTGAATTCAATCATTATTTTCTGACTTATTAGGCCGTGTTCTAGAGCTAGCAACAAAATAAAAAGAGATCCTGACCTCAAGGATCTACATGTTAGGGGAAATGCAGGGATCGGTAATTCTGCTCCGACACAAATTTGCACCACTCCCTATGAAGCTGGTGTGTGGGAGTCACTGGCTAGTAAGTGAGCCTGGCGGTAACTTAGCACTATCACCCAGTGCAACTTTGTTGATCATCATCACATATGCAATAGTTTATGTGGAGCATAAACAAAACTTCATTAAAAAAAAAAAAAAAGGCAGCCTTACTATCGGTAATGTAAGTTAAAACAAAATGAAGAGTCAAAAGTAATAGCTCACAAGATAGAAAAACAAAAGTTTCTGCTAAATTAAAAAATGAAATTCAAAATTTGGTGGTGGCTCAGAAGTTGGGATTGGTAAGTCTATCATATCCCTTATGAGGAAATGGATTTAAAAAGCACGTCATTAAAATTCAAAACTTCTGCCCTTCCAAAAACACTATCAGGAAAATGAAAAGCCAATCCTAAACTTGGAAAAGTTATTTGTAAAATATGTATCTGATAAAGGATTTCTATCAAGAATATATAAGAAAAAACTTTCAAAACTCAATAATAAAAAGAATAAACCAATAAAACTAACCAAAAAGTTTTAAAAGAGAAGATCTACAAACAGCAAACACATGAGAAATGCTCAACATCAAGTCATTAGGAAAATGCGAATTAAAACCAGTGAAAATAAAATAAAATAAAATAAAACCACAGTGAGATGTCATCACACAACTATAGGAATAGACAAAGTAAAAAAAAAACAAAAAAGCCTGACAGTAAACAGTGTTAGTGAGAACACAAAGCACCCAGGTCTCTCAAACACCGCTGAAGGGAATGCAACGTGGTACTATCATTTTGCAAAAAAGTTTGGTGGTTTCTTATAAAGTTAAACATGCACTTAGTGTACCAACCAGCAATCCTACGCCTAGGTATTTATACAAGAGAAAAGAAAACATGTTTATACAAAACTTGTAGGCAAACTATTTTGGGTGACTATTCGTAATTTGCAAAACCATAAACAACCCAAATCCGTGAATGAACAGACCTAATGAGGTACATCCACACAGAGAAACACTACTCAGCAAACAAAAGGAATGCACTACTGATGATGAAACAACACAGATGAATCACAAATGAATCATGCGAAGCAGGAGACAGACACAAAAGGCTACAGAGTGCATCATTCCATTTTTATGACATTTAAGAAAAGGCAAAACTGCAGGGACAGAAAATGATTGGTATCTGCCAGTAGCTGGAGAAAGAGGTAGAGGCTGACTGCCAAGAGGCAAGAGGGAACTTTGGGGGGAAATGAAACATTCTGTATCTTGATTTTTGGTGGTGGTTACCAGACTCTATGGGCTTCCAGGTGGTACAGTGGTAAAGAATCCACCTACAAATGCAGGAGGTGCAAGAGACACGGTTTCGATCCCTGGGTGAGGAAGATCTCCTGGAGAAGGAAATGGCAACCCATTCCAGTATTCTTGGCTGAAAATCCCATGGAGAGGAGAGCCTAGAGGGCTACCGTCCATGGGGTAAGGAAGAGTTTCGGGCACAGCTGAGTGACTGAGGACACACCAGACTCTATACTTCCGTCAAAAGCCACAGAACTGTACACTGCATAGGGTTTATGTTACTGTATGCAAATTATACCTCCACAGGCCTATCTTCATTTTAAAAAGCAATCTGTGTGTTTCAGTCACTGCAAAAACAACTCATCACATGAGAAAAATTAAGTAATCCAAAAGTTTTAAAAGAAAACTTAAGTATGGTATGAGGATATGTGTGTGCTAGTCACTCAGTCACGTTCAACTCTTTGTGATCCCATGGACTGTAGCAAGAATACTGGAGTGAGTTGTCATGTCATTTCCTTCTCTAGGGGATCTGCCCCCCCCAAAAAAAAAACACCCAGAAAACAAGAACCTTGAAGGGAACATGATTCAGGCAATACTCAGAATGCTACAAACACTCTGTATTAATAAATACAGGGATTCTTCAATGCCCGAGGACACATCTCTTGCCAATGTCAAGAATTCGTGGCTGACCGGATACTGGGTGCCAAGCATATTTTTCTATCTTGGTAAAAGAGGCCCAGAATATAAAGGGAAGTTCTTTGACCTCAGAATTCAAGCCCATTAGCTCAGCAAAAGAGAAGTTTCTGGGCAGAACCACTGATAGTAGGCTTTTTCCTCCCTTTAAATTTATTAAAGGAAAAAAAACAGACACAGAAGTTAAAATTGCCTAAATAACTTAAAACTGTTCTCACATCCCAATCCAGGGAATTGATTTTTGCCTAGATGACTAGAAGCAAGAGAGTGGCCATCCTGCCCCTCTTCCAAGTCCTCTTAACTGGGCATTATCTTTTAATAGCAGCATGGAAACAAAATGAGTGAGGCTGGGCCAGTTTCCAGTAAAAGAATCAGAAAAAAAAAAAAAAAGTCACTTAAAATAGAATCATGGAGGGAAAAATGGGAAGCAGTGATGGGAAAAGAAATGGTTTCCATCATTCAGAGAGGCGTCACTAAGCAAACCTGCTCCCACCTACATGCAGCCTCCTCAATTCTTCCTGTTCATTCAAATGTGGACAAGGAGGGGGGGAATGGGAGGGGGGTAAAAGGGAGAGGTGAAAAGGGAAAGGCACAATTAAGAGTTAAAAATGGGACCACTGGAATCATTCTGAGCGTAATTTACGGCTCCATTCCACACCCTGCCTCTGGCTGCCAGCCTCAGAAATGACAGGAAAGGTAAAAATAAAAGAATGCCAAGTCCATTCTACATGACAGAAAGACAAGTGATTTACTTCTGCACAATCTGGAGAACAGAGAAACATTCTCAACGGTGGCAGCTTTCTGAGACTGAAAAATTCACTTTAAGAGAGACTATATACTACATTTTGACTCATCTCATTCCAGGTTGTATGTTGGGCTTCTAGTGGAAGCAGTCAGTGTCTCATTCCACCCCACCCCCACTTGGGGCAGCAGGGAATGACCTGGGGTTCCCTGAACACAGAAGCCCCTCACTTATTTGTCCCATGTCCTGAGACAGTACAAGGGCAAAGGACACTCCAGTAGCACAGGAGACTGTCAACCTCCACTGATACACAGCAGGAAGCTGCAGGGTGCCGACCCTAAACACGAGGCTCCAACTTCTGCTACAGGTGGGCCAGAAAAGGCTCTTCCATCTCCTTCCCCCCGGCATCACCTCTTGCTTGAACCTGACCTATCACAGAACATCCCTGAGCTACAGCCACAGACCTGAAAGGACCACACGGTACCAGAATAACAGTGCCCAGGGCGTTATTTCTAAGTGTTCTGACAACAAATCACAAAGGCAGGGATTCAGCAGGAAGGAGGCATGCTCCTTAAAGAATATGTTCATCAGACGTTCCTCCAAACCTCCCTCTAAACTCCTCCCAAGGAAAATCTGGAGCTTTTGCTGATTGACTTGCTGGCATCCTCCTTCTCTGGACTCTTTGCCCAGCTGGCTCCTCATTCAAATCCTGGTCTAAATGTCCCTCACCTCCCAGGCTACACTAAACTCCCTGACTTCTCTGGCACAGCATTCTATGCTTTTCCTTAATGGCATTTTTTTTTTTAACTTTTTATTTTGTATTGGGGTATAACTAACAATGTTGTGATAGTTTCAGGTGAACAGGTGAAGGGACTCAGCCTTTCTATTTGTAATTTTTGTTTGTTTATCTGTTTAATGTCTAACTTCAACAAGGCCTATGAAGGCCGAAGCCATGTCTGTTTAGGTGTAACTGTGTATAGCCGGCACCTAGCATCTGCTTGGCCCCACAGTAGGCACAAAGAAACATTTGCTGAATGAATAAAAGACGCAAGCTCTCAAGTACAAAAGCACTCTTGGGCCTGTAACCTCTAATATTTCCCATGTTCCTGGCAATCTAGTCACTCCTCACCTCCCTGCCTCCAACCACCTCTTTAAAGAATGGAATCTATGACAAGAGACGGAATCCACGCCAAGAGACAGAATCCACAAGGTAGTAGGTATTGAGAAGTGTTAGAGCTAGTGTCTTCCAAAAAGGTTAGCCCTCAACATTATGTAAGAACATTCTCTAGTCTACAAACCAAGGTCTAGAAATAAAAATCATATCATTACACTTTTTGTGTGCCACATATACTAAAATTGCAAGACAATCTCCACATCCAACCAAATTTTATTTATCATGGTTTTGTTGTTGTTGTTGTTCTAGCTATAATTTTCAAGCACTCTCCAACAGGTAAAGACTAGGCATGTGATTGAACATGGGAGTTAAGAGAGACCTTGTGTGGCAGGAATATTTTCTAAAATGCCCCTCCTCCCAAAGACACCCCACCTCAATGCATAAAACCAGGGAATGTGATGACATATCACACAGCCTGAATTCCTACTGAGCACGTGGCCTCACTCAAGTTGGAGGGCTTAAAGAGAGATGGCAATGCCCTGTGGAATCAGTGCTCATCTCACAGGGGTGCCATTTCTGTGATCTAAATATCCTTCATGAGACACACACTCCTGACCTTCCAACCATTAGTTGGGGATGTAAATAGTTATATATATGTGGGACATCACTGTTCTCAGAGGGTCAGTAAGTAACTCTCTCTCCTGGTAGAGTTCAGGAACATGGACATTACTACACATGCTTTTTCCAAATAAGACGTATTTATGTGTCAGCTTATCTCTGATTCCAGTGCTAACCACTGAAGTTGTAAGGACTTGAAAAGAACAATCCAAGAAAAAAGTTCAAACTGGAAGCATCAATCGTGAAGAACAAATGAAACAGGAGGAGCAGAGACTTCCCTGGTGGTCCGGAGGCTGGGATTCCATGCTTCTACTGCAGGGTGCGTGGGTTGGAGCACTGGTTGGAGAACTAGGATCCTGCATGCCGCAGCCAAAAAAAAAAAACAAACAAACCAGGGGGAACCCACCCGCTCTTGGCGGTCTCGCTAAGCTTTAGAAAGACAAGGCTGTCCTGATAAAAAGTCTCCCCTGTACCCTGTGCCCCTGAAACCATCACTTCTCAGGGAGTTGAGGTGCCAAGGAATGTAAACTGGTAGCAGGACCCACCCTGAAGTCCTGGCAAGTGAGAAGCAGGAACACAAGACTCTTTCAACTCAACAAGGATTCACTGAGCTGCTGCGACGTGCAGCAGAGCACTATTCTGGGCCCTGGTGGGGACACAAAGATGCAGAAGGCCCAGATGAGTCTGGCTGAGAACTCCCCCGGCACCAACAAGAGTGCTGCAGATGGGACAGAAGAAAACCAACTCCTCAGGAGTCCCCATTTCATCATTCTTCTCTACATGTAAAGCAAAACTGTAGGGTGTGATTTCAAATAAAGGTTTTGCTTACCGTTTTTAAAGGGAAAAACTTTAAAGAGAAAGAACAAAACCAACCATAGTTCTTCATCTCCCCTTCTCCTTAACCAAACAGTAGTGATTCACACCATCTCCCACTCTAGACTTTCACTAATCTCATGTTAAAAATTGTTGTCAATTTCTTATTTGAAAGTTGTGCCTTCAAAGGCCATTTATGAGCACACAAAACAGACCCGACATATAGACGTGCCATGAAAGTTCTAAAGAAGTCCCAGTCCAAACAGAAAATCTTCAGACAGGGAGCCAGGGAAGAAATTCTTGTTCTCTCTACGCTGTTAGGTGCAGAATTTCACACTCCATTATCAAATAATCCGTGAGCCAAAGATACCTTCAACTCATAAAGAGAAAGAAAAGGCAGGCCAAACACAGGTTTAAAGTGGCTAGTTAGCTTAGCAAAGAGAGAAAAAGAAAGCAGAACAGACAGCACTTAAAAGGCAAGAGGATGAAAAAATATCATGAATCACAGAAACAAATGGACCAACCATGACAGTTTAAAGACACAAGGTATTACATTGGTTTAGGTTTGTTTTTCAATTTTTTTTTTAATTGAAGTATTGCTGACATACAAACTATAAAATGGAATGGGTGATTTTAACTCAGATGACCATTATATCTACTACTGCAGGCAGGAATCCCTCAGAAGAAATGGAGTAGCCATCATGGTCAACGAAAGAGTCTGAAATGCAGTACGTGGATGCAGTCTCCAAAACGACAGAATGATCTCTGTTCATTTCCAAGGCAAGCCATTCAATATCACAGTAATCCAAGTCTATGCCCCAACCAGTAACGCTGAAGAAACTAAAGTTGAACAATTCTATGATGACCTACAAGACCTTTTAGAACTAACACCCAAAAAAGATGTCCTTTTCATTATAGGGGACTGGAATGCAAAAGTAGGAAGTCAAGAAACACCTGGAGTAACAGGCAAATTTGGCCTTGGAATACGGAATGAAGCAGGGCAAAGACTAATAGAGTTTTGCCAAGAAAATGCACTGGTCATAGCAAACACCCTCTTCCAACAACACAAAAGAAGACTCTACACATGGACATCACCAGATGGGCAACACCAAAATCAGACTGATTATATTCTTTGCAGCCAAAGATGGAGAAGCTCTATA
>SJYA01002795.1:4075022-4110727 GCA_006410615.1 Neotragus moschatus | reverse complement strand
TTCTAGGCAATAATCATTTCAAAAGGTCATTAAAATGAATAAAATATTAATTTCAGAGTGATTATAAAAGAATCACTCATCTTAAAGGTCAAGAATAAGATCAAATTTTTTATATATTAGATGAGAAATTCATAAAAATAATCCTTGAGAGTGACTTTAATACACTTTTCCTACTTTAGACAGAACAGAATGTGAAAAGAGAATGACAAAGAAGGTTTAATTATTTAAACAGTATGATAAAATTGATGAACTACGTATACAAATATACTGTCATTAAACAGAAGACACACCTTTGTAAGTATTCCTGTGATGGTTCCAGAATTTAATTATATAGTAGAAATCATACAGGCCATATTATATTCTCTGGCAACAGTGTATGAAAGATAGAAACTAATCACAAAGTATAATCAAAACAATCTGAAAAAAATGACTTGAAAATTAAGCAACATTCTATTAAATAAGGATTGCTTCAAAGAAGAAATAAAAAGTATAACTACATGCTATTTAGAAAACAGAAAAAATGAGAACAATATTTATCAAAACTGATGGGAAACGTTACCCTTTACCTAAAGTCACTGTAAACAAAAGAGTCCGAAATGCAGTACTTGGATGCAATCTCAAAAACGACAGAATGGTCTCTGTGTGTTTCCACGGCAAACCATTTAATGCCACAATAATCCAAGTCTTTGCCCCAACCAGTAATGCTGAAGAAGCTGAAGTTAAACTGTTCTATGAAGACCTACAAGACCTTCTAGAACTAACATCCCCAAAAGATGTCTTTTTCATTATATGGGACTGCAATGCAAAAGTAGGAAGTCAAGAAATACTTGGAGTAACAAGCAAATTTGGCTTTGGAGTACAGAATGAAGTAGGGCAAGGCTAATAGAGTTTTTCCAAGAGAACACACTGATCATAGCAAACATCTTCTTCCAACAATACAAGAGAAGATGCTACACATGCACATCACCAGATGACCAACACCGAAATGAGATTGATTATATTCTTTGCAGCCAGAAATGGAGAAGCTCTATACAGTCAGCAAAAACAACCAGGAGCTGACTGTGGCTCAGATCATCAACTCCTTATTGCCATATTCAGACTTAAATTGAAGAAAGTAGGGAAAACCACTAGACAATTCAGGTATGACCTCAATCAAATCCCTCACAATTATACAGTAGAAGTGAGAAATAGATACAAGGGATTAGATCTGATAGACAGAGTGCCTGAAGAACTATGGATGGAGTTTCCTGACATTGTACAGGAGGCAGGGATCAAGACCATCCCCAAGAAAAAGACGTGCAAAAAGGCAAAATGGTTGTCTGAGGAGGCCTTACAAAGAGCTGTGAGAAAAGAGAAGTGAAAGGCAAAGGAGAAAAGGAAAAATATAACCATTTGAATGCAGAGTTTCAAAGGATAGCAAGGAGAGATAAGAAAGCCTTCCTCAGTGATCAGTGCAAAGAATTAGAGGGAAATGATAGAATGGGAAGACTAGAGATCTCTTCAAGAAAATTAGAGATACCAAGGGAACATTTCATGCAAAGATGGGCTCGATAAAGGACAGAAATGGTATGGACCTAACAGAAGCAGAAGACATTAAGAAGAGGTGGCAAGAATACACAGAACTATGCAAAAAAAGATCTTCATGATCCAGATAATCACGATGGTGTGATCAGTCACCTAGAGCCAGACATCCTGGAATGTGAAGTAATGTGGGCTTTAGGAAGCATCACTATGAACAAAGCTAATGGAGGTGATGGAATTCCAGTTGAGCTATTTCAAAACTTAAAAGATGATGCTGTGAAAGTGCTGCACTCAATATGCCAACAAATTTGGAAAACTCAGCAGTGGCCACAGGACTGGAAAAGGTCAGTTTTCATTCCAAACACTAAGAAAGGCAATGTCAAAGAATGCTCAAACTATCACACAATTGCAATTATCTCACATGCTAGCAAAATAATAATCAAAATTCTTCAAGCCAAGCTTTAATGGTATGTGAAACGTGAACTTCCACATGTTCAAGCTGTATTTAGAAAAGGCAAGGGAGCCAGATATCAAATTGCCAACATCTGTTTGATCATTGAAAAAGTAAGAGTTCCAGAAAAACATCTTTGACTATGCCAAAGCCTTTGACTGTGTGGATCACAAGAAACTGTGGAAAATTCTGAAAGAGATGGGAATACCAGACTACCTGACCTGCCACCTGAGAAATCTGTATGTAGGTCAAGAAGCAACAGTGAGAAATGGACACGGAAAAACACACTGGTTCCAAATAGGGAAAGAAGTATGTCAATACTGCATATTGTCACCCTATTTACTTAACTTCTATGCAGAGAACATCATGCGAAATGCTAGGCTGGATGAAGCATAAGCTGGAATCAAGATTGCCAGGAGAAATATCAATAACCTCAGATATGCAGATGACACCACCCTTATGGCAGAAAGTGAAAAGGAACTAAAGAGCCTTTTGAGGAAAGTGTAAGAAGAGAGTGAAAAAGTTGGCTTAAAGCTCAACATTCAGAAAACTGAGATCATGGCATCTGGTCTCATCACTTCACGGCAAATAGATGAGGAAACAGTGACAAACTTTATTTTGGGGGGCTCTAAAATCACTGCAGATGATAACCTCAGTGATGAAATTAGAAGACACTTGCTCTTTGGAAGAAAAGTTATGACCAACCTAGACAGCATATTAAAAAGCAGAGACATTACTTTGCCAACAAAGGTCTGTCTAGTCAAAGCTATGGTTTTTCCAGTAGTCATGCATGGATGTGAGAGTTGGACCATAAAGGAAGCTGAGTGCTGAAGAATTGATGCTTTTGAACTGCGGTGTTGGAGGAGACTCTTAAGAGTCCCTTGGACTGTAAGGAGAGCCAACCAGTCCGCCCTAAAGAAAATTAGCCCTGAATATTCATTGGAAGGACTGATGCTAAAACTGAAACTCCAATACTTTGGCCACCTGATGCGAAGAACTGACTCATTTGAAAAGGCCCTGATACTAGGAAAGGTTGAAGACGGGAGAAGAAGGGGACAACAGAGAATGAGATGGTTGCATGACATCACTAACGAGCTTAAGTAAACCCTGGGTGTTGGTGATGGGCAGGGAGGCCTGGCGTGCTGCAGTCCATGGGGTGGCAAAGAGTCGGACAAGACTGAGTGACTGAACTGAACTAAAAGTCAAAGCCCTTAAAATCTTTCATTATTAAATACAAAATAATGCAATTAGAGTCACTAAACATTCTATTTTTCAAAACTAACTAAAATGACACCAAAATTAACTGGGGAAAGAGGAAATGATATGCTAAAAGCAGATAAATGTGAATTACAAGTAAACAGCATTCTTAATTAAACTTTGGAAGTAATTCCTTGATTCAGGAATAATGAGAATGTGACAATACTAGATGTCCAAAAAGACTTCTCAGAACAACATATGAAATGCTGGATAAAATATGGAATTTGTGTCTTTAAACACATTGCCCAGCTGGCTAGGATGAAATACAAAACTTGGAAGACCAAATAATAAAACAAAACATGCAAAAAGGCTTTGTAGCACCATTTGCCTTCAGGAATTTTGTCATCCCATGGTGGCCTAGAGTGTGAATTTTAAGGCATTCCACACCCGATGGTGCTTCCTTGGTGGCTCAGTTGATAAAGAATCTGCCTGCAATGCAGGAGACCAGCATTCAATCCCTGGGTGGTCAAAATTCCCTAGAGAAGTAAATAGCAACCTGCTCCAGTATTCTTGCCTGGGAAATCCCATGGACAGAGGACATGTGTGACGAACACAAGGCATGTAATCAGAAAATAAAACCTAGAAGACACAGATGGAAGACTATGGCAAAAAATCCAAACCCCACTAAGGGCAATGCCATCTTTGGTAAGCTAAAATTACACACACAGAGACACACACACAACCTCAGAAATAGACAGATAGAAAATATAGATTCTGATCTCTCTTGAACTTGCCTCAGCCCCATGTGAAAAATAATAAAGACAAAAGCAAAAGACAAAAGATTTTACACACCTCTGAGTGAGAGGTGGGCCACTGGGGAAACCGCTGTTCAATATAACTGCTGTCAAAGTCCCAAGTTTCTTTAACAGGAAGTTTACATTCACATGAATTTTGACTACCTTGACCACTGCCTTCACAATGTATAATGTAAAATGTCCTGGAATAAAAACCCTCCCTAAGCCACTGGCAGTAACAAATGTATTTCTCTCTGGAGAAATGCAACTTAAATTCACCTCAAAAATTTCCACAGATAATGTTTCACAAAATATCACCTTATAATCATACATCATAGGTGCAATGGGAAATCAAGCCACCTTAATGGGGCTGGATCATTGAAAAAGCAAGAGAGTTCCAGAAAAAGATTTTTTTCTGCTTTATTAAATATGACAAAGCCTTTGATTGTGGATCACAATGAACTATGGAAAATTCTGAAAGAGATGGGGATCCCAGACCATCTGCCTCTTGAGAAACCTATATGCAGGTCAGGAAGCAACAGTTNTGAGAGTCCCTTGGACTGCAAGGAGATCCAACCAGTCCATTCTGAAGGAGATCGGCCCTGGGATTTCTTTGGAAGGAATGATGCTGAAGCTCCCGTACTTTGGCCACCTCATGCGAAGAGTTGACTCATTGGAAAAGACTGATGCTGGGAGGGATTGGGGGCAGGGGGAAAAGGGGACGACCGGGGATGAGATGGCTGGATGGCATCACTGACTCGACGGGCATGAGTCTGAGTGAACTCTGGGAGTTGGTCGTGGACAGGGAGGTCTGGCGTGCTGCAATTCATGGGGTCGCAGAGTCGGACACGACTGAGCGACTGAACTGAACTGAACTGATACAACATAGGCATCCAACATTTATATACATTCTGAACTGATGTACATAAAGTCTAGGAATCATCTGCCACAAAAGTGATCACAAAATTATTGCCCATATTCCCCACACTGTACATTATATTCTCTTGACTTATTTATTCTTTAACCAGAAGTCTACATCTCTTAGTTCCCTTCATCTAGTTCTTCCAATTTGCCACCCTCCTTGTATTGTTTGCTAAAAATCCAGTTCAATGATGTTTCGAGCAACACCATCTAATATATAACCACCAAAAATGTGGAAACTAAATGGATGCAGAAAATATGATAAGAAAATACAAAACAAAAGGAAGCTGGGGAAGTTATGCTAATACCAAACTAAACAAAATTTTTAAATGATTTTAAAATTCAGGCATAATTTACATATAGTAAAATTCACTCCTTTTCAAGGATAGAGTTAAATGAGTTTTACCAGCATATACAATCGTGTTATCATCACCACGATCAAAATATAAAACACTTACACTGCCCCCCAAAATTTCTTGGTGCCCTTGGTAGTCAATCCTTCCCCTCAATTCCCAAAAATTGCTAACAGGATTTCTATCCCAATCATTTTGCCTCTTCCAGAATGTTATATAAATGGAATCACATAGAATGTAGCCTTTTGTGTCTGGCTTTTTTTAAATTTACCATCTTAATCATTTTATTTTACTTATTAATTTACTTTTGACCCCACCACCTGGGTTGCAGGATCTTAGTTCCCCAATCAGGAATTGAACCTGTCCCCAGGCAGTGAGGCTTTCCTGATAGCTCAGTTGGTAAAGAATCCGCCTGCAATGCAGGAGACCCCAGGTAATTCCTGGGTCGGGAAGATCCCCTGGAGAAGGGAAAGGCTATCCACTCCAATATTCTTGGCTGGAGAATTCCATGGACTGTATAGTCCATGGGGTCGCAAAGAGTCAGACACGACTGAGCAACTTTCACTTTCTCTTTCACTTTCCAGGTAGTGAGAGCGTGGACTCCTAACCACTGGACTACCAAGGAAGTCTTTTATATATCTGGCTTCTTGAATTTAGCATAATTCTTTTGAGAGTCATCCATGTTGTTTAATGCTGTTCCTTTTTATTGCCCAGAACAAATAAAATTTTAACGGTGCTAAAAAAAGAGAGGATCACAAGACAAAAATTTCAGTTCACCCATAAGACATATTTCAGTCTTGTATAGTGGGTCCAAGAATAAAACCTTTAAATATACAAAGCAGAAATTCTTGGATACAACCTGGCCACACCTATTAACTGCCGTCACTTCCTCCTGTTTTCCCATCATTCCCTCCACTCCAACCAGACTGGCCTCCTTCAACTCCAAAGGCCAACTCCCAGCTGGGTTCCTTGGCAAGAGCCACTCCTCTGCCCAAAGTCTTCCCTGACGAGAGAGCCTCCTGGAGAAATCCCTCACCTTCTTCAAGGCTTTGCTTACAGGTCGCCTTCTTAACCATACCTCTCTCAACTGCGTTATTTCATAGTGCATCCTGTTGCTATGTAACGAGTCCACAAGATCAAACCTGCAGACAAGGTCAGCTGGGTCTTTGCAGCTGTAATTTTGGCAGAATGGTAGGGGGCGGATGCCAGATGAAGTGAACTAATACATAAATAGGAATAAGGATGGGAGACTCAGAATACTGAGACTAGTATTTTCGCTATATTTTCAATAGGTATGGGGGTACATAACAACTTTAGGAAATCCTGTGATGTGTTCTGTGCTTTAGTTCTGTGACTATTTTTACCTAATGCAAAGTGAAAAACCTAAATATAGAATTGTTCCAGTGTATAAAAAGAGTCGTTCTATTTAGGTTATTGAGTATGCCATCACAAGGACAGTCGCTAAACCAAACCCTAAATCTCCACTTCCACAGACCTTGGCGCTTTCTAAAGGAGCCAAGCAGGGCCAACAGACTCCTAAAGGAAACGTCTAACCTCATCACACCAAACCACAGCCACGAACTCCATGGCTTCAGCAGTCCTTTTCCCCACCATCCACATCTGTCCAAAGCATTTCCAGTCAGTTCTGTTCCGAAATTTGATCATCACATACCCAAACTGCGCTAGTTCCTGTGACTCAAGTCTTTCCTCTGAGATCCATACTCTTTACTGACTTCTCTCTAAACATTTTCCCTTTCGTTGTCTTTTTCTTTTTTTTTTTTTTAATTATTTATTTATCTGTGTACTCCAGGTCTTAGTTGCAGAATGCAGGTTCTAGTTCCCTGATCAGACTACTATATTGGGAGTATGGACTCTTAGCCATAGGTCTACCAGGGAAGTCCCAACTCTTGCCCTTTCAATTATAATTTTCTAGGACTGAGAAGTCCTAGAATCCAGATACAGGTCTCGTTAAAGTAGAAATTTCACCCCTGCCCCCTAAATCATGGAGACCCTTATACTGGTATCATTGTTCAATGTCAGGAATACACTTTGTGGTCCTCTGCATCTCCTAGGTTTGGCTTGCGTTCTCCTCCTATGGATACACTTTGAGAGGAATGACTCTGCCCCAGAGTCACTCAGTACCACTGTTCCACAGAGCCTACTAAGCACTAAACACGACCATTATGGGGGAAGTCATTTTAAAGTGACAGCTTCAGACTTCCCTGGTGGTCCAGTCACCGAGACTCCACACACCCAATGCAAGGGCTCCAGATTTGATCCCTGGTCCAGGAGCTAGATCCCATATGCTGGAACTAAGTGTCTGCATGCTGCAATGGAGTCACCACCTGCAGCTAGTCCTCTACTCCTATCTCTTCAGTTCCCACATCAATCCTCTTGATCCCTAGGTCCTAGGGATCTGAATGTAGGAATCCTCTAGGTCCCTGAGTCTAGCCTTGGCCTCCACTATGTCAAGACATTCCTACCTTCTTCTCCCTTCTCCTGTGTCCCTTCTCCTACCCCTTCACTCCAGGGGCTAGTAGACTCTCCGACAACAATGCAGCTAGGTTCTGGAAGCAGTTTGCTATTTTTAGTTGCTAAGTCATGTCTAACTCTTTTGCATCCCCACAGACTGTAGCCCGCAAGGCTCCTCTGTTCATGGGATTTCCCAGGCAGGAATACTGGAGTGGGTTGCTACTTCCTTCTCCAGGGGATCTTCCCAACCCAGGGACCCAACCTGTGTTTCCTGCATTAGCAGGCAGGTTCTTGACCACTAGTGTCACTTGGGAAGCCCAAATGAATGAGTATGTGCTATATTCAAATAAAATTTTATTTACAAAAAGAAGTGGTCAAGAGGATAAGAAGACTCAGACTGGAAGAAAATATTTGTAAAAACATATCTTGATAAAAGACTGTTATCCAAAATATACAAAGAACACTTAAAACTCAACAATAAGAAAAGGAAAAACTTGATTTTAAAAAATGGGCAAAAGGCCTGAACCTCACCAAAAAAGATATATAGATGGCAAATGAGTATATGAAAAGGTGCTCTACATAGTATATCATTAGGGAAATGCAAATGAGACACCACGACAGGCCTACTAGAAAGGCCAAAATCTAGAACACTGACAGCACCAAATGCTGGTGAGGATCTGGAGCAACAGGAACTCTCATCCGTTGCTGGTGGGGATATAAAATCGTATAGCCATTTTGAAAGACAACTTGGCAATTTGTTACAAAACTAAAAGTACTCTTTTGCTCTTACCACACAACCTAGCAATTGCTCTCTTTTGTATTTATCCAAAGGAGTTGAAAACATGTCCATATAAAAATTTGCACAGGGCTGTTTACAGTAGCTTTGTTCAAAACTGTCAAAACTCGGAAGCAATCAAGCTGTCCCTCAGTATGTGAATGGACAAATAAACTGTGGTATGTCCAGACTATGAAATATTATTTCAGTCAATTCAGTTCAGTCACTCAGTTATGTCCAATGCATGCAGCAGGCCAGGCCTCCCTGTCCATCACCAACTCCTGGAGTTCACTCAAACTCATGTCCATCAAGTCAGTGACACCATCCCACCATCTCATCCTCTGCCATCCCCTTCTCCTCCCGCCTTCAGTCTTTCCCAGCATCAGGGTCTTTTCAAATGAGTCAGTTCTTCACATCAGGTGGCCAAAGTACTGCAGTTTCAGCTTCAGCATCAGTCCTTCCAATGAATATTCAGGACTGATTTCCTTTAGGATTGACTGGTTGGATCCTCTTGCAAGAGTCCAAGGGACTCTCAAGAGTCTTCTCCAACACCACAGTTCAAAAGCATCAATTCTTCGGCATTCAGCTTTCTTTACAGTCCAACTCTCACATCCATACATGACTACTGGAAAAATTGAAGCTTTGACTAGATGACCTTTGCTAGCAAAGTAATGTCTCTGCTTTTTAATATGCTATCTAGGTTGTTCATAACTTTTTTCCAAGGGGCAAGCATCTTTTAATTTCATGGCAGCAGTCACCATCTGCAGTGATTTTGGAGCCCAAAAAAATAAAGTCTGTCACTGTTTCCATTGTTTCCCCATCTATTTGCCATGAAGTGATGGGACCAGAAATATTATTTAATTCTAAAAAACAAATGAGCTATCAAACCATGAAGAGACACAGAGGAACCTCAGATGCATATTACTAAGTAAAGGGCTACAATCTGAGCTACAAATTTTATGATTCCAGTTAGATGACATTCTAGAAAAGGCAAAACTATACAGACAGTAAAAAGATCAATGGTTAACAGAATACAGGCGATCCTTAGAGCACTGAAACTATTTTGTATAATGCTATAATGGTGGATGCATGTCACTATACATGTGTCAAAATCATAAAGTACACAACACCAAGAGTGAATCCTAATATAAACTGTGGAGATAAAGTCATTAATCATTTGGGATGATGATGTGTCAATGTAGGTTCAACAATTGTTGAACACAAACCACTCTAGTGTGGGATGCTGACGGCACACTCCCCGCTGCCAGAGGCTGTATGTGGTAGGTGGGAAATCTCTGTACTTGCTGCTCAGTGTTGCTGTGAACCAAACACTGCTCTAAACAAACAAACAAGTGGCAGCCTGGATTTGACCTACAGATCATGGCTGGCTTCAGCTATCATCCTGAATATCTTGTGTCAACATTACCAAATGACTAATATGTCCAAATGTGCCAAGTTCTCTTGTTCTCAATTGCCTTTGCCCACGCTGTTCCCTCAGCCTGAGTGACTTCCCTTTCCCCCACCTCAGTGGTATGCAAACTCCTTCAAACTNAAATATTATTTAATTCTAAAAAACAAATGAGCTATCAAACCATGAAGAGACACAGAGGAACCTCAGATGCATATTACTAAGTAAAGGGCTACAATCTGAGCTACAAATTTTATGATTCCAGTTAGATGACATTCTAGAAAAGGCAAAACTATACAGACAGTAAAAAGATCAATGGTTAACAGAATACAGGCGATCCTTAGAGCACTGAAACTATTTTGTATAATGCTATAATGGTGGATGCATGTCACTATACATGTGTCAAAATCATAAAGTACACAACACCAAGAGTGAATCCTAATATAAACTGTGGAGATAAAGTCATTAATCATTTGGGATGATGATGTGTCAATGTAGGTTCAACAATTGTTGAACACAAACCACTCTAGTGTGGGATGCTGACGGCACACTCCCCGCTGCCAGAGGCTGTATGTGGTAGGTGGGAAATCTCTGTACTTGCTGCTCAGTGTTGCTGTGAACCAAACACTGCTCTAAACAAACAAACAAGTGGCAGCCTGGATTTGACCTACAGATCATGGCTGGCTTCAGCTATCATCCTGAATATCTTGTGTCAACATTACCAAATGACTAATATGTCCAAATGTGCCAAGTTCTCTTGTTCTCAATTGCCTTTGCCCACGCTGTTCCCTCAGCCTGAGTGACTTCCCTTTCCCCCACCTCAGTGGTATGCAAACTCCTTCAAACTACAGATCAAACACGTGAAGTCTTCCCCTATTATCCCCTGGTAGATTTAGGTAAACTTTCCACTAGCTTTGCTTACCACCACTATGAGGTCCATTGCACTGCACTGGAACTGTCAACTCTGCCTGTCTCCCACCAGATACCAATCCTCAGTGTCAAGGGTCATGACATTTTTATCTTTTTATCTACAACCCAGCTCACAGCCTGGCATTCATGTTTGTGGAACAAATATTGCCTCCAAGAAAAACTGCCTCCAATAAAGACCAATGAGATAAAACGGATCTGAATAAACAAACATTCAATAAAGAATTCCCTGCTGGTCTGGTGGTTAAGACTCTGTGCTTCCACTGCCAGAAACCTGAGTTCAATCCTTGGTCAGGGAACTAAGATCCCACAAGCCATGTGGCACAGCCAAAAAAAACAACAACAAAAAACCCTTAAACATAAAAAGTACAATAATGCATAATGCATCATTTAATCAGTGCAGAATTAATAAATTAACATAAATAAATGTGTATTTCATCTCGATGATGACTTTTCAATGTGTGGCTTTGGGAATGCAGGGTAGCTCTTGTGCATGGTCTCAACCCTATTCCTTACATACCATCTACTCAGAAGAGAGCCCTGCAAGCTCCTTCTGTGCAGGAACTGGGCCTCAGTTATTACTATACGAGTAAACAAATTACTCATATTCCTTTTCTTGCTCCTATCTCTTCCCCAGAAATTGTAATGAGCCTACAGCTAGATTTTAAGTAGAAGTTATTGGGCAGGAGACCTGAAGAGAGACCATAAAGACATTTGGATCAGTGGCACGCTGACAGAGTGACATCACCACATCACTGCAGGCTGAAGGGAATTCCCTGGTGGTCAGTGGTTAGGAATTGGTGATTGCACTGCTGGGGCTCCAGGTTCAGTCCCTGGTTGGGGAACTAACATCCTCAAGCGGCACAGCGTGGCCAAATATAACTAACTAACTACAGTTCTGAATCAAACACCTTTAGTCATCTCAGTGGCAGGACAGGTGGCAGTGGCCCACAATGACAGAGAGTAGTCCAGCGCCTGAAGGCTCAGTTCCCATCTGCCTCTTACTCACATTAGCTTTGCTTCCCGGTCTTCGCTGGTCCCCCAAGGACTTCCAGCAGTGTTCCCAGCAGCCTCACGCTCAGTGAAGTTTATTTTTCTTTCCTTTTTGGGCTAGGCTGTCTGCAGACACAGCTGATGAGCTATTTAGAGCTCACCAGAGACCTTGGGCCTTTCTATGTCTCTGAGATTAGGGCTTTTAAATCTCCAGAGGTCACTAATGCCAAGGCAAGGGAGTCAATAAATCTGATATGCTTTCATCAGAGCATGATAAAAAGGGAGAGAGGAAAGGAGGATGGATAAAAACTCTATTCATAGGAGGGTATGAACTCACATATCAAAGAACGGTGTGGGAGCTTGTTAAAATGCAGATTCTGACCAACGCGGTCCAATACTGATGGCTGATGGGGAATGGAGGCCTCTAGCCCTTCACACCAAACACACACACAAACACGCTCATGCACACTCACGTACATTCACACATATTCTTACAATAAATATGTGTATCGTATATAATAAAGAAAAATTAATTATTTAAGCCCCTATATCTTCTTAACCAAGTTCTCTTTCACAGATTTCAGGCCTATAAGTGAAAAGCTTTATGAACCAAAATCAGATTCAACGCATTCTTCCAGTTGCTCATACCATTCCCTGTATGACGGTGGAAAATCTATAGGGATTCTAGACAGAGGAGCTAGTTGTTCAAGTTGGAAGAAATCTTTTTTTCTCATCTTTTTTTAATTTTTTGTTTTGTTTTGGGGTATAGCCAATTAAGGATTAACAACGTTGTGATAGTTTCAGACATACAGTGAAGGGAGTCAGCCATACATATACATGTATCCATTCTTCCCCAAACTCCCCTCCCATCCAAGCTGCCACATAACATTCAACTGAGGTCCATGTGCCATACAGTAGGTCCACCTTGGTTATCCATTTTAAATATAGCAGTATGTCCACACCCATCCCAAACCCCCTAACTCTCTCTTCCCTCCCACCCCCCACAACCATAAGCTCATTCTCTAAGTCAGAATCTCTTTCTGTTCTGTAAGTTTATTTGTATCATTTATTTTTAGATTCTGCATATAAGAGATGTCAAAGGATATTTATCCTATTCTGTCTGTAAGTCAGAAGGAATCTTAAGTCTGTGCTTGGAAGAACAGCAGACAGTCCTATGATCGTTTCACCCATCAGTTGACACCACTTTAACTCCCTGATTTCATGTAATAGCCAAGGAAGAGGGGGTGAAATCACAGGTGATGAAGAATCAGCAAACCACAGAGGGATTCTGATCCTCTGGCTTTCCACCTTCAGTCTGGAATTTCCCAACCATTTCTCACCTGACGGTATCTCTGAAGAGGGCTGCCAGTACCATCAGGGATCCCCCTGCTGGGTTCTTTTTCCCTCCATGCTCACCCCACTGTTAGTTTTTCTAGTTACCACCATTAGCCCCTAGGCCACTGTACTGAACGCTTGGACGCTGCACAAGTCTCTCTGCAAACTTCCGCCCTCCCTCTCCTCAGTGTCTTCCTCTCCACACACTCATCTCTTCTCTCTCAGAGCCTCCCATGGTGTGAAACTTCACATACGTTGCATATGCCATGAAGACTGCATGTGGAAAGCTGACACCATGCTTCTGGCAAGCCTTGTGCAAGGCGATGTGTGCATGACACCGGGCACACAGGAGATCTGCAAAACCTGAATTGACTTAGGCACGGTTCCCAAGTCAGCCCTCATTTCAGCAAAATAAAACAAACACTAGGGGATTATTGGAGGGTGTGGAAGGCCTTCCCTGTGCCAACTAGCACACACTATCCCAGGGGGCTCCGCAACACTGGAACCGGGAACATGGGCTGAGGACGCAGGCCAGGACAGCGCAGGCACAGACAGAGCCCTGGTCACCCCATGCAACGGCCCCCACTCCACGCACAAAACAGCACCAGACTGGCCCTCTCGGGCCACCAAGATTACTGTTATTCTGACACGGTCTGGCAGGGGCCAGCTTTTATCTGGATCCTGTTCCCAAGGCCCAGATGACATTCTCCCACCTGAGATCTCTAAGTGGCGGAAGCACAGCCGCCAAGGCCAGCGTGGAGCATCATTTTAGAATCACCAGCTCCACCGCTGTAAAGATGAACAGGGCGGAAGAGAAACAAGTGCTCGTCATCCAGCCTGGAGAAACCCAAAGTTCTGAAACCTGTCTGCCTCAACAGTAGACAACACTCTCTGCAACCAACACCATCCCTATTCAGCTTACCTAGATTGGTAGATGATAGTTTCTGTATTTTGAAATATATCATGCAAATGAAAGAATATATTAAATATTCAGCTAAAGAAAAAAAAACCTTGGGCTAAGAAATAGCATTCCCAGTACCCAGAAGATTTCATTGTGCTTTTTCTTCATTAAACCCACCCACCAGTGACAACCATCCTCCTGAATTCAGGGTTAATGATTCCCTTCTGTTTTTTAGTTTTACCACCCACGAAGGTATCCATAAAATATATATATATATATATATATATATATACACACACACACACATGGTTTCATTTTACATTTTTAAACTTTATATAAATGACATTATACTATATATTTTTTCTGTCATCTGCAGCTCTTGTTCAACATGTTTCTGAGATTCCAACACACTGATATTAACTTTCTATTCCCCATTTTTTTGCTACCAGACAGCATTTCGTTGCAAGACTATACAACAGTGTGTGATATTAACTCTTTCTTTACTCAGCCAGACCCACTGAGTGGATACTAAGGTGGCTGGTCTGCTAATAACTTTATGCATGGGTGGCTTCCATGTGGCAGCCCAAATGGCAAAACAACTAGAGATGTTCCACCTGATGACCCATAATGAGTGGGAAAGATCCCACTAGGAGACGGAGCTATGAGGTCCTGTTCACAAGCACCTGGAAATGTTGCTGGATGAACTTGGGGAAATAAATCCTTAAGATACAGCTCTTACACAGTTCCAGTTCTGTAGCTTTATAAAGCAGGGGCAGGATAGGAAAAGGCTGCTTTCACACTGCAATCTTCACCTTCATGGGCACATCAGAGTACCTTTGATCATGGAGAACAGCACCCAAGTCCAAGAAAAACCTACCCTTTCAGACGGCGAAAGCTAAATATTTAGTCTGGGAGGTGGCGGGCTGAAGCCCGTCATTCTCTCTGCCACAGGAAACCAAGGACAGCGGAGGACTGTCCCTGAGTCCTGAAGGTTTAATTCATCATCCTCCTAACTACAGACTCCTGGACAGGAATGCTTCATCATGCGTTACGTCCCAGGTTTCGGGGTGGGGAATTAGGGCGTGAAAGATAGTCTCCAGATGCAACTCCTGGCCACCTTTACTGCACAACGCCCGTGTGCAAGGCCCTCAGATGGTACTGTGTGTTAGTCACTCAATTATGTCTGACTCTTTCTGACCCCATGGACTGTAACCTGCCAGGCTCCTCTGTCCATGGGATTCTCCAACAACAATGTTGGAGTGAGTAGACATTCCCTTCTCCAGGGGATCTTCCCAACCCGGGGGTTGAACACAGGTGTCCTGCATTACAGACAGGTTCTTTACCATCTGAGTCACCTAACTCATCCCAATTAATTCCTGCAGTGATCCCATGAGGCAGGCGATCCCCCCATTTTACACCTGAAAAGACTAAGACGCTGAGAAGTTTGATGACTTGCCCAATAATGTATAGCAAGTCAATGACAGGTCAGGCTTCAGTGTGCATCTGCTGCCAGAGCCTCACACTCATCCAGTAGACCACCCTGCCACTCCCTGTGTGCACGGTGACTTCATAAAGGCCACACATCCAAGTGTTTGCCACCAACTGGCAGCAGGTTCCACACGAACATACAGTGAGTACCTAGATGGCAGAAGCCTGGGAAAATTCACAGACCACACATGGAAAATGCAGCAGTAGCCAGGCAGATAGAGGAGGCTCCCACATGGCTTCAATTACCTGTAAGCACTCTGTCCACTGACAATTAACTACCAGTGAATGTCCACTGTGTGTTGTGGGCAAAGTTGCGACCAATTTTCTGTTGAAGTCTGGCTACTTCTGTAACAATCAACAACCCCTCAACACAAACAAGAGCACAAAGGAGGGCTATCCAGATATGTGAATTTAAACATCTACCAATCAGAGAACTTCAGAGAGCAACAAATAGCTCAAGAGCTTAAGTCTGAACCTGTTAAGAGCTGAATGCTGCCTTCCTCCAGCCCCAAATTAAGTGACATCAGTTGTGCTTGACACAAATTTTCCAAGTCAGCTCAAAGACCAAGATGGCAATGACAAATACCAGGGCTCAGAGGCAGCATTCTCACAGTGAGCACCTGAGGTGTTCCTCTCCACCAGCCACTCATCACTGAAGAGATTCTCTTTTTCTAGCTCTGGGTGCCAACGGTGCCACTGTTGATACAAGATTTTCCAGTTGTATTGTTGGTACTTGACCCTGTGAGACTCCAGTAGTCATGTATGGATGTGAGAGTTGGACTATAAAGAAGGCTGAATGCTGAAGAATTGATGCTTTCAAACTATGGTGCTGGGGAAGATTCTTGAGAGTCCCTTGGGCAGCAAGGACAGCAAACCAGTCAATCCTAAAGGAAATCAGTCCTGAATATTCATTGGAAGGACTGATGCTAAAGTTGAAACTCCAATACTTTGGCCACCTGATGTGAAGAACTAACTCACTGGAAAAGACCCTAATGCTGGGAAAGACTGAAGGCAGGAGGAGAAGGGGACAATAGAGGATCAGATGGTTGGATAGCATCACCAACTCGATGGACATGAGTTTGAGCAAAGTCTGGGAGATAGTGAAGGACAGGGAAGCCTGGTGTGCTGCAGTCCATGGGGTCACAGTTAGACACCACTGAGCAACTAAACAACAACCACTCTGTGAGACCCAGCTACTTTTCCCAACTTAAAGTCTCTCTTCTCCATGATAGACTAGGTGACCCATCTTCAGGATATGAAGCCAGAGCTCTGCAGAAGCTTGGAGAAGAGACAACAGGGAAATGGTACCTCTGTTCCTAATGATGTTATAGACAGACGATCCAAACGTTTAATCCTCTCTCATTCCCGATGCCTGCTCACCTTCAAGACCTCACAAGCCCTCACCACAAAATCCAGACAGGCTGATCGCTGTCTGCAGTGCAGTCTTTCCAGATGCTGCGGGTATACAGCAGCCCCAGCTCACTATATACTCTGTTCCTTAAAGCATTATTCCCCCATGCCCCAGGACTTGTTTCGGAAGATTTTACCATTCACCTGCTCTCTGGTTTACAAACTACATTCCATATGATTCTTTTCCTTAAAATTTCTTTAAAATGTCTAGGAATTTTGTTCAGCATAACAAACAATGAAATAATAAGCAATATATAATAAAAACTCCTCCCCGTCTAACATACTTAAAATTATTCCCCTGCCTGGGAATTTAGTGGCCATGGAGATGAGTATGCACCATTAACACAGGTATAAGATGGGGATGTCAATAAATAAAATTAAGTCTAAAAATAACATCATTTGTGATGTGTATATAACAAGTATAATACAATTCAGACTCTGAATGCAGGAAGTCTGAATCAGCACTCCAAAGGGAATCATGATCATCCCCACAAACAAAAATATATAGAGAGAAAATGTCACATACACAAAAACACTGCTTTGAGGACCTCCCTGGTGGTCTGCTGGTTAGAAATCTTCCTGCTAATGCAGGTCGCAGGGGTTTTGATCCCTGGTCCAGGAGGATCCCACAGGTCTTGGGGCAGCTAGGCCCGTGCACCAGAACTACTGAAGCCCGTGTGTCCTAAGGCCCATGCTCTGCAACAAGAGAAACCACCGCAATGAGGAGCCTGCGAGCTGCAACTAGAGAGCAGCCCCGGCTTACCGTTAACTAGAGAAAATCTTTGCACGGCAAGCCTAAATAAAAAGAAAAAAAAAAAAGAAGTTATCCTGGAAGGATAACTGTGGCCATGGTACCTGATCATCAAAAAGCAGTCAAGCTCTGCTCCACTGAGCAATAAACAAGTTGGTCCATCCCCATCTTTTTCAAGGAACCACTGACCCGTTTGAGAATCCTGAGTTGCGTATTCCCCTCTGGGCCATACTGACATACTTATAAGTCTTGCAAGTCAGTTACAAGCTCTCTGGAAATTTCTGACAGTTTCTAACATAAACTGTTCCTTGCCACTTTCCCACATGTTTTCAGGAGCTCTGAGCAACTCCTGGCTCCCCCTCCTTCACAGGGCAGGAGGAGGATGTCTTACCGGGATCTCCCACCAAAGCAGTTTGTGCTGGGGGGCTGGTGGCGGCTCTCTGGAGCGACGGCTGTCCCGCTGGATTCTCTCGAAGGTGGCTGTGAACCTGGAAAAGGGATCCATCGTAAGAAAGAAACACTGAGAAGCTCACACTTCTGTTTGAGATGTGGGTACGGCAACACCGCTGACTGTGCGTCTCCACCCCCGAGGGACAGCGAGTGTCCACTAAGCTGCAGCTGCTAGCCCAACAAGGACAGGGATGGCCAGGTGAGATCTGACTGAGGCCAAGGAACAAAGGGGTTCAAACCTGGGAAACACTTCTTCTTCCTCAAGACCTTCAAGAACGTCTCAGGCACTTTACAGCACGTTGCCTTATACATTATGTGAAACCACACAACGTGAGACAGAGGCCAGATACTGGCCATGCAAAGTGGGGGCAAGGAATTGAGGCATCTCTCCACATCGCAATCAGCGAGCTTTTGAAAAGCCAAATCAGGGACGTCCCTGGCAGTTCAGGGGTTAAGAATCCACCTTCCAATGCAGGAGACGTGGGTTCCATCTCTGGTTGGGGAACTAAGATCCTACATTCCACAGGACAACTAAGCCCACAACTAGAGAGCCCGTGGGCCACAAAGAAGACCTGATACAGTCAAAAAAAGAAATAAATATTTTTTTTTAAATTAAAAAACTTAATAAAGTCAGATCAGATCCAATCTAAATAACACTCTCCTGATTAAAAACCCTTCAACAGCTTTCTGCTTCTTACATTACGTTCCAAATCTTTATCAAGGTCTTAGAGGCTGTGTGATCCAACTGGCCTCATCTCCCACCACTCTACTTTTCTCACTCCTCACTATCCAACTGGCCGTCCCTATGCCTATGAAAGGCCACACTCGCTTCCATCTGAGAGCCTTTGCTTCTGAGACCCCTCTACCTCTTACTCAGCCACCTCAACACCTCACATCCCCACCGTGGCCTGCCTAAACTCATGTTCTAGCAAATCTCAGCGTCCTCAAAGAAAACCTTCTCTGGGTCCCTAATGTAGATGAGACTCCCCCTAAAGTGGAGGAACCTCACACCACCCAGCACTCTTCCTTCATAGCAGGTCAATTATGATTATATAATTATTTGTGCATTTACTCGTTTGGTGTCTAACATCCCCTGCCCCTGCCGAGTAGATCACAAGCTCTAGGGAGCAGAGACCATGTGAATTTTGCCCCTGCCATCTGGCCAGCACCTGGTCCAGGAGCTAGTACATACCCAGTGTCCAATTATGGACATACATGCTGAATGAGTGAATGACGCGTGTTCTCTAGAAGCACCTAAAGCACCCAAAGCACCATGCAGCCCAGCTCAGGAAGGATTTGCAGCAGTAAGGCCCATCCAGTCACTGAGACTCCGCCCAAATGCCCTTGAAACAGAACTCGAGTCTCACCCCCTGCACCTATGGAAAGCCTGGTTGGGGCCTGGAAAGCGCCATAGTTACATCACATTTAATGAGAAAAAATTATGCAGAAAGCCAACCCATTTCAGACCTCAGACGTCATGAAATAATTTCCTGCTAGATCCAAAGGTGACTAATTTCAGACCAGATGAAAAGAAACAAACCGCCCACACTCAGGACAAGGCAGGAACCACTTTCCGATTTCCCTGCTTCTTGCCTGTATGTTGCTGGTGTGAATCTCCAAGATACATGGTTCCCCTCTCCCAACCAAGACCATCTCATAAAAGACACTCTCAAGCTCCCCAGGGAGTTTAACTGTGTTGGGAAGAAGAAAACCAGGCCCAAGTAACATTTAATAAAAATGTTTTATTTTCCAAAGTCTGTGTGGGATGAAAAGATGTTTCTCTCTGTTCTCAAACCAAAACAACAACACACCACAAAGACTTGACATTTATTTTGGTCCTTTATCAGAAAGCAGTCCTTGAAAAATCATGTCATGATTGGGATCCACAATGCTCAGAAGAGTCAAGACTGGCTAAGCAGTACCTGAACCCAGATATCTGGTAGAGAACCAAGCTCTGGGGACCTCCTCAGCCCTGCCCTGCCCCACCCCACCCTACCCTGTCCCGGCACAGCCCTGGGGAGCAGGGCGGCACTCACCATCCGTCACGGCACTGCCATTAGGCATGCTTCCCAGATCAACAGTCGGCCCGTCCAGGAAAATTGTCAGCTCACCACCCGAGACAACACCGCCTTTGTTCTCTGTCTGCAGGTTCAGGGTCAGCTGTGTGTTCTCCACTGTTGGACACAAAAAGCAGTGTGGATGGACAAACGCAAACGCACACCAAGGTGAAGATTCTGTAAGTTATGAGCTCCCACTTCACCAACTCTGGCCTCCCTGGCAACGTTTTTCACTGCATCTTCAAACTTGTCTTAAGGCATGGAAAAAGGAACATGGAGGAATATGCCTAACTGTTGTATCACGCTGCTGGGGAAGGATGTGTTTGATTTTTCTTCTAAACATTTTAGACATTAGGTTTGCTAGGTAATTTCTATATTACTTATATGTTTGCTTATATTTGCAGGACTGAAAGAAAAGAGTAAGAGATATTGATGGTGTGCAGAGGAAGAAAGCAGTTCCAAGCAGCATCCCCCAACCAGTATAGAGTGGGAGCGAAAAGAGTCTAAACAGGTCAAGAGACACTAAGGAAAAGTCATCAGAAATCATCTCTACATAAACAATTGTAGGGACTTTTTATTTGGGCTAAAAAGTTGGGTCTTTTTAATTAATTTTTTGGGGGGCCATGCCTCAAGGCATTCGGGGTCTAGTTCCCTGACCAGGGATTGAACCTGCACAGCCGCACGCCCCCCTGCACTGGAAGCACAGAGTCTCAATCACTGGACCACCAGGAAAGTTCTAAAATAGTTGTTTTTAAATTTTCAATCCTGGAAATGTTTTGCTTTGAAATAAGGGATAAAATAGTTTACAACAAAAGCTCAGTAAGGGCAAGTTAGCCCCCTAGTTACATGGTCCTGGCTGAGTTCCATAAGGAGAGACTAACGGACACCTGGCTCCACGAGTTGAGGTGAGAGGGCAGTTCAGAGTCACCCAGCCCCTAGAACACCAGGCAAGTTCAGCCCTATGGGCAAAGAAAAACCAGAACAAGCCAACACGAGGCAGAGGCACGAAACCCCAGGGGAGCTGGAAACTGCTGCACACACACACCCGACCCCACCACTGAGACCAGCCACACGGAATGGCCTCCATCCAGTTACTGCCCAGGATCCACGGCCTCCAGCTCAGGGCTGTTCAATAATTACCGAGAAAGGGCGGCGTTTATGAGAACTTCCAAAGAGTATGCAGTCCTTCCACGCCTCCCCACATCTTACAAAGCCAGACCAGGAAAATGCCATATATTCCAACTTCCCTCCCTGCCCACACTACCCATCAAACCACCACTTCATTTTATCTCTTAGTTGCTACTGTATTATTATAAGCTGGTTTTCTAGAACAAGGCAGGGTATGTATAAATAACTATCTCCATGAGCATTTCCTAGAGACAACCGCCCCCCACCAAAAAGAGTCTGCCCTGCACCTCTCTAAGAAACAGATACAGTCCTTTAAGAACTCAGACCCCCAAAAAAGTCTTGATCAATTCAAGGATCTAAGGTAGAAATCAGTTATCCTTCAGGTTTTCGAGCCCTCAAGGCATCTCTCCATTCCTTTAACTTTTCTTTCCTGCAATGGATCTCTCTGAATCCTTCTGAGTCTGTTTTCAATCAGTTTCACTACAGGGCTTGGTGAGTTTCAAATATTTCTAGAAATGAACATATGTAGTCTGAAAACTAGTTCCTTCAAAGACCCAAGAGGGACTTCCCTGTGGTCCAGTGACTAAGACTCCATGCTATTAATGCAGGGGATCAGTGTTTGCGCTCCAGTCAGGAAACTAAATCCCACATGTTGCAACTAAGACCTTGTGCAGCCAAATAAATATATATCTATTTTAATATTTCTATAGGACCTCCTCGGAGGCACAGTGGTTAAGAATCAGCCTGCCAATGCAGGTGATCCCCGGTAAGGGAAGATTTTACACGCTACAGAGCAACTAAGCCTACATGCCACAACTACTGAAGCCAGAGCATCTAGAGCCTGTGCTCCACAAGAGATGCTGCCACAATGAGAAACCCCTGCGCTGCAGTGAAGAGCAGCTCCCGCCTGTTGCAACTAGAGAAAGCATGCACACCACACTGAAGACCCAGCACACCAAAAATAAAATTTTTTAAGTTTCTGTAAAAGAACACTTGTAACCTGAAAACTAGTTCCTTCAAAAGTCCAAGAATGGAGATTCCTTTAAAAAACTAGGAATAGAACCATATGACCCAACAATTCCACTACTGGGCATATACCCTGAGAAAACTATAACTGAAAGAGACGCATGTGTTCCAAAGTCCATTCCAGCACTATTTACAATAGCTAGGACATGGAAGCAACCTAGATATCCATCGACAAATGGATAAAGAAGTTGTGGTGCATATATACAATAGAATATTACTCAGCCATAGAAAGAACACATTTGAGTCAATCCTAATGAGGAAATGAACCTAGAGCCTAGGTGAAGTAAGTCAGAAAGAGAAAAACAAATATCATATATTAACACATACATAGATTGGGGGCAGGAGGAGAAGGGGAAAACAGAGGATGAGACGGTTGGATGGTATCACCGACTTGATGGATATGAGTTTGGGTAAACTCCAGGAGCTGGTGATGGACAGGGAGGCCTGGCGTGCTGTGGTTCACAGGGTCGCAAAGAGTCGGACACAACTGAGTGACTGAACGGAACTGAACTGATACAGAATCTAAAAAGATGGTACTGATGAGCCTGTTTACAGGGCGGCAAATCGCTCAGACGGTAAAGAATCTGCCTGCTATACAGGACCTGGGTTTGATCCCTGGGTTGGGAAGATCCCCTAGAGAAGGGAATGGCTACCCACTCCAGTATTCTTGCCTGAAGAATACCAAGGACAGAGAAGCCTGGTGGGCTACAGTTCATGGGGTTGCAAAGAATCAGACGAGACTGAGTAACACTTTCAGTTTCACAGTGGAGACGCAGACAGAGAAAAGACTTGTGGACTCAGTCAGGGAAGAAGGTGGGATGAACTGAGAGAGTAGCATGCAAAAACATAAATTACCATATGTAAAACAAACAGCCACTGGAAATGTGCTAGGTTCTCTCCGACAACCGACAACCGGAGGTGGGGTGGATGGGGTGGGAGGTGAGAGGGAAGTTCAAGAGGCAGGGGAACATATGCATATCTATGGCTGGATGGTGCTAATGTATGGCAGAAACCAATGCAATACTGTAAAGCAATTATCCTCAATTAAAAAACAAAGTCCGAGAGAGCGGAAAGAACTGCGGCATTTGAACCAGCAGCATCATTTGCCAGCCATGCAAATGAGCCACCTTGGAAATGGACCCTTCAGCCTCAGTCTAGCGTTCAGATTATTGCAGCCCACCCAGTGTACTGAGTGCAACTTCATGGAAGAGCCCAGGCCAGACTGCCCAGCTAAGCCATTCCCAAAACTGACACCCTGAAACTATGAGGTAATAAATGTTTACTTTTTCTTTCATCAAGGAGCATCTCCCTGGTCTTCATGCTGAGATCCAGGGCATAAGTCCCTAGCAGGCAGTAGAGCTCAGAGGTTGAAGACAAGTACCAGTTAGGCAGACTGGATTCAACCACAGTAGCAGTTAGGCAGACTGGAATACTTACCTTGATCATTCGTCTCTCTACCTGCAAAACAGGAGGAGTAAGAACACACTTTCCAGAGAATATATGTTAAGAATTAAATAGTATCTAGTAGGTTCCTGGTAAGCTGTCATTTTTATTATGCCCCTGTTGTGTTGTTCCTTTAATAATTTTTAATTTAGAAGAAAGTTGTTTTTGGTCACATCATGCAGTATGTGGGATCTTAGTTCCCTGACCAGGGATCAAACTTGAGCCCTCTGCCCTGGAAGCATGGAGTCTTAACCACTGGACTGCCAGGGAAGTTCCTATTATCTCCCTGTTGATGGTCCTGTTTTTAGGCTGGAGAGTCAAAATTTCTTTTGATCTAACTCATTCATTGTATATTCACTCTTCTCCTGACCTTTCTAAGCCTTTTTCAGGCTTCGGCAAAAGAGTCAACAAAAGTCTTCCAAGGTCAGTCACATATCCATCACAAGGACAAATGGTCTTCCATCTTATTTCTAGGACACTTCCTAAAGATGTCAGGCATACCACTGTCAGAAATGTGCTGGGATAAACATTCTAAAAGGGTTCCTCAATTCCCTTCTTCGTATCTCAAAGGCCATCACTTTACAAGGAGAGTATAGGCACCTTCCTCCCTCCTTCCTGGAGGGATAATATTTGACAGGAAACTAGAGGAGCCCAAGGCCTCTTGCTACTAATCTCCACCTCCTGACAGCCACCCTGCTGTGGTCTCCTGACAAAGCCAGGGGCACAGACTGCATTTTCCTCTCCATTGGGCTCATGTCAAGGCGCCAACTCAATTACCTGTTCACCCTGTCGAGCAGTGTCATTATACACACATAGGTTCAGAAGTTACCCTACAAGTCTTGGAGACATATTTGACTTTCAAAAAGAGCCAGTGACGGGGGAGATTTTTCTCTTTAGTATTAGTAGCTCAGTCACGTCCAACTCTTTGCAAACCCATGGACTATAGCCCACCCGGCTCCTCTGTCCATGGAATTCTCCAGACAAGAATTCTGGAGTGGATAGCCATTCCCTTCTCCAAGGGAACTCCCCAAGCCAGGAATCACACCCAGGACTCTGGCACTGCAGGCAGATTCTTTAATGCTGAGCCACCAGGGAAGATCCCTTTAAACTAACAACATAACCCTCTAGTGCTTTATTTACTAAAAGAGAAACACTTCAGAGAGACCTCTGGCTGTTAGTGTCATAACCAAGTAACTGAATCGAGCATCACTAAGACTAAGGTCCATCTAGTCAAGGCTATGGTTTTTCCAGTGGTCATGTATGGATGTGAGAGTTGGACTATGAAGAAGGCTGAGCGCCGAAGAATTGATGCTTTTGAACTGTGGTGTTGGAGAAGACTCTTGAGAGTCCCTTGGACTTCGAGGAGATCCCACCAGTCCATTCTGAAGGAGATCAGCCCTGGGATTTCTTTGGAAGGACTGATGCTGAAGCTGAAGCTCCAGTACTTTGGCCACCTCATGCGAAGAGCTGACTCATTGGAAAAGACTCTGATGCTGGGAGGGATTGGGGGCAGGCAGAGAAGGGGATGACCGAGGATGAGATGGCTGGATGGCATCACTGACTCAATGGACGTGAGTCTGAGTGAACTCCGAGTGGTGGTGATGGACAGGGAGGCTTGGCGTGCTGTGATTCATGGGGTCGCAAAGAGTCAGACACGACTGAGCGACTGAACTGAACTGAACTGAAGAGCAAGACAATCCATCACCCACAGGCTTCCTGACGTGTTAAAGGATGAAGTACACAATAGGACTTTTAAAGTCTTATTATAGGACTTCCCTGGTGATCCAGTGGTTAAGAATTCATCTGCCAAAGCAGGGGACATGAGTTCAATCCCTGGTCCAGGAAGATCCCACATGTTGAGGGGCAACTAGAGAAAGTCTCTGGGCAGCAATGAAGACCCAACACAGCCAAATAAATAAATAGTCTTCTTACAAAAGCATTTAACCTGAATCCAATCAGGCCACTAAACCTCCTCCCCAGATTACATGAAATAAGGGGACAGAGGAACAAATTCAGCAATACCACAAGACAGCAATCAGATTAACCCAGAATATGGGACATCTATAGGGCAACTATCCCAGGCTCCCTGAAAAGCCAATGCCATTAAAAACATTTAAAATGGGAGGTGGGACAGGCAGGAAGAAGACTCTTGGATTTAAAGGAACATAACTACCAAATGTCTTGTGTGAATTCTGACTAAGTCTTAGTTTGAAAAATATAGTCTTGGGACGAATGGAGAAATTCGTATCCAGGTTGGATATTGAATGATGTCTTTAATTATCATTTATTTTCTTAGGTTCAGTAACAGCACTATGTCTGTATTTAGGAATGGTTTAATTCTTGGGAGATCAAAGAGTAAATTAGGATGATATCTGCACGCTCATGGTTTTGTAGGCTGGAAGAAGCACAAGCTGGAATCAAGATGGCCAGGAGAAATATCAATGACCTGATATATGCAGATGATACCACCCTTATGGCAGAAAGTGAAGAGAAACTAAAAAGCCTCTTGATGAGAGAGGAGAGTGAAAAAGTTGGCTTAAAACTCAACATTCAGAAAACTAAGATCATGGCATCTGGTTCCATCACTTCATGGAAACAGATGGGGAAACAGTGCAAACAGTGTGAGACTTTATTTTTTGGGGGGGCTCCAAAATCACTGCAGATGGTAATTACAGCCAGTAAATTAAGATGCTTACTCCTTGGAAGGAAAGTTATGACCAACCTAGATAGCATATTAAAAAAAGCAGAGATATTACTTTGCCAACAAAGGTCCATCTAGTCAAGGCTATGGTTTTTCCAGTGGTCATATATGGATGTGAGAGTTGGACTGTGAAGAAAGCTGAGCGCCAGAGAATTGATGCTTTTGAACTGTGGTGTTGGAGAAGACTCTTGAGAGTCCCTTGGACTGCAAAGAGATCCAACCAGTCCATCCTAAAGGAGATCAGTCCTGGATGTTCATTAGAAGGACTGATGCTGTCTCTTATACACATCTAGATGTGTATAAGAGACAGGCAGCAGTANAGGCTGGAAGAAGCACAAGCTGGAATCAAGATGGCCAGGAGAAATATCAATGACCTGATATATGCAGATGATACCACCCTTATGGCAGAAAGTGAAGAGAAACTAAAAAGCCTCTTGATGAGAGAGGAGAGTGAAAAAGTTGGCTTAAAACTCAACATTCAGAAAACTAAGATCATGGCATCTGGTTCCATCACTTCATGGAAACAGATGGGGAAACAGTGCAAACAGTGTGAGACTTTATTTTTTGGGGGGGCTCCAAAATCACTGCAGATGGTAATTACAGCCAGTAAATTAAGATGCTTACTCCTTGGAAGGAAAGTTATGACCAACCTAGATAGCATATTAAAAAAAGCAGAGATATTACTTTGCCAACAAAGGTCCATCTAGTCAAGGCTATGGTTTTTCCAGTGGTCATATATGGATGTGAGAGTTGGACTGTGAAGAAAGCTGAGCGCCAGAGAATTGATGCTTTTGAACTGTGGTGTTGGAGAAGACTCTTGAGAGTCCCTTGGACTGCAAAGAGATCCAACCAGTCCATCCTAAAGGAGACCAGTCCTGGGTGCTCATCGAAAGGATTGATGCTGAGGCTGAAACTCCAATACTTTGGCCACCTCATGTGAAGAGTTGACTCCTTGGAAAAGACCCTGAGGCTGGGAGGGATTGGGGGCAGGCAGAGAAGGGGACTACAGAGGATGAGAGGCTGGAGGGCATCACTGACTCATGTACATGAGGTTGAGTGAACTCTGGGTGGTGGTGATGGACAGGGAGGCCTGGTGTGCTGTGGTTCATGGGGTCACAAAGAGTCAGACATGACTGAGTGACTGAACTGAACCGAGACAAGTTTTTTGGAGTGAAGTGTCATGATATCTGCAATTTACCTTCAAGTGGTTCAGGGAGAAAAAAAAAAAAATGCACACATTCAGAGGCTCACACACAGAGGTAAAACACATGCACCAAATTCTTAACAAGTGTTGGTTCTTGGTGGAGGGCATTTGGGTGTTCATTGTGTGATTCTTTTGATTCTTCTGTACGTTGAAAAAACTGCATGTTAAAAAGCTGGGAAAGGGTTTTTTTTTTTTTTAATTGGCAAGGCTATTACAAAATTAAACCTCTGAGAACAGAACACTCTATTATTCTCTTAAAAAAAAAAAAACACCTGAGCCAGGAGAACTCTACAATGCATAATGGGACTAAAGAAACCATTAGCTAATTGAGTGACAGACTCGAGCATACAGGGGAGGCTGAAAGAAGTGTGGCTGGAAAACATATACTGGAATCTGAGCTATAAATAGCAGCCTTAGCCACCTCGCCTCTGGGGCCCTCAGGTTTCACTCCAGCCATGCCATGCACTCCACAAAGGGCCTTTCTCTTGCACCAGGTCTTCCCCGGACCTTTTCAGGCACTGCTCAAAAATCAAAAAGCTGATGAAAACATGGGTGTTATAAGTCGAGTTCCAGAACCGGAACCAGATTCAGCATCAGAGGCTCACTGACCTCCTTCAATCTCGTGCAGCCCTGCTCCATCTGTGGTCATGCCATTCACATGTGTATAGCGAGTGAGCACTCACTCTTCTGGTCTCTGACATCCAACAGGTAGGGAAGAGACAAAATGCTGTGCCCCTGGGTGTTTATATTCTAGCTGAGGCAAACAGACATTATCCATTTTTTTAGTACATCACATAATCCATTAGACTGCAGCAAATGCAGTAGGAAAAAAAAAAAGAAAGGAGGGAAAGAGATGGGGAGTGACACAGGCTGAAGGAAGCCCTGGGGTGGTGAGAAAGTCTCACCAGGAAGGTGACAGTGAAGCAAAGACTTAAAGAACAATGAGGCAGGGGTGCCATGTCTCTGTCTGGAGGAAGGATATTCCAGGCAGAGAAAGTGAGACACAGGGGCCCCAAATAGGGGCCACACCTGACTGGTCTGAGCAAGGGCAGGGAGGCCGCTGTGGCTGGAGTGGATGAGGAAAGACAGAAGCAGGCGATGAGGGCGGTGGGAAGCTGGAACTCACAAGGAAGGTCTTGGAGCCCTGGCGAAGTGTCTGGCGTTTACTCTGTGTGAGACCGGGAGCCACCAGAGGGTTGTGAACAAGGAAGGGAGGTGATACCTGTGGCAGCACCGTCACGCTGGTTGCAGGAGGAGCGAGAGAGGAAGCAAATGAGACCAGGGAGGAGGTCATGACGGGCAGCCAGTCCAAGTGATGGCAGTGTCTCCTGGGTATGGGGTGCCAAAGGGAAACACGCCTCTCCTCCTTGCCAGCATGTGTTAAGAAAGCCCTGTGGCTGCCCACCTAGCACACCGGCCAAGCTCCACTGGCCCACCAGCCTCTTGGAATCAAAGCTCTGGGCACATCACTGGCAGGGGCTACAAAAAGTGCCCACTTAGAGCATGGCTGGAAGAAGTCAGGTTCAGTTACTATCAAGTGGAACACATATATACCATGAAAAATTCTCACTGGCAAGAGACTTTAGTTCCTTGAGGAAAGCTGATATTTCTTCTCTTCTGTTCTACAAGAACCCTCTGGTTACCAACACCTTGTGATGCTACTTTCTGGAGGCCAAAGATAGCGGTGGGGTTAGATATTAGAAGCTAGGGGGAAAGAATTAGGAAAATCTTCAAGTACTGTGCCAGGAAATCTCTTTAAAAGCTGGCAAACTGGGAGAGACAGGAAGATATTAGGTGCTTCCTCCTGGAAGCACACATCACCTCACCAAGTAGGGATTCATGAACTACTCTTGCCACTTTTGTGATGCTTGACATTTTCCAGAATAGTTTTGGGGTTTTTTTTTCTTTAGCCAGCATACTAAAGAACAGAGATTGTAAACTTAAAAAAAAAAAATTTAACATTACCTACACATCTTGAAAAACAAAAAGGAAGAAAATAGACAATCAAGCTGCTTAAGGTGTAGCTCTTGACTCTTACTTTGAGAAGCTTGCAAAGCTTCAGATTTGCAAGTGGCTTCAGGTTAATAATTTCCTATTGGGAAGAGTTGTTACGTGCAACGAGGATGAGTAATATTTTTCTAAGAGTTACTTTTTCCCTTTCCTGACTTGGACTTTTTAATATGTTTTTTGCATATGGTACCAATAAGTATAGATGAACAGAGCATGGAAGCTACCTTCTTCATTCCCACAGAAGAAGAAAAAAGAAATCACATATGTCAGGACTGCCAAACTGTGCCCTTATAATGCAGTTCACTTAAATCCAAAACCCCTACCTGGACAGTCTCACCATCAAGTACAAAAGGACTTGCTACTTAAGAATCATCTTCTATCGTGACTGTCCCTCCCTCCTCTCATACCCTCCAAAATGCATATGCACATATACACTTCTATCTGATAAAAAGAAAAATATTTTCTTCCCTTGTTCTTCCTGACTCAGAATACAAATGTAAGGATCAACCTGGAAATTTGAGAAAAACCCAACAGGACACAAAGTAGGATACTTTTAGGGGAGACCAAGTCCTCTCGGGCCAGGATTCTCAGAAGAAGCCTGATGAAGACGTGACTAACTTGGCCTTAACAGAGCTGTTCAGTGGAGCAAACAAACCTCCTTCTTCCTGCCTCCTTCTGCCCTTGATCCCACAGGCCCATCAGAAGAAAGTGAAAATAAGCAGGGCATTCATTAACAGGTCAGTGTTCCTTCTACACAGAGCTGTGAAACACTGGTGCACAGAGAAACGGAACTGCAGGAAATTCCAGAAGGGCAGAGAGTAAACAGACTCCTTTCCCTTTCCTGGTTCCCCGTTAACTCAGACACACACAGGCTGGAGACTACCCCAGGTTTAAAGAGAACACCCTTTCACGTTCCCTACTCAGTAAAGGAAGCCAAGGGGCTTCCAGGATTTACTGTTAACGATGTCTCTTTGGCTTCCAACCTCAGTTGGAGCCTAACAAGAGAAAGCCTTTTCTACCAGGCTAGCAGCAGGTCATAAACACTGGAATTCCTGTTGGGGTACCAATGTTGACTTTGCTTCACCCCCACCTTCCTGCGGCCCCCGTCACTCATGCCCTCTTCCCAGAGCACAAGGTGTAAGAGTCCTAGTGTGGCCTGGAAGTTTCTTCTGAAGGCTAACGCTGCGAATCCATTCTTAATAATCATCTCTAAATTAAAGTCTTGGCTGACAGAGGGTTGCATTAACTCCTCCAGAAATGAGAAGAGCTTCATTTCACAAAGTGTGTGAACTTTTCTTTTTTTTCTTGTGCATTCATTCAAGATGCATTTTCTGGGCATCAACTATTGACACTGCTAGAAGCTGTGTTATCATGAAGAATGGAAATAGACATGGTCTCTGCTTTTAGAAACCTCACCAAGTCAGTGATAAAAACAGAAATCAGTAAATAACCTCACAGAGAAATGTAAAGCTGCAGCTGTGAAACAGATTTCATGCAGGAGACCTTATGGTGCCATGAGCACTGGACACTTGGCCTGGTCAGAGCATCAGGAAAAGGTTCCTGAGGAACTGACAACTCAGCTGCGATCTGAAGTCTCAGGGAGAAAGCCAGCAGGTTTGGGGGGTGGGTGTGAAGCAGGCTGGACGGGCACATCTTCGGGCAGAGAGATGCATCTGGGAAACTGAACAGAGACGAGTGTGTGTAGGTGGAATGGGATGCGATCTGAATGGGGCTGGAGAGCCAGGTGGTGACCAGATGTGGCAGTGGCTTGTGGGCCCCAATGTTGAAGTCGTTCTCTATCCTAACAGCAGCAGCATGGTACTTAACAGTTTTTAATTAATTGAGGTGTGACAACATCAGCTTCATGATTTTGAAAATCAGTCCACAGCATAGAAAACAGACTGGAGGGGAGTAAGAGTAGATGCAGGCAGAGCAGATAGGAGGCCAGAGGGAAGGATCAGACTGGTAGAGGCGGAGGTTTTAGAAGTGGACAGACTTGCAAAGGTAAAAACCAAGAGAACCAGTAAACAGACCAGCAAAGAGGGTGGACAAGAGGAGTGGATTGTAGCTCAGTTGGTAAAGAATCTGCCTGCCATGCAGGAGAGCCGGGTTCAATTCCTGGGTCAGGAAGATCCTCTGGAGAAGGGAATGGCAACCCACTCCAGTATTCTTGCCTGGAGGATCCCATGGACAGAAGAGCCTGGCAGCTTACAGTCCACAGGGTTGCAAGAGTCGGACATGACTTAGTGACAGAGACAGAGACCACCAAGAGGAGTGGAGGGATCAAAGGCAATTCCTGGGTTTCTAACTTACTTAATTGGGCAAATGGAGGACCTATACATTGAAATATGAAACACCAGAAGAGGCTAGGTCCAGGGAAGAGGGGATAAGTTCAGATTTGAACACACTGAATCTGAGGTGCCTCTGACGTATCCACAAAGAGACAGCAAGACAGCAGTCAGGCACTGGATACAGATCTCAGAGGGAAGGTCTAGGCTGGAGATTCAAACCTATGAGTCACCTGCACAAGACAGTTATGCATAAAGAGGATAGGAATGTGAAAACAGAAGAGGATGGAATGGTAGGAAACTCAGGTCATAGTCAAACAGATGAAGATGACCTTGCAAAGAAGACAGAGAAGAACAGACAGAGAAGCAGCAGCAAAGTCAGAAAGGAGTCCTGAGAAGGCAGGAAAGGGTGGGCTCCAAAGCATGGATGGAGAGTCTGCCCTTCAGATGGGAGGAAGAGGGATAGCTCGCCATCAACCACAAGAATTGGGAGGAGAGGTTAGGCACACATACCCTCATTTCAGTTCATGACAGATTCATCAATCATGATTGCCCTAATTTTTTTTTTTGGTAGCTTTAAACTCTTTATTTTGTACTGGGATATAGCTGATTAACATTGCTTTTTTAGAGGCAGGGTCCAAGTGTTCTAAATTCCAAGCCCCTACAGCTACAAATGCTTTTCTCTACTCGCAAAAAAAAAAATAAAAAAACACCCGTGTAAACACTCCAGAACCAGCTATTCATCAGAGTTATCTATCTAATAAGTACATTATAGACAAGGAGTCTCTCTTGAATCAACAGTGTCCTCTTAACACAGGAAACAAAAAAAAAATGAAAAAATGCCTTATCTGTCTTGGTGAAACTCACTGTTTGTCAAGCTATCGCCTATTTTTAAAGTGACTTAGGGGGAATAAATATAGATCCGGGAAAGGTACATCTTTAGAATAAACTGTCAGTTTACATGACTTATTCCTGCCTTGTCACCAGAAGCCCTCTTCCTCAAGCNAATGAAAAAATGCCTTATCTGTCTTGGTGAAACTCACTGTTTGTCAAGCTATCGCCTATTTTTAAAGTGACTTAGGGGGAATAAATATAGATCCGGGAAAGGTACATCTTTAGAATAAACTGTCAGTTTACATGACTTATTCCTGCCTTGTCACCAGAAGCCCTCTTCCTCAAGCTGGACAAAGTCCTCATCACCCATTAATTCCTAGGATTCCTAGACCAGGCCTGTCTTAGCAGCTCATCCATTCTGTGCGCCTTCAGGGAACCTGGGCAACCACATCATCCCTCTCCATTGCACAGAATCTAGGCTTTGTGTTTTAAATACAGTAGAGACTGGTTTTCAATGAACAAACCTCCTTTTCAACCGCATCTGAACAGCAAAATGTAGGAGGCCAGCTAGAAGAGAACTTCCATGGTTTAGGTTCTGCTTTTTAAAAAATCAGCAGAGTGAGGACTTCTTGGTGGTCCAGTGGCTAAGACTCCACCCTCCCAATGCAGGGGGCCCAGGTTTGATCCCTGGTTAGGGAACTAGATCCCACATGCAGTAACAGAGCCTGCATGCCACGACAAAGAGTGAAGATCCTGCATGCTGCAAGTAAGACCTGGAGAAGCCAAATAAATGAATACAATTTTTTTCTAATTAGCATAGAGGAGGAATTGAATGAAGCCAGTCAAAAAGTAACTACCTCTAGTCGTAAGATCAGTAAAGACTGCGGGCGCGATGAACAGCATGGTGACTACAGCTAACACTGCTATACGGCCTCCTGAAAAAATGCTAAGACAGAGACAGAGACCGCACCATCAGATGCAGTGTTTCAGGGCTGTTTTGTTGGGTTTTTTCTTTTTTTTTTCTGGCGAGGAGAAGCTCATATCCAGGCAACAGTCTTGTTTTCCTATCACCCATTCCAGGTTCTCTGCAAGGCTCCCATTTCATGTCTGAAACAGCAGTCAATTCAAAAGTGGATTGTAATGATCAGAGATAGCATGGGCCCTCTAGGAGACAGCTCAGCACCACAGTATGACAGGCTTCAGAGGACTGGCGGAAGTTTCTAGAACTGCACACACGGTACAAACTAGCAATCTGGTTTAGAAGAAAAGTCTCCTAAATCTTCCTTGAGTACCTCTGGAGATGAGCAACGTCCAATGTGACGGCCATAAGCCACATGTGGTCAGTGAGTGCTAGCAATGTGGCTGGTCCAGATTGAGGTGTGCTGGGCATATAAACAACACACCATATACCAAACAACATATATCAAACAACAACACATATATCAAACTGGCAACACTTGGGATATACTAGACTGAAGAAAAGTGTTAGTTGCCCAGTCATGTCTGACTCTGCAACCCCATGGACTGCAGATCACCAGATTCCTAAGTTCATGGAATTCTCCAGGCAAGAACACTGGCGTAGGTTGCCATTTCCTTCTCCTGGACCGAAGAGAGCAGATCATTAAAACTGATTTGACCCTCTTGTTTCTGTTTTTACTCTCTTTGATGTGGCTACTAGAAAACTCTAGGTTACGTATGTGGCTCACTTCTCATTTTTAATGGACAGTGCTGCTCAGGTGCCCCCTTCCTGCCATTTGTGGGGCCATAATCATGAGTGGCTCTCACTGCCCAGGCCCAGCCGGCGTTCTCTGTGTGACCTGGGTGAACCAAGTTCGTTCCTGCCTCAAAGCTTCCTTCAGCCTGGAATGCTTTTCTACTGTTGGCTTGGACAATCACTTCTCATTCTTCTACAGTTCTGGTGTCGCCTCCCCCAGGAAGCGTCCTCAACAGCCCCTGTCCCCAGGCTGGGTTAAGTACCCTGTACTTTTCCTCCATTGTATCTGTCACAACAGCAACAGTCTGCGCTGGCTGCCTGTCCAGTCTGTCCACTCTCCTTTCTATATCCGAAATTCTAAAACGCCTGCCTTAGTTCACTGCTGCATCTCCAGCATCCAAGCTGGTGCTTAAAGGGACTTACTGTGCGAACACTGACAAATAAAGAAGGGGGACTTCCCCGGTGATCCAGTGGTTAAGACTCCACGTCTCCCAATGCAGAAGGCATGGGTTCAACCCCTGGTTGGGGAACTAGGATCCCTCATTCCACATAGTATGGGCAAAAAATAAATAAATAAAAAGAAGACAGAAATTTTTCTGTCCCACAAAACTCTGATCCAAAACTGACAAATTCGCACGTCTAAGGAGGGAAAAAAAAGAAGGAGAAAACTATCTGACCACATACTATGGATTAAAATGCAAAAGTTCTCAATATATCTCAAGAAAAAGAACAAAGGGGATCGCCTTGGTAGACATTCATGCTTTGAGGGGTGGAATCACTCTTTGTTTAAATACACATTCCCATGAGGCTGACTGCCCTCCAAAGCCGATAAGTTTACAGAACACTCTGGAGGCGGCCTGAAACCCCAGGCTACACTGGGGCAGCCACGTACCGCGGGAAAGGCTTTCCTGACAGAAAAAGCTTTTTCTTCTTTTCTCAAGTGAGGCTCCACAAGGCAGCCTCTCAGCCAGTGACACAGAGAACAGGTCTGTTTTCACATGCGTTGCTGGGGCCTGTGTGTTTACTCTTTGAGACTCCTGGCTAAAAGGACCTTTTCTTTTGACCAGCTCTCCACTGACACCAAAACCACGGATGGGCCCGGCTGTAACTCTGAGAAGCCGGCGGGGGGAAGGGGGGGTCTGGAGGAGGGGGA
>SJYA01002795.1:4034498-4074883 GCA_006410615.1 Neotragus moschatus | reverse complement strand
GGGGGTCTGGAGGAGGGGGAGGGGGTGGCTTCTGGCTTCTTCGGGAATTCCTTGAGGTTCTGGCTTGGCCGTATCTGTCCTGAGGTGCACGGTGATGGAAAGCAATGCACAGGGAGCTTTTCAGAGACTGTTACAGACAGGTTTAAATCCTAGTGCCTGGCAGCTGGTGCCAATCAAGGAAAACAGTAGTCACCGACGTAACTGTGACCAGAAGGAGGCAAAAATGAAACAAAGCCTTCTGCATTTAGAGGCTGGGGATGGACTCTGAACAACGTCTCCTGAGAGGGCACCCAGCACCACCCTGGTCCCATCTCTGCTTCAGCCACAACACAGGCCACAAAACCTTAGTCACACAAAGAGATGTTCGTCCTCACTAATCTAATTAAGTTTGCCTATTTTATATATATGATATACTAATACTAAATATTATCAGATTACATTATATTGTATTAGTATCTTCTTTGTGCTTTAGTCACAGGGCTAGGGGATATACAAGAGTTAACAAAAACCAGACTTCTCTGGTGGTCCAGTGGTTAAGACTCCACACTTCTACTACAGACGTGGGTTCATACCCTGGGGAAGCTCTGCAAGTTGCAAAGTGTGGTCAAAAATAAAATAAACAAACATGTTATATCAGGTAATCACTAAGATTTAAAAAAAAAAAAAAGAAAAGAGTCAATAAAAACCAAACAGTAACTGCCCTCATGGAGCTAACATACCAGTTATAGAGGACAATAAGTCAGATAAATAAGTAAAATATATATCATATGGCATGTGTGTGCTCAGACACTCAGTCATGTCCAGCTTCTGTGACCCCATGAACTTTAGCCTGCCAGGATCCTCTGTCCATGGGATTTTCCAGGCAAGGAAACTAGAATGGGTTGCCATTTCCTCCTCTAGATCTTCCTGACCCAGGGATTGAACCCATGTTTCCTACATTGGCATGCAGATTCTTTACCACTGAGCCACGTGGGAAGTCCAGGAAAGCAGGTAGCTCAGCTTTTACCACGTTAATTTGAGGACACTGAGTAGACAGCTGAAAACACAAGGCTGCCCAAGGAAAAGCAAAGGGTACCAGTCATAGGTGTGCAGACCTAATTTATAGTCATGAGGCCAGATAAGATCGTGAAAGGAAAAAGTACAAATTAACGGTGGATGTAAAACTAGGTCACTTGGAGTATCCCNCACGTTAATTTGAGGACACTGAGTAGACAGCTGAAAACACAAGGCTGCCCAAGGAAAAGCAAAGGGTACCAGTCATAGGTGTGCAGACCTAATTTATAGTCATGAGGCCAGATAAGATCGTGAAAGGAAAAAGTACAAATTAACGGTGGATGTAAAACTAGGTCACTTGGAGTATCCCAATGTTTTCAGACTGGAGAGAAAGAAACTAGTCAAGGAGACTGGAAAAGAGTTACCGGAGAGAGAGAGAGACAGAACACCATCCAGACATGGTATCCTGAAAACCAAATGACAAGAGTAGGTCAGGGAGGAGCGATGGATTCCAACTCAAGAAATGAGAACTGAGCCACACAGAGGCGACCACAGACTTGGTACAATATTTGCAGCAGGGTAGCAAGAGTAAAAGCCTGCCTGAGAGTTCCTCAAGAAGGAAATGAGAGGAGAAAAGAAAAGAGATGCAAATTAAAGTAAGAGAAATCACCTGTTGTAGCCAAACAGACTGGCAGAGGTTAAAAGATGGGCAATGCCCATCACCACTCGGGGTAAGAGAAACAAGTACATGTGCACACACACAGTGGGCAGACCCAGGCCGTGGGTATCATGAAACCTGCAACTCGCCTGCCTTCTGACCCAGCAATGAATGCCCAGGAATTTACTACCCTAAGAAAAATGACAGGAAAACAAAGGTATCTTTACAAGAACTTACTGAAAAGTCGTGCTTATAGTAGTAAAGGAGAAACGGCCAACAATAAAAGATCTGTTAAACTATGGTACATTCATAGCAAAAAAATGCTATTGGAGCCATTAAAAGGATCTAGTTTCACTGAAGTAGAAAAACTGGGTGGAAAAAAGCAAGTTACAAGGCAATATGTATAGTCAGTTCCCAGTTTGGGAAAAAAGTTATATATTCACACATACAAACATACATACATGATTGACATACCCAAAAAAGCTGAGTGGATATATAACAAAATATTAACCAGGTTAGCTCTGAATAAAAAAATTGTCCATGTACCTTGTCAATTTTGCTGTGAACCTAAAATTGTTCTAAAAAATTATCTTTAAAATGATGCTCCAAAGAAGACATACAGATGGCTAACAAACACATGAAAAGATGCTCAACATCACTCATTATCAGAGAAATGCAAATCAAAACCACAGTGAGGTACCATCACACACTGGTCAAAATGGTTGTTATCAAAAAGTCTACAAACAATAAATGCTGGAGAGGGTGTGGAGAAAAGGGAACCCTCTTACACTGTTGGTGGGAATGTAAACTAGTACAACCACTATGGAGAACAGTGTGGAGAGTCCTTAAAAAACTGGAAATAGAACTGACATATGATCCAGCAATCCCACTGCTGGGCATACACACTGAGGAAACCAGAATTGAAAGAGACACGTGTACCTTAATGTTCATCGCAGCACTGTTTATAATAGCCAGGACATGGAAGCAACCTAGATGTCCATCAGCAGATGAATGGATAAGCAAGCTGTGGTACATACACACAATGGAGTATTACTCAGCCATTTGAATCAGTTCTAATGAGGTGGATGAAACTGCAGCCTATTATATAGAGTGAAGTAAGTCAGAAAGAAAAACACCAATACAGTATACTAATGCATATATATGGAATTTAGAAAGATGGTAACGATGACCCTATATGCGAGACAGCAAAAGAGACACAGAAGTATAGAACAGTCTTTTGGACTCTGTGGGAAAAGGCGAGGGTGGGATGATTTGAGAGAATAGCACTGAAATATGTATATTATCATATATGAAAACTAGATCGCCAGTCCAGGTTCAATGCATGAGACAGGGTGCTCAGGACTGGTGCACTGGGATGACCCTGAGGGATGGGATGGGGAGGGAGGAGGAGGGGGATTCAGGTTGGGGAACACGTGTACACCCATGGCTGATTCATGTCAATGTGCGGCAAAAACCACTACAATACTGTAAAATAATTAGCCTCCAATTAAAATAAATTAAAAAAATAAAATAAAATGATACAAATAAACTTATTTACAAAACAGAAAGAAACTCACAGACTTTTTGAGAACAAACTTATAGTTGCTAGGGGGAAGGATCTGGGGAAGGGACAGTTAAGAGAGTTTGGGATGGACATGTACACACTGCTATATTTAAAATAGATAACCAATAAGAATCTACTGTTATAGCACATGGAACTCTGCTCAATATTATGTGGCAGCCTGGATGGGAGGAGAGTTGGGGGAAAATGGATATATGTACATGTATGGCCGAGTCCCTTCACTGTTCCCCTGAAATTATCACAACACTATTTGTTAACTGGCTATTAAAAAAAAAAAAAAAAGTCTAAAAAACACAAACATCCATTGGAGTTCATAACAACAAAGTATGAGTTGAAGCTTTGTAGGGAAAAAATAAAATTTCCAGTGATTTTTAACCTTCTCCTTCTTTGGAAGGTTTCCCTGGTGGCTCAGATGGTAAAGAATCTGCCTGCAATGCAGGAGACCCAGGTTTGATCCCTGGGTTGGTCAAGATCCCCTGGAGAAGGAAATGGCAACCCACTCTGGTATTCTTGCCTGGAGTATTCCAGGGACAGAGGACCCTTACAGGCTACAGTCCATGGGGTCACAAAGAGTTGGACACAACTGAGAGACTGACATTTTCACTTTCTTTNCTTACAAAACAGAAAGAAACTCACAGACTTTTTGAGAACAAACTTATAGTTGCTAGGGGGAAGGATCTGGGGAAGGGACAGTTAAGAGAGTTTGGGATGGACATGTACACACTGCTATATTTAAAATAGATAACCAATAAGAATCTACTATTATAGCACATGGAACTCTGCTCAATATTATGTGGCAGCCTGGATGGGAGGAGAGTTGGGGGAAAATGGATATATGTACATGTATGGCCGAGTCCCTTCACTGTTCCCCTGAAATTATCACAACACTATTTGTTAACTGGCTATTAAAAAAAAAAAAAAAAGTCTAAAAAACACAAACATCCATTGGAGTTCATAACAACAAAGTATGAGTTGAAGCTTTGTAGGGAAAAAATAAAATTTCCAGTGATTTTTAACCTTCTCCTTCTTTGGAAGGTTTCCCTGGTGGCTCAGATGGTAAAGAATCTGCCTGCAATGCAGGAGACCCAGGTTTGATCCCTGGGTTGGTCAAGATCCCCTGGAGAAGGAAATGGCAACCCACTCTGGTATTCTTGCCTGGAGTATTCCAGGGACAGAGGACCCTTACAGGCTACAGTCCATGGGGTCACAAAGAGTTGGACACAACTGAGAGACTGACATTTTCACTTTCTTTGGTTGCAGACAAAGACTCAGAGACCAAAAGGCCTAGGTTAAATCCCAGCTCTGCCACCACTTCCTATGTGATCTTGGGCAAGCAACATAATACCTGCCTATATCTACCTATCATCTAAGGGGATAGCAGTACACCCTACCTGATAGGTATACAGGAGGATTAAATGGAAAGAATATATATAATATTATATTATACTATAGCATAGTATAGTATGTTGTATATATAATCTTAAGAATTCAGAACAATACCTGGTACATACTGAGCACTCACAAAGTTTTTTTTTTTTTCAATAAGCATGAAAAAAAAATGTCTCCCATTTGCACATACAACCAAGTGTGGATCAAAAATATTCAGGAAAGGACTTCCTTGGTGGTCCACCAGCTAAGACTCTGCACTCCCGATACAGGGGGCTCGGGTCCAATCCCTGGGCAGGGAACTAGATCCCACATGCAGTAACTAAGAGTTCACATGCCACAACAAAGATCAAAGATCCTGCAAGCTGCAACTAAGACCCAGCACAGCCAGATTAAATAAATAATTAATTTTTTAGTAAATATTCAGGGAAAAGAAATTTCAGAAGGTTCCCAGAAGTTAACTGTGAACTTGCTGTGCTCCAGCTACTATTTACAAAGCACTTAGGTTGTATTAGGGCTTCCCTGGTGGTTCAGACGGTAAAGCATCTGCCTGCAATGTGGGAGACCCGGGTTCATCGCTGTGTCAGGAAGATCCCCTGGAGAAGGAAATGGCAACCTACTCCAGTACTCTTGCCTAGAAAACTCCATGGATGGAGGAGCCCGGTAGGCTACAGTCCATGAGGTCGCAGAGTCAGACACGACTGAATGACTTCATTTTCTCTTTCTTTATGTTGTATTAGGTGTTATGGGTAATTGAGACATGATTTAAAGTATATGGGGGTATGTGCACAGGTTATATGCAAATACTATGCCATTTACAGACGCGATTTGAGCACAAAGGCACCCCACTCCAGTACTCTTGCCTGGAAAATTCCATGGACGGAGGAGCCTGGTAGGTTGCAGTCCACTGGGTCGCTAGGAGTCGGACATGACTAAGCGACTTCACTTTCACTTTTCACTTTCATGCACTGGAGAAGGAAATGGCAAACCACTCCAGTATTCTTGCCTGGAGAATCCCAGGGACAGGGAAGCCTGGTGGGCTGCCGTCTATGGGGTCACACAGAGTCGGACACAACTGAAGCGACTTAGCAGCGACTTAGCAGCAGCAGCAGCAGCAGACTGTGGTATTGGGGGTAGGGGGTCCCACAGACACTGAGGGACGACTATAATGTTTTCAATTTTGGGAGCAAGGCTGAATTTCTCAGAAGTCTTCTGTGAGCATTCCATAAGACTGAAATAATTAGCTCTTAGTGGTTTGCTAGGTTCATAAAAGTAACTACTTGGCTATGCCAGGACTGGTTTGGCCATTTCTCCCATCAGGCCTAATCAAGACACTGGAGTTTGTAGCTATGTTCTAAATAACAGCTCCCTAGCAGTTTACAAGACTGTCACATCCTTCCTTTCACTTTTGTCTTTTGCTCGCCTGCTCCTCATCTAAAGAAACTGTGAATAATTTCTCAAATTTAGAACTGTTTTTAACTGAGGAGCAATTTTTTGAAATTTTCTCTCTGCTCTGACTCAGGTTCCAAAGATCAGTGATTTTATTTATCTTTCAGTTGAAAAACTGGAAAAACAGTGTGTTTACTTTAAAACAAATGCAAGCACTGTCTGTCAGGCCTGCCTCCTTGCGATGCCCACCCACCAGAACACTTTATCCTCAGAGGGAGGGAGGCAGTGTAGCCCGTGTGACTGGCCTATCTGTTCTCGGAACATAAAGTGCAGCAACAGCCCTCTGCTTAAAAGATTTTTAAATAAATAGGGAGCTGTTTGCTTTTTCTCTCTCTCATTTTTTTTTAAATCTGGGAGACACACATGGGGAAAGAAAACAGACACATATTGAAAAGGAAGAGCTAAGCAAGGAGCTTTTCACAGGCACTTCATTTGTCACAGAGGTCTGGGTTCAACAATTCTCAAACCACCTCCTATGTATATAGAACTGAGCAAGTGAGTAAATATATGGATGATGGTGAGAGCCAGGGTTCTCTACGGAAAGGAGGAAAGTTAGAAAGAACCCTGTGAGGTTGAATTACCAATCGCAGCATGAATTTATCATGTAGAATACTGGATTGGCCAAAACGTTCATTTGGGTTTTTCCATAAGACATTACAGTGAAACCTGAAAGAACCTTCTGGCCAATCCAATATACGGGCACAGAAATACGTGTGTCTGGTGTGTCTGTGTGTGTGTGTCTGTGTGTGTGGGGGTGTGTGTGTGTATGGACACAGAAACACGTGTGTGTGTATGTATGGGCACAGAAATATGTGGGGGGGGGCACAGAAATACGTGTGTGTGTGTGTGTGTGTGTGTACATAAAATCTTTTAGGAAGATTTAAGGCTCAAAAGCCAAGAACATTTTGAAGAAAAAGAGCAGTGAGAAGAATTCTGTCCAGGGATTTCCCTGGTGGTCCACTGGTTTAGAATCCGCCTTGCAATGCAAGAGACATGGATTTTGATCCCTGGTGGGGAAACTAAGATCCCACGTGCCACAGAGCAACTAAGTCCATGCGCCACAACAAGAGAGTCCATACCCTGCAACAAAAGATCCCACATGATACAACTAAGACCTGATGTAGCCAAATAAATAAATAAAAAGAAGAGAGATGTCCAACCTGAGACTGACACTCCCTCCGGTGAAAAGAGTTTAACACTCTGTAAAACCCAGGAGGAAAAAGTACAACCAGATCCTCAGCCTACACCATACATCAAAGTAAACTCCAGATTGGTTAAAGAGTAAAACATCTTAAAAACTAAATAAAGAAAACCATCACAAGTGTTACATAAGGAAGGTATCTAACTGCACTTCTTCCCACATGGTAACCTCAGCAGTTCTCAGACTTGAGCAGGCCTCAGAATCCTCTGGAACATTTGTTAAAACACAGATCACTGGGCCTTGCCTGCAGAGTTTCTGACACTGTAGGACTGGGATAAAGCCTGAGAATTTATGTTTCTAACATGTTTCCAGGTGTTCTGGAGACCACACTTTGAAACCACTGGGCTAACTGAAGGTCCCAATGCCATTTGTTCACCATTCTTCACTGATTTTATTTCTTTATTTTTGGCTGTGTCACGTGGCATGTGGGATCTTAGTTTCCCCACCAGGGATAGAACCTGCAGTAGAAGCTTGTAGTCTCTAACCACTGGACTGCCAGGGAAGTCCTTTACCAATTTTTAAATGCCACTTTTGTCACACAGTAAATTCTATGTATATTAGATGATGTTTGGGGAAAAAAAATATGATGGGGACTTATCGAAAGGATAAAGAAACAAGCTTAAAGAGCTACCCACTGGCCAAACCAAGGATAACTTGAGCACCAAAATAATAAATTACAACACATGAATAAAAGAAGAATCCATGAGATAATAATACATACCTACATAATAATCCATGAGACTGATAATACATACCTACATAAAGGAAAAGGAAAAGCTCTTCCTTACAGCAGTATACCAAATACTAAACGGAGAAGGAATGACTAAACTGGAAAAAAGAAAGTTCTGCAACCATCACAGTATTAACTGATTCAGACAAAAATTGTTCACGAATGCAAAAAACTAGTAGGTGAAGGCGCCATGAGGAACCCATATTTACATGGTGTCAAAGTATTGTATCGCTCCAGAAATAACTTTTCAGTTATAGAGAAAAACAGGGCTTCTCTGGTGGTCCAGTGGTAAAGAATCCACCTGCCAAAGCAAGGGACGCAAGTTGCATCCCTGGTTCAGGATGATTTCACATGCTCAGGGCAACTAAGCCCAAGCACCACAACTACTAAAACCCATACACCCTAGAGCCCGTGTTTCACAACAAGAGAAGCCGCAGTGCCACAAGCAGAAAGCAGCCCTCGCTCTCTGCAACTAGAGAAAGCCTGTGCACAGCAACAAAGACCCAACACAGCCAAAACTAAAATAATTTTTTAAATTTAAATAAATAAAGAGAAAACAGTCATTTTACAGTAGAGAACCTAGCACACCCCACCTTAGCCTGACAGAAAAAGTTCCTGTCGTCAACAATGAAACAAGCTGAGTAGGGTGCCCTCTGGCCTGACACAATAACAAGGATGCAACATCACTTCTAGTGTTCCTGCCAGAACTGTGTACTCTGAATCCAAACTGAGGGAATTCCACAAAAAAGGACCCTTCTCTCAAAGACAAAAACAGGCTGAGGAACTGACTCCAGATTTAAGGATAACCAAATCCAATGCATAATCTTGCATGGGATCCTGGATGGGGTGGGGGACAGGGAAAGAAATCACTTGAAGTTCATTTTTGCAACAACTAGAAAACATGAATTATATAACAATATTGCAAAAATGTCAGATTTCTTGATTTGGTTAATTTCCTCCAGGGGATATTCCCAACCCAGGAATCAAACCCAAGTCTCCTGCACTGCAGGCAGATTCTTTACCAACTGAGCCACCAGGGAAGCCCAAGAATACTGGAGTGGGTAGCCTACCCCTTTCTCCAGGGGATCTTCCCAACCCAGAAATCAAACTGGGGTCTCCTGCATTGCAGGCAGACTCTTTACCAGCTGAGCAACCAGGGAAGTCCCTCTTAGAAAGCACACACTTATATATTCAGGGATAAAAAAAATAAGGTTTATAATTTGAAATGATTCAACAAATCACTACACATGTAGATACAGATAAACAGATGATGTTTAAGGCAAACGCATCAAAATATTAGCACATGGATGAAGAATCTAGGAAATTCTTTGTCCAAGTCTTATAACACTTCTCTGAATTTGAAATTACTTTAAAATAAAGAAGTTTGGCTGTTTTTTTGTTTGTTTGCTTGTTTTTTAATCTACTTCAAGCCATTTTCCCTCCTTGAAAGTGAGACAATCTGGTAGTGCCAAGTTCTGCAATGTTGATGAGGCCAGGTGCCAGAGAGGTGAGCTACAAGAGAAAAGGGGGTTTTAGATCCTACCTGCTACCAAGCTAGAAAGAAATGAAGATCACCCAGTGGGCGGGTACAGATGAAACACACGCCGATGGTCACTGAAGTTGGGCGGGTAGGGATTATGTTTGAAAATATCCCAAACAAAAAGGGTTTTAAAAATCAATATTCAACCTCAAAAGCTGGCTTCTGCACAGAGATGACTAGAACTGTCCTTAAGAGCCAGACCAGGACTTTTGGTCAAGTCCTCTATGTGCGGCCACAGCCAGGTCAACGTCCCTGCTGAGTTGGCCAAAGCTGACCATTACATAACTGCCGGACCTGAGTAAAACCCTCCACTGCAGCACTGCTTGCCAGCAGGGACACAGGAAATATGAGCTGGGTCTCCCAGTCTATCTCCAAGTCCACCCAGGGGAAAACAAGGGAGAGAATGAAAGGATGAATTATGTCCCATGGAGCAGAAAAATGCCAGGTGAGGCAAGCGCCACCCTCATGCCCTTTCCCAGGAAAAGCAGTTCCAGGAAGACCCAGCCACAGTGAGAGNCTCCCAGTCTACCTCCAAGTCCACCCAGGGGAAAACAAGGGAGAGAATGAAAGGATGAATTATGTCCCATGGAGCAGAAAAATGCCAGGTGAGGCAAGCGCCACCCTCATGCCCTTTCCCAGGAAAAGCAGTTCCAGGAAGACCCAGCCACAGTGAGAGGAGGGTTATCTCACCTACTGGGAGCCACTTTCCTACGAAACCTTAGATGTCACTCTGGAAGCACTTCTAGCCCAGCAGCTCCCAGAGGAGAACAGATGCCAAGACCACAGTGCTGAAACGTCCTGTGTTCATTCAGCATTCACACTCGCAAAGACTGCATTTGTCCAGTCTTTGCATTCTCTCTTGGAACAACCTCAGGGCTGCCTCCCATTTAGGCAAGGAGGTCTCATACCAGCAAACTGGGTCTCTGCCTGTCCATCTTTGGAATGTGAACTTTCTAATCTTTGGGAAGGAAAGTATCAGAGGAGACAGAATAATATTAATAACTACCATTGCTACAACTAATATAGTACCAACATGTGTCAGGTACTGTTGTTAGCTCACTGAACCTCAAAACAATATTTTACAGAAAAGGAAACAGAAGCATGGAAAAGTGAAGTGACTGATGTACAAAGCTGGGGAAATCAGGAGTCAAGCCCAGGGTGTACGACTCCAGAGTCTACACATTCTTAACCACTTCTCTCTACACAACAGATCTGCAATCACCAGAAGCAGCCTTGCTCTGCACAGAAGGCATTATGCGTATTATCTGTTATCAGCTATGCCATAGCCAGGTTAGGTTTGTTTCTCTAAGAAAAAGCAGCCCAGTGCCCAAATTTTTCCATCAGATTCAGATCTGATGTGCCTCACAACTCAACCCAGCCACACGCTCAAAGTGCTAAGGCTGGTGTCAGCAAGAGCTGCAGGAGCTGTAGCCACTGCCATAAGCAACACAGCTCCTGGGAGCCACAGAAAACACCCTCCTGAATCCCTCTGGGCTCAAACAGAAAGTCGCAATAGCAATTACAAAAAAAGGAGCAGAACCGGCAAAACATAGGGGATGGCAAACAGTTCACCAGCAGATAGTCTCCACTAAAGCTAAACATACGCCCACCCAATGAACCAAGTCCACAAGATAGAGACAGACAGGTAGGCAGATTTAACAGAAGTGTATGCCTGTGTCTTCCAAAACACATGTATAAGAATGTCCACAGCAGGAGACTTCCCTGGTGGTCCAGTGGCTAAGACTCCACACTCCCAATGCAGCGGACTCAGGTTCAATTCCCAGTCAGAGAACAAGATCCCACATGCCACAGCGAAGACTGAAGAGTCCTCGTGCTACAACTAAGACCATGTGCAGCCAAATAAATAAATGAAATGAAAAAAAAAAAAAATGAATGTTCACAGCAGTATTGCTCGTGATAGCTAAAGACTGGAAGTAACCCAAATGTCTACCAACAGGAGACAAGACAAATAAACTGTAGCATATTCATACAGTAGGATACCACACCCCAGTAAAGAAAAAACACCTCTCATTTCACACAAAAGCACAGATGCATTTAACAGATATAATGAAGAGCCAGGCACAAGAAGACACACTAGCTGATTTCAGTGATACCAAAATTCAAGAACAGGCAAAACGAATCAATAATGATAAAATTCAGAATAGTGGTTATCTCAGGGCAAGGCAAGGAAGAGATATGGGGAGACTCCTAGAGTCCTAGGAAGGTTCTCTCTCTTGATCTGAGGGGTCATTACACAGATGTGGACATGCGTAAATACTCACTGAGCTGTCTCGCTTAAGATTTGTGTGCTTTTAAAAGAAAAAAAACAACTTGAATACCAAGGGGGAAAGAAAATCAAAAGCACAAGTAAAGCAAGAATGTTTTCATTATTAAATAAGACAGGACAAAAGTAAAGTCACTAAGCTTTCAACTCAAACAGCTATAAATGATTGACTGAATAAATAAGGCAAATCTAGAGCAAAGGGTAGAAAAAAGTTAACATTAAAAATGGAAATTAACATTAGAAAATACAATATAATTGGTAAGTCCAAATATATTAGCTGTCCTGTGAAAAAATAAATCAAAAGCCAAAAATTAAAACAAAAATGTTTATGCCAGGCAAGAGAAAAAAATTGGGAAAAAATACACAAATATCATAGCTCAGTGGGTAAAGAATCCACCTGTAATGCAGGAGACCCTGGTTCAATTCCTGGGTCAGGAAGATCCCCTGGAGAAGGGATAGGCTACCCACCCCAGTATTCTTCGGATTCCTTTGTGACTCAGATGGTAAAGAATCAACCTGCAATGCAAGAGACCTGGGTTCGATCCCTGGGTTGGGAAGATCCCCTGGAGAACCAGTCCAGTATTCTGGCCTGGAGAATTTCATGGACTGTATAGTCCACATGGGGTCACAAAGAGTCAGACACAACTGAGCGACTTTCACTTTCACACAAATATCAATATTTTTAAGTGAGAAAAATTAGAAACATTTTTAGAAATGAGCATGCTATCTAAAATCTTTATACTAATAATTTGAATATCTCATGAAATGGTTTTCTCAGAAAAGACGAATTAACAAAATTGACACGAGATAAATCAGAAACGCTGAACAAACCAATCATTATGGGGGGAAAAGACTGAAAAAGTCATCAAAGAATTATTTCAGAGAAAGCTGCCAGACCTAGTTGGTTTTATGGGTAAGCTCTTTCCTGCACTCATGGAACAGATAATTCCCATGTTATAGAGTCTATTCCCAAAGTTGGAAAGCACTTCAATTTACTTTATAAAATTAGCCTAGCCTCAATTCCAAAGCTGACAAAAATAGTACAAAACTACAAACAAATGTCACTCACGAATATAGATGGAAAACTCCCAAATAAAATATGAACAAGCAATTCTAAGAAAATTTTCAAGGAATAATCTACCAGAAGCAATTAGGTATATTCTAGAAATTCTAAGGTTGTTACTACCTGGAAATTAATATCATACATCAAAAGGAGAAAAATCATGTAATTATCCTAATGGCCGCTTAAAAACTATTTGCTAAAAATTCAAACCCCATCTAGATATTTTTTAAAAGACAACGATGATTAATAAACCAAGAAGACAGGTTACCAACTAATCCTCAACCTCATACCTGAAGAAGTCACTATAATATAAGCTTGGTTATTAAACAGGAAAGGATACCTAATTCCATCGCCACTAAAACAGGAAGCTGTATGCAAAGCAACTAATAAGAAAAAGAAGTATAATTAACTCCTAAGAGGAGCAAAATTATTGATCTTAGAAACCATATAAACATCCACCAAAGGACTTCCCTCGTGCGTGGCACAGTGGTTAAGACTTTGCCTTCCCATGCAGTGGGTGCGGGTTGATCCCTGGTCAGGGAGCTAAGATACCCTGTGCTTCATGGCCCAAAAAACCAAAACACAGAAAAACAGAAGCAATATCGTAACAAACTCAATAAAGACTTTAAAAATGGCCCACATTAAAAAAAAAAAAAAAGTCTACCAAAAGAAACTGTTGAAAATCTGTAGTGAGAAGTCAGCAACTGACTGACTATGAAAAATACAGACACCAATAGTCATATACCAATAATAAACATTAAGTCAAAAAACATAATAGAAATTATGTCACTAAAAATAATATCAAAGCTTCTTCAAAAATTAAAAGAATCTATCTGAAGATAACTTCAAAATGACCTGAGTGAATTTAAAGACATTCCATGTTCCTGTGTAGGAAGAATCAGTATGAAAATTCTCCATAAAGGAAACTTCACATCCGGCAGGATTCCAACAAAATTTCAAGGGATTTGGGGTAGGAGAATAGAAAGAGGGGAGAACCCAATAAAATAAAGTTTATGTGATGGTATCATCCATGCAAAGAAAAAAACAGGAAGATTTTTAAAAGAAGAGAAACTTGAACTGTCAGTTATAATAGCTAAGACAAAGTGATTTTCAAAGGCCAATGAAAATAACAAACAAGGATTTCCCTGGTGGCCCAGTGGCTAAGACGCCAAGCTCCCGATGCAGGGTTTGATCTCTGGTCAGGGAACTAGATCCTACATGCCACAACTAAAAGATTCCATGCACTGCCACTAAGATCAGAGCAAATACATAAATAGGTATTTTAGAAACTAAACAACAAATGAAATATAAAGTCCCCATATAGGCCCAGATATACATATGTTTTTAATATATGCTTAAGGTAGCAACTCAAGTCACTGGGGATATAGATTCAATAAGCAGTGCTAAAGTAATCAGTTAAATATTTGGAAAAATTAAATTAGATCCTTATCAAGAGGGAGGGGGTATATGTACACAAGTGGCTGACTCATGTTGTTGTACAGCAGAAACTAACACACATTGTAAAGCAATTACATTCCAGTTTTTTAAAAAATAGAATAAAAAATAAATGATATCCCTACTCACAGTGAACACAAAAATAAATTCATTTGGATGGAGAATTAAGTTAAAAAAAAACAAAATCACAGTAAACTAGAGGAAAATGATCATTTACCTGTTCTGAGAATGAGGGAAAGCCTTTCAAATCATAAAAGCAAAGGCTGAAAACCTAAAGGTGAAAGATTTGACTACAAAATTTAAAACATCTGTATGGAAAAAAATTTTTTTTAATGATTGCAAAATTAAAATGCAAATGAAAAACTGGGAAAACAAGAATTATAAGACAAAGAATAACAACCTTAATATATAAAGAGCTCTTTCAAAATCAAGAGAGAAAAATGCAGTATAAATAAATTTTAAATGCAGTATAAATAATATAAATGCAGTATAAGTAAATTTCAGTACAAAAATGAGCAAAGGACATTAATAAGGCAACAAGCACACTTTTAAAAAACATTCTGTCTCCTAGAGTAAAATCACAGCCTTAAAAAATGTGGAGTGGAGGCAGAGGGACTTCGAAAACACAACAGCCAAAAGAAGTGAGGGAACCTTGCCCAAACCCAAGTTCAGGGGAACCAACTGTAAAACAATACCTTGAGATAAATGGTGAAATCAAATATGAACTGGGTATTAGTTGAAAATGAGGAATTCATGTAAATATTGCCAGATATAACAATGGTACTTTTGTAAAAAGTAAAAAAGTAATTATGTTTAAAATAAAAAAGTCCTTTTTTAATGAGATGCATGCTGAAGAATCTAGGATAAAAGCTTGAAACATCTGTAATTTACTTTAAAATACTGAAGCCAAGGCTAATTTGGTGGTCCAGTGTTTAAGATTCCACCTTGTAATGGAGGGGACATCGGTTCAATCCCTGGTCCAGGAAAATCCCACGTGCCAAGGAGCAACTAAATCCATGTTCCACAGCTACCAAAGCCACTGCCATGAGATGCCCACACACTGCAGCTAGAGGAGCCCTGCTCGTTGCAACTAGAGCCCCCTACACAGCAACAAAGACCAAGCACAGCCAAAAAACAATAAATGAAACTATTTTTTAAGTAATAATAAAAAAATAAACAAATAATAAAATACTATAGCCAAAAATAAATAGATGAAGCAAATCTGGCATAATGTTAATTACCAAACATACACACACACACATATTTTTTCTTCTTATAAACAAATCTAATAAATGCCAAAGTACAATAGAAACCAGCCACATCGGCAAAAATTGATGGCAGGATAAATGGGGAGAACTTCTCTGGAGAGTAATCCCGCAATATGTGTCCAAAGCCTTGAAAAATGTTTAAACCCAGCAAGTCAGTGTTCAGTAATTTAACACAATTTTCAACAACTGGTACAAAAATCTGTAAACTTGTAAGAGTACCATCACAGCATTATCTGTGACTGTGAAAATTACCTGTGACCACTGAAAATTACCTGTGACCACTGAAAATTACTCACGTGTTCAACCTTAAATTTTCACACAGTCATCTGACAGACGACTACCAGGCAGACATCAAAAGTTGACTTTTGAAGAACAATTAAAGTTATGTTGATATATCTTATGGTACTGCAGTGACAGAAAACAGTATGGTAGTTCCTCAAAAAATTAAAAGAATTACCACATGATCCTGCTATTCTACTTCTGAATATATTTCCAAAAGTACTGAAAGCATAGACTTGAAGAGATATTTGCACACCCATGTTCGCAACAGCATTATTCACTACAGGAAAGAAAGTAGCAGTTCAAGTGTCCTTTAATGGGTGGATGGATCAACAAAGTGTGGTGTATCCATGCAATGGAACATTATTCAAGATTAAAAAGGTGATTCCCAGGAAATACCTGGTGGTCCAGTGGTTAGGATTCTGCGCTTTCCCTGCTGAGGGCACAGGTTCAATCCCCGGTTGGGGAGCTAAGATCCTGCAAGCCACACAGCTTGACCAAGATAAAATAAAATAAATTTTTTAAAAAGAGAAAAAAGGTGATTCTGATACATGCCACATAAACGAGCCTTAAGAACATTATGCTGAGTGAAAGAAGAAAGACACAAAAGCACATGATTCCACTTGTAGGCAATATCTAGATTCAAAGAGACAGACAGCACAATGGTGGAGGTTGAGGGAAGCGAGGAAGTTGCTGTTTAATGGGGACAGAGTTCGAGTCTGGCAAGATGAAAAAGCTCTGGAGATGGACAGAGGCGATAGCTACAGAATCATGTGAACGAAATTAATGACACTCAACTGTACATTTTTAAATGGTTGAGAAGATGAGTTTTATGTTATGTGCTTTTTATCACAATTAAAATAAAATATATTAACACATTCTAATTTTTCTTTTTTTCTTTTATAGCCATGCTGCTCAGCATGAGGATCTTAGTTCCTTGGCCAGGGAATGAATCCATGCCTCCTACTTAAGACTTCCCTACAGTGGAAGCAGGGTCTTAAGCACTCAACCATCAAGGAAGTCTCTATATTAATAAATTTTGAAGAAAAAAAGGGCATGTTACAAAACAATGTGATCATGTATGGTCTCGATTTTGTTTCACTGACATCTTAAATATTAAGACACTGCATACAGGGAAAAAAAAGCACCTCACAATGGTATATATCAAAAAGTTAATAATAATTATCACTAGGTACTGTGCTTCCAGGAGAATTTATTTTCTTTGTGTGTCTGTGCTCTTGTATAAGTCCCAATTTTTCTACAATTACCTTTGCCATTGAGAGCAAAAGCACGCCAACCAGACACAGAGAAGGGAGAGAAAAGCACACGCATGTCTGTTGATGATCCTAACGGGAGAATGCCCAGAGTATATTTCCAAATGACACAGTAAACATAATTACCCTTGAGAATCTAATTATAAAAGGTAGACTAGCATGTGGGAAAATAAAGACCAACTCAGAAGGCAGAGCAGAGGGTAGTTCCCTGTAGAATTAGAACAGAGGCAGGCCCTGATTTCAGACAATTCCTGGATCCACAGTGGATGCACACATCACTATGTGCCCAGCAGAAAGGAAGAGACTGGAGGAGCCTCACACAGCACTCACCAGGCCCATCAGAAATGACAGGCTCAAAAAGGTGAGACCCTTGAATCTCAGTGCTCCCCAGCCCCACCTCTCTCTCAAGCTACATCCATGTTCAGAAAATATTTGCTAGACAGCAGACATCAAAAGAAGAAGGAGCCTTTCTTTCTGTGGCATTCTCTCATCACATCTGGTGCTGCTCTGAATAGAGGCTTTATGAGGGAGGGTCCAGATGCCACAACCACAAGCTACTCCACTGACCACAAACAGCAATAAACAGACGTTAGGATTTAGATCTCTGTGTAGCAGAGACACATTGAATAATCATGATGAAGCTTCCATCACATTCCAATATCCAGGAAATGTTTATCAAGTGCCTGCACAGGGCACTGTTTGTTAATACCATCCCATGCAGACACGCACACACACATGCACACACACACATGCACGGAGCTCCTTTGCTCTGTTTGAGGGATCAGACTGGGAAAATAATGATTTAGGCTGGAAGCATTCAACAGTCTGATTCTACACATCACACATCAGGAAAAGAGGGGCAGGGGCAGAAGGAGAGTATACATATCCCTGAGGAAAGACCAAGAGGGAGTCGTCACTGCATCCCAACACAAAGGGCCCTGGACCAAGAGGGCTGAGTCCCGCAGTAGAGGCAGAGGGTAGCCCTCAGCTTTCTTGGAACTCCAGGGATCCCACGCACAGGGAGCAGAGTCACTGCAGCCCCCGGCCCGGGAGGAAACGGCATCAACCAGGTTTATCCGCCACATGAGAGAGATCCCTACCTTCACATCCCTTCCCCACACCCACAGATGAATCACGTCAGCCACCCCTGTGTCATACGTACTTTTGCCCCCATTGTTCTTCAGGACATTGGAGAGGTTGACGGAGGCGGTGCCTAGCAGTTCATTTCTCAAGGTGTGGCAGCTCCAGACCTTCAGGTCTAAATGACTCTGGGCTGTGACATTCCTGGAAAACAAATACTTGATTCATCACAACCAAGCAAACCAGTCATTCCTGTAATTTAGAAGAAGGCAGAGAAATTATACTGCTGTCTTCCTGGAGACCAGGGGGGAGACCCCAAAGAGGAAGACAGTCACAGACACCATTCCCCACCCACCCCCCCCCCCCCCCGCCCCCCCCCCCCCCCCCCCCCCCCCCCCCCACCACCTCNACAAATACTTGATTCATCACAACCAAGCAAACCAGTCATTCCTGTAATTTAGAAGAAGGCAGAGAAATTATACTGCTGTCTTCCTGGAGACCAGGGGGGAGACCCCAAAGAGGAAGACAGTCACAGACACCATTCCCCACCCACCCCACCACCACCCGAGCGGACCCTGTGACCATCTAGCAAACAATGAATGCTCTGTGAGCTCGACGATGTAAAAACACCTGAAGAGAAGGTGCCTCAGGTACCCAAGGCAGAGGACTAGGGGCTGATACACCAAACCTGGATCTCCCACAACCCACTTCTCAACCTCCCCCTGGGGAACTGCCTTTGGAGAGAAGGGGTTTTCTCTTACAAAATGATGATCTCGTTCCAGAGAAGCTCAGAGCTCCCAATTCGCTTTCCAGTCTTCTTGGTCTCGCTGGGGAGTCCATCCACAGCCACTTCCACAAACGAGTTAATTCGAGGTTGACGACTATGTACCTTGGGCTTTGCTGACACCACTGGCCAGGAAAGACAGAAAAAGTCAAGGATGAGTCAGAGGGCTCCCAGCTGCCCCCCTGTGGCACAAGTTCTACCTCTTTTTTGTTGTTTCCTTTAAAAAAGGAAATTTTGCTTTTTCCTCATTCTAAAAAGACTTTTTAACAATGTAAGGATATAAATATATATATATATATATAGCACAAGAAAAGAAAATAAGAAAAAAATCACTCCTAACCTGAAAACACTGGGATGATTATCATTAAGACATATCAGACTTTTTCTGCTATCTGGTGAATACAGACTTTTTCTAGACTTTCATCTCTTACGTCCCTAATTCCTTAAAAACTCATCTCCCCCAAAAATTCATTTCAAAAGCTACAACCTAAGCCCGTTTATAAGCATATGCGATAATTTAGTGAACTATTCTTCCATTGTTGAATAAATTGCCTCCAACTTTTGGCTCAGGAAAAATGACTACAAATGTATAAAGTATCTGCCTGCAGGTCTGAGTATTCTTCCAAAGGATACGAACATTTTCTAAAGTTCTTAAAACAGCTCAATTCCTTTCTAAACCCATATAGATACCCATCAGCACTATAGGAACATATCCATTTCACCACTGCATAGCACTGAATACTATGCTTTTTTTCACTCTTGGCAAATCATGTAGGTGAAGCAAAAAAAAAAAAAAAAAATAGTATAAAGATAACAGCTGATAGTTAATGAGCACTCATCACAGATACTATATTGTGTACACATTATCTCACTGAATCCTTATGGTGAGGCAGGAAATAACATCATCACTGCATTTCACCCACGAGGAAACAGGCTTGGGAAAGCTAGGTCACGCCCCAGGCTACACATAAAGGAGCTTCGAGCCAGGATGTGCCTCTGGCTGCCTGACTCCACACCATACCGAACGTCACGACCGGACTTTGCTTATTTGTTCTCATTTGTTTCTTCAGTCACTAACCGGATTGAATATTTTTCCCATGTACTTGTTAACCATCTGCATTTCCTCTTTTGTTTGTTTCCTTTGTGTGGCAGCATTTCTGATGCTCGTGTGGTACCTACCGGCTAGCCAGGGACTCAGTACCACCTAAGCAAGCACATGTCCAGGGCTGGATGCTAGACAAGCTCCTTTTATACTATGTACCAGCAACAGTGGAAACTCCAGGTCACTAGGACAAAACCCATCTACATGGCTTCTAGCCTATGCCCCAAATCAGAAGACATAACTGACAGTCCTCATCAGTGATGACAAGACTGCCTGGGCCTGAGCTCCCACCAAAAGTTAGCATACTTCTCCCTCCCAGATCCTTCTGAGGGGTGACAGTCCTATAAGGGTCCACAACCTGGGACAGGGCAAAGCCACCTCTGATTCTCTTCTAGCAATCCTTGTCTTCTCCAGGCCCCAAAAACCAGGAGAGAGAAATCAAGGAACAACAGTAACAAAGCTGTGGTGAAGTTTCAGAAGCAACAATGGATGGTCCTAGGAAAAAAGGCTGTAGTACTGGCAAGTGTGGCCCAGAGTGGGAAAATGAGACAACTACACACAAAGATCGAGGTTAACTGAGGCCACCTAGTGGTACAAGGGTAGCTCTGCATGCAGACCCTTTAACCTGAAAAGAAAATAAGGACTACTTGCAGAGTCCTACCATTTTGAGCAAGACAGTCTCTTTGAGATCAACAAGTTCAAGCCTTTCATTTGACAGTTGGGCCAACTAAGATCCAGAGAGGTAAGACAATGTGTCCAAAACCAGAGAGCTAGTCAGAGCAGTGCTCAGCCTGGAGCCAAGTCTCCCAGCTCCCAGGCCAGTTCCGTGAACTCTGCCATCAGGTTTCCTTTTGGCCCTTGTTTTTTGTTTGTTTAAATATTTATTTATTTGACTGCACCAGGTCTTAGTTGCAGCATGTGGGATCTAGTTCCCTGATCAGAGATGGAACCCAGGCTTCCAGCACTGGGAACATGGAGTCTAGCCATGAGACCACCAGAGAAGTTCTGGTTCTTGTTTTTTAGTATTTACTTAAACAAACAAACAAACAAAAATATATATATACACACACATATATATCAATAACCTCAGACATGCAGATGACACCACCCTTATGGCAGAAAGTGAAGAGGAACTAAAAAGCCNTATATGTGTGTACACATGTGTGGACTTATATGTGTAAAGATAAATGGTACAAATATGTCCTGCAGTTTAATTTTAGGAGATCAGTTCCATACCCATGAATATATAATTCCTTAATTCATTTTAGGGATATGTTAGGGATATTAAGCTCAGATATGCAGATGACACCACCCTTATGGCAGAAAGTGAAGAGGAACTAAAAAGCCTCTTGATGAAAGTGAAAGAGGAGAGTGAAAAAGTTGGCTGAAAGCTTAACATTCAGAAAACTGAGATCATGGCATCTGGTCCCATCACTTCATGGGAAATAGATGGGAAAACAGTGGAAACAGTGTCAGACATTATTTTTTGGGCTCCAAAATGACTGCAGATGGTGACTGCAGCCATGAAATTAAAAGACGCTTACTCCTTGGAAGAAAAGTTATGACCAACCTAGATAGCATATTCAAAAGCAGAGACATTACTTTGCCGACTAAGGTCCGTCTAGTCAAGGCTATGGTTTTTCCTGTGGTCATGTATGGATGTGAGAGTTGGACTGTGAAGAAAGCTGAGCACCAAAGAATTGATGCTTTTGAACTGTGGTGTTGGAGAAGACTCTTGAGAGTCCCTTGGACTGCAAGGAGATCCAACCAGTCTATCCTAAAGGAAATCAGTCCTGGATGTTCACTGGAAGGAATGATGCTAAAGCTGAAACTCCGGTATTTTGGCCACCTCATGCGAAGAGTTGACTTACTGGAAAAGACCCTGATGCTGGGAGGGATTGGGGGCAGGAGGAGAAGGGGATGACAGAGGATGAGATGGCTGGATGGCATCATCGACCCGATGGACGTGAGTTTTAGTGAACCCCAGGAGTTGGTGATGGACAGGGAGGCCTGGCGTGTGGCAATTCATGGGGTCACAAAGAATCAGACATGACTGAGCGACTGAACTGAACTGATAATATATACAATGTGTGTGTATATACATATATATGTAATTTCAGATGTTTAGAAAAGTTGTGAGACTAATACAAAGAATTCTTGTAAACTCTTCACCCAGAATCACCAAATATTAACTTTTTACTGTATCTGCTTTATCATTTTCTTTTTCTCCCTTGATTTTTCTCATACACATATTCATTTTTAACTAAAACTAAGAGTGAGTTGTAGACACTATGTCCCTTTAGTCCTAAATATTTCAGGCTGTCTTTTCTAATAACTAAGACATTTTCTAACACAACCATAGTACAGTTATCAACATTAGGAAATTCAACATTTTTTAATACTATTATCTAAGGTACAGACCTTATTCAAATTTTGCCAATTATCTTACTGATGTCCATTATAGCAACAGAGAAAAGGAAAGATTTTTTTCTAGTCCTGGATGCAAGCTAGGATCACATAGTGTAGTTAGCGTTTTTACCATGAAGTTTCCAATTTACAGAAGAATTGAAGAAAAATAATAGCATATTCTTCACCAATTGTAATCATTTACATTCACTTCCCCCGCCCCCCGGTGTAACTATCACCAATGTCACCCAGAGAACCTCTACAATAATGAAAATATCTGTTCTGTCACTGTTCAATACACTGCTGCAATATACACATGGGTACAAAGCACTTGAACCATGCTAGTGAGACTGAGGATTTGAGCTTTAAATTTTATCTAATTTTAATGTGAATAGTTTTTTGTGGCTACGCTTTCTAACCTATTGGATAGCACAAAGTACAGATGTAAGACATCTATGTCTGTATGTGTACGTATACACATATATATCCACACATTTTAATTTTTGGTAAATTATTTGAAAGTAAGTTGTAGACCTCATGACAGATCAGCCCAAATTACTTTCAGAAAGCAACTGCTAACAATAAGGACATTCTCCCACTCCACCTCTACCCCACTGTTATCATACCTAAAAAAAAAATGTACAGTCACTCCCTCCTTCATTTGATAACCATTCCATATTCAAATCTCCCTAATTATCTTAAATATATTTTTAAAGCTGTTTTCCCCCCAACCCAGGATCCAATCAAGATGAACAAATTATTTTTGGTTGCTGTCTCCTTAATCTTTTAACACCTAGAATGCATTCCCTTCTTCTTCCATGACAATGATTTTTAAAGACTTCCACCAGATGTCTCATAGAACACACTGAATTCTGCATTTTTCTGATTGTTCCCTTGTGGTTAGATGCACATTGGAACATTTTTGTCAAGAATACTAACCACCCAGGTTAGGGTTTAGACTCACTATATACACCAGGCAACCCCTTATTGGGGATGCTAATTTTGATCCTGTGGTTAATGTGGGCCCAGTTTGTCAGGTCACTTCACTGTAAAGATACATTTCCTTTCGATAATTAATTTTGAATGCTTAAAATGGTATTTTGAATGTCTCTTGTTTTTAAAAGTCAAAATAAAGGTCTCACATTCATCTAGAGTTTACTTATTCACTACCTGAGAAAACATAAAATGCCAGTTTCTTATACATGGAATCAAATATTCACATAGCAGTTAAATTTTAAAGTTAACAAATAAGGTAAAAATCACATATTTCCAAAATGACATCCCTGAAGAGCTCTTAGGAAGGCAACAGAAGAGAGGGTGGCATGTTATCCTTCAATAGATTCCAAACAGCCAGATTTTTGCTTCGCTGTGCTGTTTTTGGTGTTCCTTCAGCTAAATATCAGATAAAATAGTTGGCTTACATTTGAGGGCCTTGGTGTCTTTAAAAATTAGATCTTAAAACTCTAGGACTAGGGGAAGGGTAAACTGGGAGATTGGGATTGACACATATACATACTACTATATATAAAAGACAACTAACAAGGACCTACTTATAGCACAGGGAATACTACTCAGTACACTCTGTAATGACCTATATAGGAAAAGAATCTTTAAAAAGAGTGGATANGGACTAGGGGAAGGGTAAACTGGGAGATTGGGATTGACACATATACATACTACTATATATAAAAGACAACTAACAAGGACCTACTTATAGCACAGGGAATACTACTCAGTACACTCTGTAATGACCTATATAGGAAAAGAATCTTTAAAAAGAGTGGATAGTGCTCACTTTAGCAGCCCATATACTACGATTAGTGTGGCCCCTGCACAAGGTTGACACGCAAATTCGTGAAGCATTCCATATTTTTTAAATCAAAGATGACACAAATAGATGGAGAAATATACCATGTTCGTGGATTGGAAGAATCAGTATAGTGAAAATGAGTACATTACCCAAAGCAATCTACAGATTGAATACAATCCCCATCAAGCTTGCTGCTACTGCTGCTGCTAAGTCGCTTCAGTCATGTCTGACTCTGTGTGACCCCATAGACGGCAGCCCTCCAGGCTCTGCCATTCCTGGGATTCTCCAGGCAAGAACACTGGAGTGGGGTTGCCATTTCCTTCTCCAATGCATGAAAGTGAAAAGTGAAAGTGAAGTTGCTCAGTCGGGTCAGACTCATAGCAACCCCATGGACTGCAGCCCACCAGGCTCCTCTATCCATGGGATTTTCCAGGCAAGAGTACTGGAGTGGGGTGCCATTGTCTTCTCTGCCCTATCAAGCTACCAACAGTATTTTTCACAGAACTAGAATAAATAAATTCACAATTTGTATGGAAATACAAAAAACCTCGAATAGCCAAAGCAATCTTGAGAAAGAAGAATGGAACTAGAAGAATCAACCTGCCTGATTTCAGACTATACTACAAAGCTACAATCATCAATACAATATGGTACTACCACAAACAGACATATAGATCAATGGAACAAAATAAAAAGCCCAGAGATAAATCCATGTACCTATGGACACCATATCTTTGACAAAGAAGGCAAAAAATTACAATGGCAAAAAGACAATTCCTTTAACAAGAGATGCTGGGAAAAATGGTCAACCACCTGTAAAAGAATGAAACTAGAACACTTTCTAACCCCATACACAAAAATAAACTCAAAATAGATTAAAGATTTAAATGTAAGACCAGAAACTATAAAATTCTTAGAGGAAAACACAGGCAGAACACACTCTGACATAAATGACAACAAGATCCTCTATAACCCACCTTCCAGAGTAATGGAAATAAAAATAAAAATAAACAAATGGGACCTAATTAAAATTAAAAGCTTTTGCACAACAAAGGAAACTATAAGCAAGGTGAAAAGACAGCCTTCAGAATGGGAGAAAATAATAGCAAATGAAACAACTGACAAAGAATTAATCTCCAAAATATACAAGCAGCTCATGCAACTCAATATCAGAAAAATAAATGACCCAATCAAACAGTGGGCCAAAGAACTAAACAGACATTTCTCCAAAGGAGACATACAGATGGCTAAGAAACACAAGAAAAGATGCTCAACATCATTCATTATCAGAGAAATGCAAATCAAAATCACAATGAGGCACCATCTCATGCTGGTCAGAATGGGTGCCATTAAAAAGTCTACAAACAATAAATACTGGAGAGGGAATGGAGAAATGGGAATCCTCTTACACTGCTAATGGGAATGCAAACTAGTACAGCCACTATAGAGTACAGTGTAGAGACTCCTGAAAAAATTCAAAATAGAACTATCAAATGACCCAGCAATCCCACTGCTGGGCATACACACCGAGGAAACCAGAACTGAAAGAGACACATGTACCCACGGTGTTCACTGCAGCACTGTTTACAATAACTAGGACATGGAAGCAACCTAGATGTCTGTCGGCAGACGAATGGATAAGGAAGCTGTGGTACATATACACAATGGAATATTACTCAGCTATAAAAAGAGAATGCATTTGAGTCTGTTCCAATGAGGTGGATGAAACTGGAGCCTATCATACAAAGTGAAGTAAGTCAGAAAGAGAAACACCAAACAGCATATTAATACATATATATGGAATGTAGAAAGACAGTAACAACGACCCTATATGCAACACAGCAAAAGAGACATAGATATAAAGAGCAGACTTTTGAACTCTGGGATAAGGCGAGGGTGGGATGATTTGAGAGAACAGCATTGAAACACATATATTACCGTATGTAAAATAGGTGATCAGTGCGAGTTCGATGCAAGAAGCAGGACACTCAAAGCCAGTGCTCTGGGACAACCCAGAGGGATGGGATGGGGAGGGAGATGGGAGGGGGGTTCAGGATGGGGGACACACGAACACTCATGGCTGATTCAGGTCGATGTATGACAAAAACCACCACAACACTGTAAAGTAATTAGTCTCCAATTAAAATAAAGAAATTAATCTAAAAGAAAAAAAAAAGAATGGATATATGTTTATGTATAACTGATTCACTTTGCTGTACAACTGAAACCAACACAACATTGTAAATCAACCACACTCCAATAAAAGTTTTTAAAAATCTCTAGGACTTCACTATGGAGAGGCACAGAGAACTAAGGCAAATAGAGGGGATAGCAGGCCACAGTTCCTGAATTACATCTGAGGTTCAACCCATGAAACACATGGGAGGAAGAACCACCCACACTGTTTAAGTGGTTGTTTTTATCCTTCTCTCTTTCCCCCACCCCTTTCCTGGTCAGTATTACCAAGGTCCTACCGGTCAAGTGCATGTCTGATGAGATGCACCTGTATTATCAAGTTAGTTCTCGCCACACTAGTAAGGAAATACACACTGGGGAAAGGCGATAGGGAAACCTTCAGAAGTCAGTGTGTTGTGTTCCTGAATACCATGGCCCCAAAACAAGGACCTCAGGATATCGCAGGTTTCCATGGGCAGGTCTCTGTTTTGACCTAGTCCTGCTAATTATTAGATAAGGCAGTACAAGCTGCAATCTCAAATTCAAAATCCTGGCAGTTCACTCTAATCCTTCTCCCGAGTGCCACAACTACGACCGTGTGCAGCCAAATGAATGAATAATTGTAAAAAAATAAAATAGGTAGAGTGTTAAATAGCACCAGGGGCTGAGAAGAAAAAGATAAAGTAGCAAAAAGAGGAGAGACATGAAGAAATCAAGGTAGGGGGTCTTCAGATGGGGGAGTCAGGGAAGGCCTAGTTGAACAGGGTGACTCGGGGGTAAAGACCTACAGAAAGTAAGGATGTAGACCAGGTAAATAACTGGGTCAAAATGGTTATTTCACTCAGAGAGGACAGCAAGTGCAAAGGCCTAGGGGTGGGAGTGTGCCTGGAAGAGGCAATGAATAGCAAGGGAAGTCCACATGGACCTGTGCGTCTAGCCAGAGCAAACGAGGAACAGGAAATGAGGAGTGAGTGGTAGGGGTCATATCACGTGGGATCTTCAACTTGTACGCTGAATGAGGGAAACAGTCCTTAATATGTTTGACCAGAGGAGTGACAGGAGCTGGGTTCCATTTTAAGGAGATCACAGGTTGTTGTATGATCAACAGAATGAAGTGGGGCAAGGGGAAGAAGCAGGAAGCTGGGTTGGGAGGATTCTGCCTTAATCTTAGGTGGAGATGATGCCATCTGGTGGGACAGTAGGTGTGGTGAGAAGTGGCTGAACGTGGCCCCTATTTTGAGGGTAGACACAAGCAGATTTGCTGAATACAGGATTTTGAGGAAAAAAAGAAATCAGGAGGTCAGTTCCAGGCATGTCACATTTTGGATGTTTACTAAGCATTCAGGAGGAGATAACAAATGGGCTACTGGATATACAAACCTGAAGGTCAGAAACAAGGCCAGGTTGGAGGTACAAATGTGGCAGTTATTACTGGTGACATCTCAAAGTGATACGGTTGGATGAGCTCACCAAGAGGATGAGCGTAGATAGAAAAGAGCCCTGGGGAGGGAAGGAACTGTCATTTTGTATAATCTTTCCAAAAAAGTTCCTGTTTTTCTTCCTTTGCAAGAATTCCGACTTTAGGGGACTTCCACGGTAATTCAGTGCTTAAAACTCCACACTTCCAATGCAGAGGCTGCACATTCAATCCCTGGTCAGAGAACTAAGACTCTACATGCTGCGTGGTACAGCCAAAAAAAATGTTTTAATTCTAAAAAAAATTAAGAATTCCAGATATAATATGACAACCCTGTAAGAATGAATAGTTTTGCTCGTAAGCCAAGATGTGATATAATTCCACCTCTTTCCCAAAGATGGGGCTGGACCTTAAATGATAAACTTCATACTGTGCCACTCACCTTTCAGGATAAGCTGAGACTTCTCAAAAGGCAGGGCCACCCCTGCCCGGCTGGAGCTGGCAGATGCCATGTCATCACCAGAACACTGAAAGACAAATACGGCAGCAGGTTTAGAGGACATCTAATAAGAGACTAAGGATCTGAGCTCAATTTTAATATCTGAGTTTAAAGAGACAGAAGCAAGGAGATAGCAACATCCAAGCAACTGCAGCCATCAGCGGCTATACTGCTTCCAGCCGAGTGATGTCTGTCTCTCTTGCAATGACTACTGAATCTGGGTATGAGCTGGATGAGCTGAGAAGGACACAGCACTGCTACATCCAAGTCTTAAGGAGGGAGAGCCTAAAATAATATCTCTAAAAATAAAGTTACAGTTCAACAATTAAAAAAAAAAAAGTAGGAGAACTAAGATCCCACATGCTGCAGGGCAACTAAGCCCACACACCACAACTACTGAGCCCACGAGCTCTAGAGTCCGTGGTCCACAAGGAAAATCTGATTGCCACAACTGGAGAAAGCCCAGGACATAACTAGAGAAAGCCCATGTCACAACAAAGACCCAGTGCAGCCAAAAATAAATAAATGGGCAGAAGCTTTTAATAAACATTTCTCTAAAGAAGATATACCAGTAAGTGTGCCTATTGAACAAGGAAATGACAGGCCAGGACTCAACCTACATCTTCTGATTCCAAAGCCCCACAGTTACCGGGGCACAAGTCGACCACCCTGTGCTTACCTGCATGTGCATGTGAACCAGGCCAATGAGCACACAAAATAATTCTTGATTGACAACATCAGCCATAGGCATACCCATCGCTCCATCCTGGCTAGAAGCAGAAGTCTATCTTGCCTTCTGAATGTATCTTTTTACTCATATATAATTGCATAAACATCGTCATTTGGAAAATATTGGTTCACTGAGGTCTGTAGATAGTCCAAATGTTGACATGTTTCATCGTACTCTATCCAAAAAAATCCCATTTGTGAATGTCATCACTGATCTCATCAGACAAGTTTTTGAGTATTGGGAAGCTTTCAAGCTCTTTGTGGTAGATGTAAGGGTTCCAAAATTTCTAATTTTCACTTAAAACTCATATTTTATCATTGGCAAAAAGTATTGTCAGTTGTTTTCCTTGAAGTGACAGGCTCACTTCATTCATCTTTAGGAAAATGTCTGCCAAACACCCAAATCTATTAACATTAGGTTGTCTGTTGATTTTTTTATAAAGCAAAAATGTTATTTCATGAGAAAAGGAACTATATAATTCAGCTCTCTATTCAAGGAGTCATACAACTGCTTTTTCTCAACACAGCCATTATACTGCGGTACACAGGAAAAGGTGTTTTAGGCATATTTTCCATTTTCATCACACAGAATATTAGTCATTTTACTGCTTCATCGAGCACATTTTCAAGTGAAACTGGCTTTTTCTTTCCTCTTTACTGAGTGGGTCGTGGTGAGGAACACACTGACAGCAGCCCGGGCTGGTCACACTACCCTGATTTACACTACGGCACCAACATGCTCACTGACCTTTGCTTTCACACCATGAGTGCAGATGTGTCACAGTGGGAGAAGGCAAAGCTATCCTGAGAACAGCTTTGACCCTACAGAACCCTGAAAGTCGTGAGGGGCCACTGGGGGCCTGAGGACCACACCCAAGAACAGCTACTGTGAAAACACTGTGGCCAGGGCTTCCCTGGTGGTCCACAATGAAGAAGAGCCCCTATTCACTCTTGTGCAGCCCGTGTGCAGCGATGAAGACCCAGGACAGCCAAAAATAGACAAATAAATCTTATTTAAAAAACAAAAACACCCACTATGACCCAATTTCATTCCTTTTTCTGGCTGAGTTAATAGTCTATTTGTAGAGACATGGATGGACCTAGAGGCTGTCATACAGAGTGAAGTAGGGCTAAAAGAGAAAAACAAATATTGTGTATTAACACATATATATATGGAATCTAGAAAAATGGTACAGATGAACCTATTTGTAAGGCAGGAATAGAGATGTGGACATACAGAATAGATGTGCAGACATGGGGTGGGGGAAGGGATGAGCTGGGAGACGAATTGATACATTACTATGTGTGAAATAGATAGCTAGGGGGAACCTGCTATACAGTACAGGGAATTCAGCTCAGTGCTTGGTGCTCACCTACACGGGTGAGATCAGTTCAGCTCAGTCGTGTCTGACTCTGCAACCCAATGTACTGCACCACGCCAGGCTTCCCTGTCCATCACCAACTCCCGGAGCTCGCTCAAACTCATGTCTGTTGAGTGGGTGATGTCATCCAGCCATCTCATCCTCTGTCATCCCCTTCTCCTTCTGCCCTCAATTTTCCCCAGCATCAAGGTCTTTTCTAATGAGTCAGTTCTTTGCATCAGATGGCCAATGTATTGGGCTGGAGAGGGTATACATAAAGCCAGTTCACTTCATTGTACAGCAAAAACTAATACAACACTATAAAGCAATTATACCCCAATTTTAAAAAGAACACTATGAAATTCCTATTCCATTCAACATCATTTGTGCCTCCTTTCATTCTATTTGTATCTAATCTCTCCTCTTAACTCCCTCTTCTGAAGAGCGGTTTAGCCTTAAAATGTGGTTATGAATGCACCATATTATTCTAAGAATGGAAGTCCTTTGTATGAGAATTAAATGTAGCTACAGCTAAGTCACATTGACTTTGACATTTTCCACAGATGAATTCTATGCTTCAAGATTTTAGCAAAAACAAAACTATTTGTCTTCTTCATGAGATATAACCAGTCCAAAAAAATTTTTAAGGGGCCAGTTGTTTTTCTAGTCTGTAACAGTCATTTTTACTTTGATCTTAAATGTAAAGCAGCAGTGGAAACTTCTAGAATGTTATGGGTAACATATAGGAATACAATACTGCAACTATTCTTATCAAGACTTCTGAAGACCAGACATCCATGGTACTAAATCCAATAGTGAATTCTCAATCCTTGTCTTAGATGACCTACTGGCAGCTTCAGACACAATGGATGGTTGACTCTTTCTTCCTTGAAATGCTTTCTCCTCTGGTCTCTTCCAGGACACCACACCTGCTTGATTCTCTTCCTGCCTCTCAGGCTGCTTTTTCTCAGCCTCCTTCATTGGCTTTTTCTCAGCTCCTGAACCTTCAACCACCTGTGTGTCCCATAGCTTAGCCCTTGCATGTCTCCCCTTGGGTTATCTCAGCACATCTCATGGTTTCAGCTACCATCTCTTTGTGGGCAATCACAAATGGGTGTGTCCAGTACGAACATTACTCTTGAACCTCAGGTCCTCTTGTCCACTGACAAAATTGAGCTTCCGACACTTGCCCTCAACCCTGTTCGGTGTCTCAGTTAATGACAACTCCTTCCATCCATACTTCTGGAAGCAATGAAAATTGGACGGTATCTGGCAACCTCTGATTGAGTTAAAGATGCACCCTGAATATTCACTGGAAGGACTGATGCTGAAGGTGCAGCTTCAATACTTTGGCCCCCTGATGCGAAGAGCCAGTTTATTAGAAAAGACCCTGATGGTGGGAAAGATTGAAGGCAGGAGGAGAAGGGGACGACAGAGGATGAGATGGTTGGATGGCATCACTGATTCGATGGCCATGAGTTTGAGCAAGCTCTGGGAGATGGTAAAGGACAGGGAAGCCAGGTGTGCTGTGTCTATGGGGTCGCAGAGAGTCGGATACGACTGTGAGACTGAACAACAATAACTATACCTCCCAGGATTCCACCTGTAGGTATTTGTAGGGGGGAGGAGGGGGCGGGGAAATCTTCCAACCAGTGCGAAGAAACCATGTTTAAAATGTTCAACACGGCAATGTTCATAAGAGCAAACATTTGTAAATAACCCAAATGCCCAGCAGTGAGAGGAATGAATACATTGTAAAATAGTTATAAAATGTGATGCTATATATTTCTTGAAATGTAGGAATTCAGCCTACACACCAATGGCATACCAATAGGACAATGCCATTGGTATGCATTTGAACCTACACAAAACAAGTGCGTCTACTGTTGTGGACACACATAATGGAATAAAAGTACAGAAGCATGGATGCAAGGAACCACATCACGCTGAGGACAGCAGTTACCTCTGGGGGAGCAGGGCAACTGGCGTGAACAGAGAGAGACCAAGGGAACTTCAACTGTATCTGTCACATTTCATTCTTTAAAGGAAAAAATATTGAAGCAAATATGGCAAAATGTTAATATTCATTAAATCCAGATGGTGGCTTTTATGACTGTTATCTTATTCTCTGAACCACATCATATGTTTGATCTTTTTTCATAATTTAACAGTAATTTTAAAAGAGAAAAAAAAAGATGATATCTTGAGTAATGAAGGAAAGATTAATGATTGTAAATTAAGCCTCAGGGCTTTCAATAACAGAGGTTCAAGCACTAAAAGTTGGAAATCCATTATTTGTAGACTTAAAAAAAAAGAATAATTTAAAAATCTTTACATCTACTGGGACTTGTTTTCTCCTAAAGCAACTCGACTGAGTGTAGTTTTTAAACTATTGTTCTCTCTGAGCTTTAGCTGTTTTTAGCCTTTGGACAGAACTCGAGAGAATTCTGGAGGATGAAATTCAAAGCCCTCACATGTCCTGTTAAATGGGAGGAAGACCAAACCTCTTGATCTATACTGCATGGCCTGAAAACAAAATCAATCAGATAAATTCCAAAGGCAGCTCAGAACAAAACCAACAGGAAAAGCAGGAGAAACAGATAAAACTATCATGTTTTCTTTCTCTAAGTCTTTCCTAAGTACAGTCACTGTTTACTCAAAATAAGTCATGTTATTTATGCAGGGCTTTGTCTGTCTCTCCAAATCCATTATCAAGATACCACCCTGACACTACAAGGTAGGTCTTGAATTGAACCTTTCCAATCCATGCATAAATACAAATAACCATCACTATCGAAAGAAGTCAGATCCTACCCCAAAGTACCTATGATTTCTGTCTCAGAGCCCCAGGTTGGACATAGTTCCAATGGGCATGAGGTCCAAACTCCTAACACCCACTTTAGGAAGTTTACGAAACCTGAGATCCAGATTTTACACTTTGCCTGTCTAAGCAACACAACTAAATGACTCTTTACATGCTCAAGTGAATTTTTCCCCTGCTAATAGTGATGAAAGTATTTGTATTCAAGTCATTCCCAAGAAAACTGAGTTAGCATAAACGTGGGACAGGCAGAGGGAGGGGGGAGAACATGCTAAAATATCACCAAAAGCTATAGATGCACAAAGAATTTCATTATTCAAGGGAGTGATGGATTTATTGGGAGAAAAAGAGGGGAGCTGGAACTAAGTGTGGCAGAGCTACCCACATTCCCTTAAAAAATAAAAAACATTGTCTTCTGAACTTCACCTCTATATAGATCTCAACAAGCACTTTCTAAAATAAAATATAAAATAACAGTAGAATATATAAAAGTATATCATACATAAAGGAAAGTGTTATTTCATAAAAACTGTCTTTAGGGACTTCCCTGGGAGTCCAATGGCTTAGACTCCACATTCCCAATGCAGGTAGGTAGGCCTGGGTCCAAAGCCTGGTCAGGGAACTAGACCCCATATGCTGCAACTAAAGATCCTGAGTGCTGCAACTAAGATCAGACAAAGCCAAATGAATGAATAATTAACTAATTAATTAAACATTTGTGAAGGTCACAGCCCAGGGACAGAGACCCATTAAGAGACTCAGATTTAAGGAATTCCCTGGCAGTCCAGTGGTTAGGACTCTGCACTCTCACTGCCGAGGGCCCAGGTCAGGGAAGTAAAATCCCACAAGTCACTCAGCCCAACACCAACAAAAAAAATGAGATTCAATCATAAAATTATAAAATGCTTTCCCTCCCCCACATTCTGCCACTATATCAAGGGTCCAAAATATTAATAATAACAGTGGACTACAGTTGAAAGAGCTAAAAGGTATGCACTCTACTTAAGAAAAACTTCTTAGGAGAACCAGAGACACAAGGGAAACAAAAACAAGGATACTAGCATAATATGAACTGCTGCTGCTGCTGCTGCTGCTGCTGAGTCGCTTCAGTCGTGTCCGACTCTGTGCGACCCCAGAGACCGCAGCCCACCAGGCTCCCCCGTCCCTGGGGTTCTCCAGGCAAGAACACTGGAGTGGGCTGCCACTTCCTTCTCCAGAAAGTGAAAAGTGAAAGTGAAGTCACTCAGTTGTTTCCGACTCTTAGCGACCCCATGGACTGCAGCCCACCAGGCTCCCCCGTCCCTGGGATTCTCCAGGCAAGGACACTGGAGTGGGCTACCATTTCCTTCTCCAATGCATGAAAGTGAAAAGTGAAAGTGAAGTCGCTCAGTCATGTCCGACTCTTAGCGACCCCATGGACTACAGCCCACCAGGCTCCTCCGTCCATGGGATTTTTCCAGGCAAGAGTACTGGAGTGGGGTGCCATTGCCTTCTCTGAATATGAGCTTCAGGTACCTTCAATTACTTCAGTCATTAAATACAAGCCAACTCCAAGCTAGATTACACAAAATGCCCAACTAGATAAAAGCCTGTTCACTCAGCCCAGGTCTTATTAGCTAATACATCATGCCTAGCTTTCAACTAGAAATTATAAGCTATACTAAAAGGCAAGGAAAAAATAGTGTGAGGAGACAAAGCAAGCATCAGAATTAGACTCAGATATGACATAGATTTTCGAATGATCAGACAGGGAATTAAGAATAACTATTATTAATATTTTAAGAGCTCTAATGGAAAAAGCTGACAACATTTAAAAACAGAGGAGTAACAGTAAGCAGAGATATGGAAACTCTAAGAAAGAATACAAAGAAAATGCAGAACACAGTAACAGAAAATGAAGAAGGCCTTGACAGGCCCATGAGTAGCCTGTACGTGGCTGAGGAAAGAATCAGTAAGCTTGGAAATAAATTAACAGAAACATTCTAAACTAAAATGCAAAGAGAAAAAACGGAATTAGTGAAAAAAGAAAAAACAGAAACTTCCAAGAATTGTGGGACAATTTTAAAGGGTATAAAATATACATAACTAAAATACCAGAAGAGAGAACGGAGCAAAAGGAATATCTGAAGTAACGTGGCCAATAATTTCCTAAAATTAACGACATACACCAAACCACAGATCCAGGAAGCTCATAATAATCAAAAATACCAAAGTCAATTTGACTTTTTAATATAAAAATCAAAAAATAAACTTAAAAAACAAGAAAGAAGAGAATGTAATGGGATATTTACAGTGTTAAAAGGAAAAACCCACCAACCTAGAATTTTCCATCCAATGAAGTTACCATTCAAAGTGAAGGAGAAAAAATGATATTCTCAAACAAAAACCTGCTCTGCAAAAACTGTTGAAAAGTTGTTCCTTAGAAAGAAGGAAAATTATATAGGTCAGAGACTTATATGTACACACAGGAAAGAGCATGCGTGCATGCGTGCATGTGCGTGTGCACGTGCACACGCGTGAATGCCCAGTCATGTCCGACTCTTTGCAACCCCAGGGACTGTAGCCAACCAGGCTCCTCTGTCCATGGGATTTTCCTGGCAAGAATACTGGAGTGGGCTGCCATTTCCTCCTCCAGGGGATATTCCTGACCCAGACATCAAACCAAGTCTCCTATGTCATCTGCACTACCACCAAGCTACCAGGAAAGAGCATGAGGGAAGGAATAAATGAAGCTCCAACGACTGGCTTCTTTATACAGTAAAAGATGGGTACCGAGGGAAATGGCGTGTATGGGGAGGCGACATCAAATAGGAAACAAATGTGAGAACTAGAGAAGGAACAAGCGGTATTGGGGAAAACAAAGCAGGAAAGGAACACAGGGATTTGGTGGTGGGAGCTGGAAGTAAAAATTTAAAGGTCACAGACAAGGAAAGTCTCATTTAGAAGGGAGTTTTCCCTTCCGAGCAAAGATCTGAAGAAGCGAACTGAGGGTATCTGCCTTAGAACATGCCAAGCATAGAGGAGCTTCCCTAGTGGTCCAGTGGTTAAGAAACCACCTTGTTATGCAGGGATCTCCCATGCCATGGAGCAACTAAGCCAGAGCATCGCAACTACTGAGCCCAAACACAACTAGAGAGTCTGTGCGCAGCAACGAAAGACCCTGCATGATGCAACTAAGACCCAAAGCAACCAAATAAACAACATTCCAGGCAGATAAAAGGGCAAGAACAAAAGCTCTTGAGATTGAAAGCTCTTGAGATTGTCTTTAGACTGTAAGGAACAAAATGGGGCCAGTGCTGCTGGAGAGCAGAGAAAGAGGAGGATGACAGTGGTAAGAGATGTGACTGGAGAATTCTCTGGCAACCCAGAGGTTGGACTCTGCACTTTCACTGCTGAGGGCATGGATTCAATCCTGGTGGGGAACTAAGATCTCACAGGCCTCAGGGCAACTATTGAGCTCATGCTCCACAGCAACAGAAGACCAAGTGCCACACCGAAGACTCAGAGCAATTAAAATAGAAAAACAATTCTTGATTTGACCTGGACAGAATACAGAGGTGAAAATGCATGGTTGACTCTTTGTTTTTGTTGAAATATAGTTCAGATACCATAAGTTCACCCTTTTAAAGCGTACAATTTGGTGAGCTTTAGTATATTCAGAGTTGTACAACCATCACCACTATTGAATTCTGGAACATTTCCATCACCCCAAAAGAAACCAACAGTCACTTCTCACTCATCTTTGCTCCCCTGTCCCTAGCCACTAAACTCTTCTGTCTCTTTGGATCTGCCTATTCTGGATATTTCAAATAAATGAAATCAAACAATATGTTGCCTTTTGCACCTGGCTTCTTTCATTAGCATAATGTTTTCAAGGTTCCCCACACTGTAGCAGGTATCAGTATTTCCTTTCTTTTTCTAGCTGAGTAACATTCCATTTGTAAGAATAGACCGCATTTTGTTTACCCATTCATCAGCCAATGGACAACTCAATGTTTGTGTTATTCGGATGGATTGATTCTTATGTTGTTGCAGTTGGCTGGGCTGCATGACTTGCAGGATCTCACTTCCCTGACCAGGGACTGAACGTGGACTCTACCACAGTGGAAGTGCCAGTCCCAACCACTGGAGTTCCCAAGATAGGTTGATTCCTTAGGCATGGGTTCATAAAGAGTTGGATACAGTTAAGTGACTGACACTTCTCACTTAGCAGTGGCAGATTTTGGTATCTGCAGGGGTCATGGTAGGGGACTATAACTGTCAAGGGCACCTTCAGGAAGAGGGCATCTGGCCTTCTGACTATACCTCTTTCAAACCCCTTTGATTCAACCCAACCAGTTCTGAGCCAGGGTCAGTCTTTTAATACATGTTCACAGAACCCTGGTGAGCCCCGGGTCTGTGCCAGGCCCTGGAAATACAGAATGCCATGAGGCCCCTGCCCTTTGGGACTCAGATATCTTGATCTAAGAGACCCCCATTAAATAAATCCTCAGAGAGCTTTTGGCAGGAGAAAGCAACCACACATCAGATTTAGCAAGTGACAGTGTCTGAAGTACTTGATTCTTCTTGTCACTCAACTTCAGCAAGAACCTTTTAGAGCAGTAAGTAACTCTTTGGGAAACAGACTACTTCATCAGTCACTAGCCATCAAGTGGCACTGGACAAGTTACTTCTCATCCTCTCTAAATTTCAGTTTCCCAGTCTGTGACATGAACCTAATGATAGCATTTAATACTTACCTTGTAAGATGATCATAGGGAATAAACGAGTTCAGGTAAAGCAGCCAGCAAATAATACTAGGTGCGCTTTAAGGATTACTACAAGCTAAACGTGTTCTTGATGTTGAAATTCCAGCTATAAGATTCCTGAAATTCTTGACCCAGGTTTGACTCAAGGAATAATTGAACACTAATCTTGAGACAGAAGAACTTGCACAGCAGATGAGGCAGGGAAGAGCAAGGACAACTCACCAGCACTAAGATTTTATTTTTAGTTTAAAAATAGGTAGAAGGGCTTCCCTGGTGCCTCAGTGGTAAAGAATCCGCCTGCCAGTACTGGAAACACGGGTTTGATCCCTCGTCTAGGAAGATGCCACATGCCACAGAGCAACTAAGCCCTTGCACCACAACTTACTAGAGTCTGTGCTCCAGAGCCTGCGAGCTAAAGCTACTGAAGCTGCACACTCTAGACTGCATGCCCCACAAGAGAAGGCACCATAGCAAGAAGTCCATGCTCGCCACAACTAGAGAGTAGCCCCTACTCCCTGCAACTGAAGAAAAGCTCGTGCAGCACTGAAGACCCAGCACAGCCCTAAATAAATAAATAAATATATATATTTTTAAATAACAGGTAGAAACAGACAGAGCTTCTTATTCGTAAGTACAGATCCATCCTGTATCCACTTCTTGAAAGACATGGATGAGACAGGTCTGTTCAGAAGATTCCTCCTCTCCTCCACCCTCTCATGCTTTTCCAACACTAATGCTTCTTTCCTGGCCTCTTTCCTCTGTCCACCACTGAGTTCTCTTCCATCCTCCAAAGCCCCATCTTGAAAAGCAATCAAATGGAACTGAACTTGGCCAAAGGCCATCCGTACAAAGACCAAGCACATAAAAAGACAGGGAGGGACACAAGCATTGGAAGAAAAGTGAACTGTAAGTTAGTAATAAAAGAGACAGGGATGTTCCCTGGTGGCCTAGTGGTTAGGATTCTGGGTGTTCACTGTTGTGACCCAGGTTCAAACCCTGGCTGGGGAACTGCAAGCTGCACAGCTGGCCAAAATAAAACAGACAGAGGAGACTGGAAAGCAGTTCCAAGGACAAAACAGGAAGCAAAAGGCATGGGTGACACAGAAAGAGGACCTGCCCTAGGTCAGGGCTGCCAAGTCACGATATCTGGTATTTTCCTGGAAGGAGTGATTAACATGGGGAATGAAAACACTGAATGTTTGTTTTCAAGCTGCTGGGGGAGAAGCAGGAGCAGGGGACTGCAACCTTCTCAAAAAGATTCAGTTGGTTCTTTTTAAGAGAAACAAGATTTTCCCTTTTGTCCCTACCTCTCAGAAATTCAAGAGTCTAAAATTGTCTGAAGTGACCCAAAGTCAATCAAAAGCAGTTCACTGACCTGATTCCAGTGGAAGCTGACGTTCATGCATCCACTACCATAGGTCCTGCTGACAGAAGCATCGGACCTGGGTTCAGAAGACCAAGATTCAAACGCCAGCCCATCCACGTCTTAAGTTACACCACCTCATGCGTGGATCACTTCACCACAGAGAGATTCTGTTTGTTTTAAATCTATAAAACAGCAGGATGCCTGGCAACAACATGCATTCAATACCTCTTAGGTAGAACCAACATTTCCAACAGTAAAAAGCCATTACCCATCCTTGCAGGCTGTCTGTCTCTTTCCCATCCTTCTTGGAGGTCTCTAAATTGGTTGCCAACCCAAAAAGCCCAATTAATTCCAAAAACTGGAACTCAAATTGATTTTCAGAGGCACTACAGAGACACGCGCTTGGAAGAGTCGCCTCCTTAGAAAGAAAAGAGACACATTAGTTTGTGGTTTTTCAAAAGGTTCCTTAGATGAAAAGTGAAAAGGAGAGAAACAAGCTCCCCAAGACACACTGCAATGCTTAAAATACCTGCTATTATAAACCAAGATTTCTGTTTCAAAAGTAAAGTTCTAGCACTCCTCTTGGCTATGTATCTATATTATGCCGTAAGTGACCTTGCCCAGTGTCTTCACCTCCTCATGCTAACCACTTCCACAGGTACATCCCCAGCCCAGCCTGACTCTGGACTTCCCTACTGAACTCCCCATGACGCCATCACTGGGCATTTTACGATCAGAGTCAACGAAATTGAGCCCCAGCCTTGTTCCTCCTACAATCTTCCTGTTTCAGTCAGTTCAATTCAGTTCAGTCGCTCAGTCACGTCCAACTCTTTGCAACCCCATGAATTGCAACACGCCAGGCCTTCCTGTCCATCACCAACTCCCAGAGTTCACTCAAACTCATGTCCATCGAGTCGGTGATGCC